>PVHT021183607.1:7054077-7160568 GCA_004024745.2 Catagonus wagneri
GGCGGCTACAGCTCCGATTAGACCCCTAGCCTGGGAACCTCCACATGCCGCAGGTGCGGCCCTAAAATCACAAAAGGCAAAAAAAAAAAAAAAGAAAAAGAAAACACTCTAAGACTGGCACTTGGCCTTGCCCTAGCCTTTGACCAACAGCAAGGCTGGAGAAGGAGTATTTCAGAGATTTTCCACAAGATCTTGGGACTCAGTGCTGTTGGCTTTATTAGGATGGACCAGCCCTTGATCCAGGGAACTGCCTTCTTGCCTTGTTCCTGTGTGTGAATCCTCAACTCGATCATCAACCCAGCATCCAGTCACTCTAGGATGGGGTTCGCCTTACTCTAGACCCCTCAGGACAGCCTGCTTTTCCCATACGTAATTGCTGAGGTTACCCAAATAAGCCGACGGCTGGGTTCCTCAGTTTCACGCTGCCCACCCTGAAACACCCCCCCCCCAACTCTGCAGAGAAGTCATAGAGAGAGCTTTTGAAGAAGCACGTGAACCCTGCAGTGAGCTAGCCTGGGGCAGAGTCCCAGTGCCATTTCCCAGCGACTTACCTGAGCATGTCATTGCTTCACTCTGACTCTGCTTCCTCAGCTATCAGAGGAAGAGCGATGCTACCTGTCTCCCAGGTTGGCTGTGAGGAGGAAAGGAGGTAACACACACGCGTAGTGTTCTGAGAACAGTGCCCGGGACACAGAAGCCTTCCTCATAGGCTGCTCTCCACTTGGGGCTGCTGGCTCACTGGGACATTCCTGTCACTAATAAGCCATGCCCATTGAGCACCAGGCGTTCTGTCTACCGCCCTGAACCCTCCCAGCCCCCATGTCCTTCTCATGCAATAGGGTCAATCTAACTCCAGGGCCTACCCCCTTCCAAGGCCTAGCCACAGCCTCAGCTAAGTCACTATATATTAAACAGCACTGAATACAAAACATCTCACCCAAAAAATCATTTACTGAGCACTTCCCACGTGCCAAGCACTGTACTGTACAGATACACAGTGAAGGACTTACACTGTCTTCTCTGCTCAAAGAACTTGGATTCTAATACACTCCTAGAATGTTTCAAAAATCACAGTGGAAGTTTAGAGCCCCTGACATGGGACCACTGTATGTATTTAGATCCCCCCCAAACTTGGACATCTGTGGTTTTCAAGGCTAAGCTCTCCAGGTCAGCTAAGGTGGGGAGAATTGAGTCAACTAACCCAGCATCCCATTCGAAGTCTGGTTTTCTCTGTGTTGTAGGGCAAATGGATCTATAGGGAAGGGACCCTGAAAAGAAAGCCCTTTGGGGTTTCTCTAGTTCCTACATACAAAGCCCTGGTTGCCAGCCAGAGACTGCTTATGGTGGCTGTATTGGGAGACAGAATCTCATTATAAAATTAGAAACCTAGTGAAACTGCTGATCCTTGCTTTTTCTATGATCCATTCCAGCACATTCATTCTTCTACAGACTGAATGTTTATGCCCTGCTCCCATTCTTAATGTGTTGATTTTTGGAGGTGAGGCCTTTAGAGATGAGGAGGTCACAAGGCTGGACCCCTCATTAGTGGGATTAGTGCCCTCAGGAAAGGGAACCAGAGATTCCCTAGTTCCATCTACTGTGTGAGGACACAGCAGAGACAGCTGCCCAGGAACCGAGGAGGCCCTGACCAGGCACTGAATCTGTCAGTGCCTTGAGCATGGATTTCCAGCCTCCAGAACAGGGAGCAATAAATTTCTGTTATTCCTAAGTCACCCAGTCTGTGGTACTCTGTTACAGCAATCTAAGCAGCCTAAATCCCACTGACTCCAGTCCTTAAGAATCCAGCTTGTTCAAAGAAGTTCCTCCCTGTTTTACTATCAAGAAATAAAAGGTGTTGCAGTGAACATAGCCCCTCTCTGAAGCTGGATCTCAATATGTTTCCTCTCCCTGGACCTTCAGCCAGCCCCAGCCGAAGCTTGCCAGGCATTCCTGGGGTGAAAAGCAGTCAGCCATCAAGATGCTCATAGGTGGGTGCCATGCACACTGGGTGCCTTGAGAGGGGAACCCACGTGGAGGCGGGAGGCACAGGGCTGCAAAACTGAGGTCAGCAGAGCCTAACAGTACAGTGTATTCAGCGTAATAGTCACATTTCCCAGCAGGCAGCCGAGGAGCCCCGAGGCACCGTGTGGGGAAGCTCCGGAAACCTTCCAGAAAAAAAAAAAAAAAAATGGGCATATTAGACTCAAAGAGGGTCCCAAAGAGGGCACTGTTTAACCAAAATGATATAATGTTTAAGCCAAGCGAGAAAAGCACCTCAGGCAGACTTGCAGACAGCCGCACAGAATGATGGGGAGCCTTGCCACCAGGCGACTCCCAGGATATTTAAGACGGCCCTGTGAGCAGGCTGTGTAAACCGAATGGAAAAGCAGAACCCGAGACAGCCCGGGCCGCTCAGGAAGCTGTTTCCCAGGCCTCAGAAAGTCTCCTCCCTGCCTGCCCCCTAATCCTCAGGGGCTGCTGTCGGCTGGCTTCTCTGCCCGGGTTCAGGTCCCAGCAGAGGACTGGGGACTTCAAAGCTTCAACCTGCCCCCTTCATCTGCTGACAGGGCCTAAAAGCACATCTGTCCCCAGGAAACCCATTTCAGCACCATCAGAAAGCCATTTCCCTCACTTTCCAAATGCCTTTCTGAGACACAGAGTAGCTCACAGGCATGAGAGCTGAAGCCCTTCCTCCTCCTTCCTGGGGTCTGTGTGTCTTCACAGCACCAGCATCACAGACCAGCACGGGGCTCAGAGGGTCCCTCCCGGGTGCCCGGGGCTCCTTCCTACACACACACCACCGACCCCCCCTCCCGATGGCGCTTAGATCCTTCCTCCTTCTTTCTCAGCACTCATTTGTACTTGACCGTTGCCTTCATCATGACACATCTCAAGTGTGTGTTTATTTGCTGGTCCTCCTGCAGACCGCCTCCAGCCCCGCAGGTCTCACTCAATAAACTTATCTCCTTCAATCGCTCTTCTCCTCAAGGAGGTCTCCTTCCTGGCCACACACAATTCAGTCTCATCACCCCAACCCCTCTAGAACTTCATGGGCATTCTTGAGATAGTTTAGCCCTTTCACAAGTGAGCTCGCCGTGTCTCCTTGCCTTGGCGTCAGGTTTCCACCACCAGCCCGGGAGTCGGCACATAGCAGGAATACGGTGTCCGCGGGATGAATGAATGAGTGAATGAATGAATGTGTCTTTCATGGCAGGTTGGTCTCAGGAGAGCAGGGCTCCATTTATTTCTCTTTGATCTGGACCTGCCTCCAGCACGGTTCTGCACATAAAGATGTTCACTTACACATTGGCTGATTGCACTTGCAAAAGCTGTTTGGACGGTTTTCTTTTGAGGGATGTCTGCATTTTTTTTCCTCTCCACCTTTCAATACCTCACCTGTCCCTGTCCCCTCCTCCACCCTGAGAGGCCAAACGTCCTTCTGATCCATTTTTTTTTTTGCCCTCCCACAGCACTGCCTGTGACTCTAAGCCAACCACACCCTACCACCTCGATAAAGTGTTAGGAACTGAGTGCTGCTTCCCCTGCACTAAGAATGGGTCCAAGGGCAGGCGCACAGGCTCTGCTGCCTCTTCTGGACCCTAAGAAGGAGGGTGTGCTGGGTTCACCATGAGCTCTGAAACTTCTGCTTGGCCTGACTTGAATCATAGCTGGAATTCACTTCCCAGAAGTCCCTTCATGAGGGCCGCTTCTGAAATCCGACAGTTGGAGCTCTTGGCCCTCTGGGATCAAAGACTGCCCCCCACAATCACAGGCTCAGTCTGAACCAAAGGCACCTGAAACAGCCCTTTTTTTGTGCGACTGGACCCTTTATGCTGTCACTCGTTGCCCAAAAGCCATGTGCAATGTGCATTTTCTAAATCAAGCCAGCCTGGGAGTTCTTGTTGTGGCCTAGCAGGTTACGAACCCAGCTAGTATCCACGAGGATGAGGGTTCAGTCCCCGGCCTCACTCAGTGGGTTAAGGATCCGGCATTGCCACAAGCTTCAGCGCAGGGCAGATGTGGCTCAGATCCGGCATCGCTGTGGCTGTGGTATAGGATGGCAGCCATGGCTGATTCAACCCCTAGCCTGGGAACGTCACACATGTGCTGCCCTAAAATAAATAAATAAATACATACAGAAAGAAAGAAAGAAAGAAAGAAAGAAAGAAAGAAAGAAAGAAAGAAAGAGAGAAAGAAAGAAAGAAATCAGCCTGTACTGTCTTCAGAAGCACCCTCCTTTCTACAGACAGAGATCTGGATTCCTAGTCACTCTCAAGGCTTCAATGCCGTAGGAATCTGCTGGCCCCTCCTTACCCCCAGCTCCCACCTGTTCCCCAGACCACCCAACCCTCCCCACAGGCCACTCTTCGCCCTGCTGGGCTCTCCTCTGCAGACAGCACGTGGGATCTCCCACTCCTCGACCTCAAGCTTAAGTGCTGTTCCTGTGCCTTCCTCAGCAAATTCTGACTCCTGACCGAACCTCCCAGGCCCCCAAAGTCTCCTCTGATTTCCCCCAGCAGATTTTGCCTCCCCCCTGCCCTATTCCAAAACCACAGTCCATGCCACCTTTTCCCCTAGGCCCACTCATTCAGGCCTGAGGAATAAACGGAGTCTAATTGCAGCCAGGGAGACCCTGTCCAAAGCAAAGAAGGTAGGGTACCCACCACCCAGGTCAGCTGGTCCTCCAGAAACTCACCTTGTCACCATCCCACAGCCTGGTGGGCCCCACGCAAACCTCACTTTCATCCTGCCCAGGCGGGAACTCTCCAAGAGTCAGAGATTATGTGAGGGAGACAAGCTTGTCCCGCATCTGGATAGACTGGCAAACCGGGGTGGTGATGGATGGGATGCAGCAGACACCAGGACTTCGAGGCTGCATTCGACTCTTTCCCTTCGATTCAAGTACGCTGAGACGCTCACAGCCTCCACGGCCAAGATGGACACCCAAGGGCAGAGGGGCCCAGCCCACTGGACATCACCTTCCTGCAGAAGGTTTGCTTCTCTGCAGTCAACTCTGGGAAGCATTGGGTCCTGGATGCAAAGGGCATCCAGGGTGTGAACTTGCCCTCTGATCTCAAGGGACCGCTACAAACAATACAATAATCAATAAGCCCAACATTGATCAGAGAAGAAGCCACCTTCATCGAGGCAGGTAGGGGATGTCACAGGATCATCTTTCCTTTTTTCTTTTTTTTTTCTTTTTAAAGACCACACTCGTGGCATACGGACATGTTCCCAGGCTAGGGGTCAAATTGGAGCTACACCTGCCAGCCTACACCAGCCACAGCAACGCAGGATCCAAGCTGTGTCTGTGACCTACACCACAGCTCATGGCAAGGCCAGATCCCCAACCCACTGAATGAGGCCAGGGATCAGATCTGCATCCTCAGGGCTAATAGTCAGAATCATTTCCGCTGACCCACAGTGGGAACTCCATGGTTTCAGGATCATCTTTTCTAAATTCAATTTTTTTTTTCTGGCGTTCCCATCATGGCTCAGCTGTTGGCAAACCTGACTAGCATCCATGAGGACATGAGTTCAATTGCTGGCCTTGCTCAGTGGGTTAAGGATCCAGCATTGCCATGAGCTGTGGTGTAGGTTGCAGACACGGCTCAGATCCTGAGTTGCTGTGGCTGTGGTGTAGGCCTGCAGCTACAGCTCCGATTCAACCCCTAGCCTGGGAACCTCCATATGCTGCAGGTGAGGCCCTAAAAAGACAAAAAGACCAAATATATATATACATTTTTTCCTTTCACAGCTGTACCTATGGCATATGGAAATTCCGCAGCTAAGGGGTCGAATTGGAGCTGCTACTGCAAGCCTACCCCAAAGCCACGGCGACACTGGATTTGAGCTGCCTCTATGACCTACACCACAGCTTGTGGCAATGTTGGGTCCTTAACCTACTGATCCGGGATTGAACCCACATCCTCATGGACACTATGTCGGGTTCTTAACCCACTGAGCCACAACAGGAACTCCTCAATAATTTTCAGTAAAGGGACTATAGCTCTTTCTCCCTCTAGTCTCCATCAGTAGAGAGGCTGCTAAATCCAAAGAATTGGGAGACACACTCTACCGTGTGTTTGTGTTTGAGAAAGAGAAACCAAGGAATCTGGGTAGGAAACGGCCCACCCTGAAGTGACAGAGCCAATAGGATCCACTAGTTAGTCTGGGAAACTGATTCCGGCTGATGTGCTAACGGACTGGACCCAAAGAGCCTCCCTCGCTCCTTCCTAGCAGCATCTGTGCGTGTGTGGGGCCATCTGGACGGGGTCCCCGCCTGATGATGACGGGATGTGATCTGAATAGCCGAGGGCAGCACTGGCTGGTCCAGACCACAGGCCAGAACTGCCTGGTAAACTGCTCTGCACAGCCTCCCCCGTGACTGAGACACAAAGGGTCAGATCCGGGGCCACGGGGGAGATGCGAGGGCAAGCCACGCAGGACGGACCACCTCTGCCCCCTCTCTCATTTTACTGCGCATGCTTGGGGTTAAAAGGAGCATATCAAGGGCTGCTTGATCAACACAACCGAAAGTCTAAATATCAGCTCAGACACAGAAAAGGGCATCACAGGTGTAAGAACCCCATGACAAAATTTCAAGGGTGGGGATGAGTGCTTTGTGTTCTGGGGACAGTGAAGAAAGCAATTAATTTGGAGATTAGTTTCTTTTTCATTAGAAAAACAGAAGACTGGGGTTTTTTTCCCCATACCTTTTCTCCCCCATACCTCTTTTTTTTTTTTTTTTTTTGGAAAAAAGTGAAATACTCTTCATTGATCTCTCACAAAGACCATCCCTTCCTTTAAGGGGCTTAAAACCTATTGGTAGGTAGGAGTTCCCTTCGTGGCTCAGTGGTTAACGAATCCGACTAAGAACCATGAGGTTGCAGGTTCGATCCCTGGCCTTGCTCAGTGGGTTAAGGATCCGGCGTTGCCGTGAGCTGTGGTGTAGGTTGCAGACGCTGCTCGGATCCCGCGTTGCTGTGGCTGTGGCGAAGGCCAGCGGCTACAGCTCCTGTTAGACCCCTAGCCTGCGAACCTCCATATGCCGCAGGCGCACTTCTAGATAAAAGGCAAGAAGACAAAAAAAAAAAAAAAAAACCTATTGGTAGGTGGAAGATAACAAAAATGTACCCTAATTCAGGCCCGAAGGTGCAAATACCTCTGGAAGGAGGAGGAGCATGAAAATCATACTTTCAAGAGAAGACAGCTTAAGGGAGGTCAGGAAAATGCCAGCACTGAAGAGGGTCTCAATGCGAGAATCATATCCAGAAAACAGTCCCAGGACCGGAGAATGCTGCACCAGGGAACAGCTCCTCTGGGTTTGGCCCCCGAAGCCGCACGTGCTGGGGCGTAAGCAGGGAAATCGTTTTCAGGTAAGATATGCCCACCGCCGCTGCTTCAGTGATTCTGCAGGTGGGGACTCATATCTTTCCTGTCTCGGTGATTTATAATAAATGCCGTGGGTGCCTGGAGCCATCTCTCTGCATTGCTAAGTGTGTGGTTCACAGCTCTTTGGGGAGAGAGGGAGCAGCTGAGGCAGGCTTCCAGCCCACACAGGGGAGGGGGTAGGGGCTGGGGGCGGTGAGATCTGCAGGGTAAAACCAGAGAAAGCACTACCCCCTCTCTTACCGTTGCCCCTCTCACAACCCACCCCATCCTCAGTCTCCCTTGTGAGGGGTATGGTAGAAATGAGTAGCAAAGAAAAGGCGTGACTCCCAGCTTCCCATACCCTCTGCTGTAAAGAGAGGAAAAAAGTCTGGACCAGTGTCCTAGCAATGAGCAACAGAACCTGCCTGCGCTGGATGCTCACCAAGACCTTCGCAAGTCCCAGAAATCAGCACTGCTCAAAGCTGGTGCACATAAGCAGGGTTACTGAGGCTGTGAGATTTTGTGTTCTTTTCAGAGTTTGCTGCCCCTTGAGTGGCTCTCTTGCTGGCCCTCAGGGATTTCAGGTTCTAAAGGAAAGAGGGTCTTGCCTACCTGATCCCAATTCTTCCTTTGAGTGTACATCCAGTGTTCAGCCTGCAAGGGAGATCTGGGCGAGGCGTTTGCACATGCAAAGACCTGTGTGATCCCACAGATGGGTGTCATTTTAGAAGGCTGCCATGCATTGGCCTTTGAGAACTTGCGACAAATTCTTGCATCTCTCTCGGCTTATTTCCTCACCTGCAAGATGAGTGTCAGAATGCCCAACTTTTCAGCTCATTTGGATGACTGGCGGTGTGTATGTAAAGTTCTGAGCTCGATGCCTAGTGCAAAAAATTAGATCGCACTTTACATTATTTGCAAAATAAAGCCCAGATGGATGAAAGATTTAATACTTTCTAAAAACAGAAGACAATGTTGGAAAATGTGTTTATGATGTTGAAGATGAGGAAAGTCTACTTAAAAATAGGATAGAAAAGCAAGTCATTAAAAAACAGGGTGTTATAAATAGACCGAACCAGAATTAAGCATACATAAGACAAAGAGCAAACAATGCATGGTGGAAAATAATATTTTTTTAAAGATCTGCAAAAATAGGTAAGAAAAAGAAATGTATCCATTCATCTGTTGATGGGCTCTTAGGTTGATTCTATATCTTGGCTGTTATAAACAATGCTGCTATGAACATTGGGATGCACATATCTATTCAATTTAGTCTTTTTGTTTTCATCAGATAAATACCCAGAAGTAGAATTGCTGGGTCATAAGGTAGTTCTATTTTCTTTTTCTTTTTTCTTTTTCACTTTGTTTTTTTTTGTTTTTTTTTTTTTTTTACAGTTGCACCTGCAGCATATGGAGGTTCCCAGGCCAGGGGTGAAGTCAGAACAACTACAGGGAGTTCCCTTCATGACTCAGTGGTTAACAAAACCGACCAGTATCCATGAGGATTCGGGTTCGATCCCTGGCCTTGCTCAGTGGGTTAAGGATCCGGCGTTGCCGTGAGCTGTGGTGTAGGTTGCAGACGCGGCTCGGATCCCGCGTTGCTGTGGCTGTGGCGAAGGCCGGCGGCTACAGCTCCTGTTAGACCCCTAGCCTGCGAACCTCCATATGACGTGGGTGCAGTCCTAAAAAGACAAAAGACCAAAAAGTGAAAAAAAAAAAGGTATGGCTGCAGGCCTATACCACAGCCAAAAGCAACACCTGACCCAAGCCACATCTGTGATCTACGCTGCAGCTCACGGCAACGCTGGATCCTTAACCCACTGAGCAAGGCCAGGGATCGAACTGGCACTCTCACAGATATAACGGCAGGTCCTTCACACCCTAAGCCGCAACGGACTCCTCAGGGTAGTTCTATTTTTAATTTTTTGAGGAATTTCCATACTGTTTTTCACAGCGAATGTACCAATTTACATTTTCATTAACTGTGCACCTTAATGTTACCTTTGCTGCACATTCTCACCAACACTGTTACTTGTTGTCCTGGTTTTTTTTTGTTTTGTTTTTATTTTTTTGTCTTTTTGCCTTATCTAGGGCCGCACCCGCGGCATGTGGAGGTTCCCAGGCTAGAGGTCTAACAGGAGCTGTAGTCGCCGGCCTTCGCCACAGCCACGGCCACGCGGGATCCGAGCCGCGTCTGCAACCTACACCACAGCTCACGGCAACACCGGATCCTTAACCCACTGAGCAAGGCCAGGGATTGAACCCGCAACCTCATGGTTCTTAGTCAGATTCGTTAACCACTGAGCCACGACGGGAACTCCAACTTGTTGTCTTGTTGATAGCGTCCCTTTTGATAGATGTGAGGTGAGAGCTCATTGCAGTTTTGATATGCATTTCCCTGATGATTAGAGATATGCATTTCCCTGTCTTTTCATGTGACTGTTGGCCATCTGAATGTCTTCTTTAGAAAAATACTTAACCAGATCCTCTGCCCATTTTTGATTCGGGTTGTTTGGGGTTTTTTTATATACTGAGTTATGTGAGTTCTTTATATAACTTGGATATTAACCTCTTATTAGACATATTGTTTGCAAATATCTTCTCCCATTCAAGCAGGTTGTCTTTTCATTTTTTTGATGATTTCCTTCACTGTACAAAACCTTTTTAGTTTGTTTAGCTTTCGTTTGTTTATTTCTGCTTTTGTTGCCCTTGCCTGAAGAGACAGAGCCATAAAATTATTGCTAAGATTGATGTCAAAGTGTGTATTGCCTATGTTTTCTCCTAAGAGTTTTTATGATTTTAGGTCTTATGTTTAAATCTTATTGAGTTTATCTGAGTGGATAAATATGATATAAATATATCCATATATATTATCTTCATATGTGTGTGTGTGTATGTGTGTATGTATATGGAATATTACTCATTCAAAAAAAAGAGTGATCTTGCTATCTGCAACAATATGGATAGACTTGGAGGGTATTATACTTAGTGAAGTAAGTTGAACAGAGAAAAACAAATACTTTCACTTACATGTGAATCTAAAAAAAAACAATTTCACAAAACAGAAACAAACTCGCAGATACAGAGAACAAATCAGTGGTTACCACAGGGCGGGGGGAAGGGGCAGAATAGATGGCAGGGATTAAGAGACTAGCAATTATAAAATAAATAAGTCACGCAGGGATGCAGTGTGCTACACAGAATATGGTCAATATTTTAATAATAACTTTGTATGGTGTATAATCTACAGATATATCAAATCACTATGTTTTACACCTAAAGCTAATATAATAAGCAAAGTAGACTAAAATAAATAAATAAGAAATGTAACTCAATAAAACAATAGGCAAAAAACACATTAGGTCATCCGCAGAAGAGAAAATGCAAGCAGCCAATAAATATATAGAGTGGCTCCACTTCATTAGAAAGAAGGAAAATCCTAATTAAAACATCAGTAAAATTTTGTATCCTTATACGCACTTCAGACTGGCAAAACTAAAGTTAGGTTAATTTAAAAATATGATAAGTTGATGTGAAAGCAGATAATTTCTACACAGTTGACGGCAGCACAAGTTTGCACAACCGCTTTTAGAGAACAAAATGATAACCCTTGAGAAAATCTTAAGATGACTACATACAGTGACATCTACAAGGATATTTAGTACAGTACTGTTTACAAAAAGAGGAATTATCAAACAATGGCTAAATTAAATGTGATAACCCCATAATATAAATAGAATGACGTTGTAAAGCAAGTATGGTACATTTCTACGTTCTGAAATGAAATAATCTCTAAGATACATGTTGAGTGAAAAAGAAATATAGGAATTCCTGTCGTGGCTCAGTGATTAACGAATCCAGCTAGGAACCATGAGGTTGCGGGTTCGATCCCTGGCCTTGCTCAGTGGGTTAAGGATCTGGCGTTGCCGTGAGCTGTGGTGTAGGTTGCAGACATGGTTTGGATCCTGTGTTGCTGTGGCTGTGGTGTAGGCCGGCAGCTACAGCTCCTGTTAGACCCCTAGCCTGGGAACCTCCATATGCTGCGGATGCAGCCCTAGATAAGGCAAAAATAACAAAAGAAAAAAAAAGAAAGAGACAAATAGGTATATACCATTCTATATAGTTGATAGATAGATTGATAGATAGATATTTACATATACTCTATTATTTTCCACAGTCACATGCATGTACATCGATACCTTCTGAAAATTCTTAGAAGGCTGCATACCAAACTTAAAACCAATCAATGCTGGGATAAGCTAGGAAGGGGAACAGTCCAAATGGACATAATTTTCATAGTCACGTTTTAATTTTTACAAAGAGAAGGTATTCACTAATCCCTTATGTAATTAGATCAATATTAATTGGACAAATAAAATATAGTAAAACCTATACCTCATTATAAACTTCAAAATCTGATCTAGGAGGTACATAATGATAATAGCTAATGTTAACTGAGAAATGATCCAATGCCAGATCTTGCTCTAAGTGATTTCTATGTATGTTTTCTATTTCATAAGTTTCTATATTTCTTTTTTTTTTGTCTTTTTGTCTTATCTAGGGCCGCACCCGCAGCATATGGAGGTTCCCGGGCTAGGGGTCTAACAGGAGCTGTAGCCGCCGGCCTTCGCCACAGCCACAGCAATGCGGGATCCGAGCCGCGTCTGCAACCTACACCACAGCTCACGGCAACGCCGGATCCTTAACCCACTGAGCAAGGCCAGGGATTGAACCCGCAACCTCATGGTTCTTAGTCAGATTCGTTAACCACTGAGCCACAACGGGAACTCTGGTTTCTATATTTCTATGCTTTCACCTTTACCCCAGGGACAACACAGTGAAGAGGCACCATTTTCATCTTTCCTATAAGTAAGGACTCCAAAGCAATAAGATTAAGTGTTTTCTACAGTCCCCACCCACAAGCAGCTCTGCAGGCCCTCGAGCTCCCTCTTGGCTCTGTGGCAGCAGCCTCCTGGGCCCAGGAAGTGAGCAGCCTTTCCTGGCTCAGAGCCCAACTCTCCCAATGAGAAGACCAGGTCTGCCTTCTCACAGCCCAAGTGTGTCACACAGGGAGGACAGTTTGTTGAGGAGTGGACCTTGAAGAATAAGAAAAATCGGGGAGCCAGTACAGGCAAATAGGACAAAGGGGAGGGACAGCCCCAAAGGCCCAGCATCAAACAGTCCATGGAAGCACCGAGAGTCTGGCTTCCGCCTCTTCTAGGAAGCCAGGTTTTCACCTGCTGCCCTTGCAGGAGTGGAGATCACCCCATGTTTAATCCTAAATTGGAGATGAATTATTCAAAGAAATTAAAGAAAAAGAAGAAGGAGAAAACCACTCTTGTAGTAAATTGACTCATCTGACGAGGAGCAAGGGGAAAATGAGGCATTTGGCACAGGGCAAGAGCAAGAAGTGAGGAATTCATTTGAAATAATCCAACCCTGACTTCAGCCCTGGGCCACCAAGTACCAGGAACTTCTCCAGATCGCTGTCCACCTGCCAGCCAGAGATGGTCCCCAACCAAAGTTTGCCAATGAGGGTCTTCTTCCAGGAGTGAACCACTGCAAGGCTGAGCAGAAAAGGCAGCATGAATGCAATTTAACAACCACCAAGAACTTGATCCAGAGGCCCTGTACTCAAAGCTTCCATGACTTGAAATCCCCCCCATAGACCCTACAAAAGGCCGTTGCCCCCCAAATCCACATGAGGGTATACCCCACTAGAACACCAGAGGAAGGGGTTGCCCTGGGCAACCTTAGAGAAGATTCTGGACTAGTGACTCCCAGAACCTGTGCATCAGAGTGCTGATGGGTAGCACTTACTGAAGTGCTTACTTAGTGCCATAAGCTTTGGATGTATTACCTAACTTAACTATCAGTTTAAGACATAATAACTATTTGTATTATCCCCATCTCCCAGATGAAGAAACTGGGGCACAGAGAGGTTGCCTAAGATTGTGTCATTAATTTGTAAGTGTCAGAGGAGAGATTTGAACCCAAGGACACTTATGTGAGAGCCCGTTATGCTCTATTTCTTCTAATCATGTGAGACAGTATTAAGGCAGAAATTTGAGGGAGAACCAGGGAGTCTGCATTTTAATAAGCCACTCGGGTGATTTTAATGCACCCAATGTTGGAACTTGAGGAGAGGTGCTGCGTTGTGGCCAACTCTAGAATCTAGCTCATCTCACTATGTAGACTGCTCTCCTCCAAGGATCAGTGTTTTGACCTCTGGACATGTCCCCGATCCCATCCTCTACCCTAGATCCCTTAGCACAGTTCCAGGCATAAAACTCAGTGAATACATGTTAGTCCAGGTAGAAGGCTCAGGACCTAGAGTCCAGAAGCTGAAGCTCACAATTTAGTTGTTACAAAATTAGCTTGGGCAGCTGGTTTAGCCTCCACATTCCCTTCTATTCAATGGAGATAATGTCAAAAGGGATTTTAAGTTAATACTGTTGAATTATCTCTTCTATTAGGTGTTTACTCTGTGATGGGCACTCTGCCAGGACCTCTGGCATGCACTGATTCTGCCTCTCAGGAACCTTGAGGGTAAGGACTCTTATTCCTTTGCTCCAGATAAAAAGACAGGATTTCAGAGACACTGGGTTGCTTGGCCAAGCCAGCAGAGCCAACAAAGATGGAAAAAGTGTTCTTACTCAGGTCCCTTTGATTTCACATCACACGTTCTTTCCACATACCGCCCGGGGTCATCAGCCTCTTCCCCGTGGGTATGAGAACCAGATAAGATCTCAGATATATCAGGATGGTGGGCTGGGCTCTGCTGTGATTTAAAAACAGCTCCAAATCTCAGGGGCTTAAAACAGCAAAGATTTACCTCTTGCTCTTGCCACACATCCATCAGGAGTCAGCGGGGCATTTCTGCGTGCGGTAATCACTGAGGGACCGAGACGGAGCAGCCTCCATCCCGAGTGTCACTCAAGGGAAGCAGAGCCAAATCCTGCAAACACACTGAAAGCTTCTGCTCAGTTAAATGAGGTGTATACCTCATCTACCCATATCCCATCGACAAAAGTAAGTCTTGACCAAGCCCAGAGTCAACGGGAACAGAAAGAATAGCAAGGGCAGAGAAGAAACAAATAATCTACATTAGAAGACCATGAGTGTAAAGAATGCTTTGGAAAGTACTCAAGGGACACAGCATGAAGTGTGTTTTCTCCCGTAGCGGGGTGGTGGCGGCCCCCTGGCTCCAAGCTGAGCCTCCATATCTGCAAACCCATGGCTATCTTCTCTGTTATCAGGAATCTAATTATGACTCTTGTTGCTGCTCAATTATTAAAGACAAGGCAGTGAAGAGCCACGGAAGAGGAGGGAAGTCTGTTTTGCAGCAATGACAAACCATATTTCATATGCATAAAGGGGAGAAATAAAAGAGCATTGCTTTTACTCTTATAATTGCAATTTCCTGCTCGTTTCCTCTTCAAATTAGTGGATGTAATTGTTTGGTAATAAAATATCAGCATAATATATTAGAGGCAGAGAACAGACGGGCTTAAGGGACAGTTGCCAAGAACGGGAGGGAGAGAAAAGAGTGAACGGATCAGAGTGTACAAACCTTGTGGGCCTTTCATATAACGTGTCCTAGACTGTGTCTCAGCCCTCTCTGTGCGCTTCCTCCATAACTAGAGCTGAAGCAAATGAAAGGTCCAGATAAATCAGTGTTGTCCAGCTACGTTCAAATTCGTGTCAGTACCAAGTTCAGACGAGGAACAGGGGAGAGAGAGCAGAAGAGTTCAGCAGTGACAGAGTGACTGTGGGGCAGACCAGCTTTGGGAACAGCCCCAGATCTCATACCAGCTCTGCCACCAACTGGCTGTGGTGCCTTAGGAAGACTATTAACCTCTCTGGAGTTCCCGTTGTGGCTCAGTGGTTAACAAATCCTACTAGGAACCATGAGGTTGCAGGTTTGATCCCTGGCCTTGCTCAGTGGGTTAAGGATCCGGCGTTGCTGTGAGCTGTGGTATAGGTTGCAGACTCGGCTCGGATCCCGCGTTGCTGTGGCTGTGGCGAAGGCCGGCAGCTACAGCTCCTGTTAGACCCCTAGCCTGGGAACCTCCACATGCCGTGAGTGCGGCCCTAAAATGACAAAAGGCCAAAAAAAAAAAAAAAAGATTATTAACCTCTCTGAGTCTCCACTCATTCATTTGTAAAGGAGGAAGAAAAAATATCCTATCTTAAAAGGCAGGTGCTCCATAAAGAGTAGCTATTTTATTAGGAAACTAGAGCAAGTGGTTTGCAGCACTGCAGAGAGGAGAGTGATGGACCCCAGGGGTCACTCTTGGCAAATGTCAAAACTAGGGGAGCTTTTTCTTGGTCTTTAATTCAGCCGCTAGCTTCCATTTTCACCATTCTGGAACCCTTCTCCCTGGACCGCCCCAGTTTTTCAAGACCTAAACCATGTCCCGGTGCCGCTCTGAAGCCAACAGTACCTGATGTTTGTCATGACATTAACCAAGAAGCACAGTGTTCCCAGATAAGGAAACTCTGAAGGAGGCTGCTGCGGAGAAATGAAGGGCTCTAGGATGGGGGACATGCGGGCGCCTCCCTCAACACACTGTTGAAGCAGCCACTGCCTTGAGTGCCTGCCCTAATTGAGCAGTTGGACCCCATAGGCGAGCCCTAAATTGGGAGCCATGGGAGGTTAGACATTAAACAGTGGATTCAGTCTGTAACCTCAGAAACCTCCAGACTGCTGGCAGGAGGAGAGAGGAAGCCAAGTCCACCCGCAGATGTTCTGTGCTCCACTGCTCTAGGAAGGGCTCACTGGAAGTCACTCCGTGGTCTGAGTTCAGACATCTGAGGGGTCCCGCAGCAGCTCACGTGGGGCTCCCAACCTGCAACGGTAGCAATTCGTTTTCTTACACAAACATTAGTGAGCAGATGCCCCTTGGAGAGTACCCTCCCCTCACCCTAGAATTTTACTAGTTGATTCCACCGGGAGGGAGGGCACGAGCACCCGCCCTAGGAAGATGGGGCGGAGGGGAGCCAATAGCTGAAGAAATTCCGGCTTCAGCCCTGTGTCCCCAGGGAGGTGAGCCACGCCAGAAGAGAGGTCTGTGAGGAGCTTTCCCGACAGGACCAGAAATGGAGAAAATGACCCTCAGCTCCAGGAATAGAAAATTAGTATATTTATAGAGTAGAACCTTCTGGCAATAAAGAGGCTATGGGGAGCTAGGAGTTCTCTGCCACTTTATCCCCAAAGCCACCTCAATTTAAAGTGTCCCCTAGCAGAAGCTTGGTGAGAGGTTTATAATAAATAGAGTCATTTTCCTCCAGAAGGAGAAACTGTAGCAGATCCTCCCAGGGAGACACCGGGCCAACACCTGCCAAATGCCCAGAGGACAAAGGCTCTTGATGAGCCTCTCGGTGCTGCTGGGGAATCCCGCCCCCAACCCAAGGCATGACTTTGTCTTTCCCAGTCAGGGGCAAAGCCAGAGATGCCTTGCTTCACATGACCCTGACTTTCCAGCTCAGGTTCTCACTCCATCAGCCCACAAATATTTAGGGAAGACCTACTACTTGTCAGAAAATGGCCTGGGTACTTATTCAGTGCTACCAAAGAATTCTGGAAGTACTGAACTCTTCGAGTGTAGAGAGTGGTGTGTCACAGACCTTGCCAAAGTCTTTGCCAACATCAAATCCAGCTTATACCTGTGTATTTGGGGGACCCCAAAGGCCATGAATGAGCACAGCCAGGAAGCCAGCACCTGATGAGGAGAAGTCCAAAGTGAGACAGAATCGGTTCTCACCTTCTGGTGTTTTCCTGGACTATGGCGGCATGAAGACATCTCTCCTGCTGAAATGACCAGGTACTCACGCTCATATGTGTCATTACACTGTCTCCAGTAGTGAGTCTAGTTGCAGGGTATATGACTCTCATATCACAGCTACCTAAAAGACTTTACTGTATCTCACAATACCTACCTAATATTCTACCTGAAATAGAATCTTAAATATGGTGCATTATATATATATATATATATATATATATATATATATATATATATATATATAATGAATTGGGTGTATGAATGTTTCTGCAGAGTGATGTTGCCGATCCAAGTTTACCCCTTCTCCCATGTAATGAGTTGCTCAGTTTTCGGGAATTGGTGAAAAAACATGTCAGTTAAAAGGACAAGGTTTACATGCATACGGTGCTCACTATAAGTGTGCATTTCATCATCCTCGGGACTTCTCTTCAGAAGCCACCTGGACCTGGATGCATTTTCTCAGCCAGTCATAACCAGCCAGGAGAACCATTGAAGCTTGGCTCATCTCTGAGTGCTTGGATCTTGAATTTCATATTAGAAAACAGTGAGATTGCAATAACGCTAAATTGAACGCTCTGAACACACACATTTATGACTCCACTCTGTTTTCCATTTCTTCCACCCACCCAAACCCTAAACTGAATCACAGTGCTAATTGTCTGTACTGTGCAATTGAGACTTTAGGCTACTTGACTTGTAACATCTCTCTTCTTGCTTTTTAACTTTTTTCTCATTTTGTCACAGCCCCTCATCTAGACTGTAAGGTTCTCAGTGAAGCCAGCCTGTGCAAAAATGTAGAATGCGACACTTCCCAATTCATTTTTCAAGCCTACCCCTTTTTGCAGAAGTTTACAAAGGAAAAGAAGTAGAATGTGGTTTGGTGACTTTCGACCCCTAGGTTCTGTCAAAGATCTAAAGAACGTGGAAAATACTGTAGTTTTTCCCCAGGCTTAATGAGCGGTTCAGCAACAGGACCACGGGCAGGAATTTGACATGTATTTCTGCACTTAAAAAACACAGAGTACTGCCAGCCAACTCACATCTGAGGAGATTAAGGGGACTAGGGGCAGGAACCCGACCCCCACCTGGAAATCTGCTGGGCGAGAGCAGAGTTGACCAACGGCTCCAATGGCGAGGGAAGTTTCACCATGATGGGCCTTTGCGCCAATAAAAGAGATCCATGAATGTTTCTCATGGACCAGATGTGAGCCAAGTGGACAGAGGCTACCTGGAACCTTTTTGCATCCTAGACAATGAAACTGCCTAGAAGGAGGGTGCTCATCAGAAGAGATTCAAGGTGTACCACTGGATGTCCACAGAAGAGGAAGACGTCACACTCATTCAACTGAATTAGACAAGAGTCACTCAGAGGTCAGGCAACCTTTGGAGCAAAGGGGCTCAACAGGGAACCTCTGAAGATCCCAAGAAAGTGCCCTCAAGAAAAAGAATCAGTTCTGTCCTTTGGCCAATACCAGAGACCAGGATGTCGCCAGCCAAGCAGATTCTGTTTCATCTGCTCGCCACATCTCCGTCCCATGCCTCCAGTCTTCAAGTCAGGGAGGATATGAGCGGGGAGTCAGAGGGGAGCAGACAGCCTCATTTCCCACCCAGGCTTCCAGACCAAAGCAGTTCAGATCAGGTCAGGGAGGAATATGCAATTCCAAGTCCAGTTCGGAATTTTAACCATCATGTGAGCCTTTATGTACTATTTATTGGCTCTAGCCAGTGTTTATGGCCTATAATAATAGTCATAGGTCTAGCATCTAAAAAGGAGTCAAGGAGTTCCCATTGTGGTACAGCGGGAGTGAATCCAACTAGTATCCATGAGGATGCAGGTTTGATCCCTGGCCTTGCTTGGGGGATCAGGAATTAGGCGTTGCCATGAGCTGTGGTATAGGTTGCAGACACAGCTTGGATCTGACATTGCTGTGGCTGTGGCATAGGCCAGGCAGCTGTAGCTCCAATTTAACCCCTATCCTGAGAACTTCCATAAGCTGCAGGTGCAGGCCTAAAAATAAAAAAAATTTTTTAAATTAAAATTAAATAAAATAAAAATGAGCCAAAAAAAACATGAGATCTGCCACAGTTCTCACAAAGCACTGGGAAAATCACTCTCCCTAAGGAAGTTTAAAACAATGTTAGAAAACAAAAAGTTGCATGTTGATGATGTCTGAATCACTCATATTCAGAATGTTGTGGAACAATGCCATGTTTCAAAGTTCTGGCCTTTTTTTTAAAATGAATGTCTAGTTTTTTTTTAAAATTAAAAACTTGGCCCCCAAAGTAAAAGAAGCTAGGCACCAAAGAAAGAATTTGATAGTGAAAAGTCAGGAAATGATTATCAGGGCCCACCCCAAGCATCCAATTCCCTCAAGAGACCACGACACCTAGCCTGTGGATGGTTACGAAAGGTTAACTCGTATAGAAAATGAGATCAAAATCCATGTGGGCCATTTAAGGAGGTACACAACAAGCCCGGGTGTGGGGTTGGCTGGGAAAGCCAATAAGTGTCAAACAATTTTTTTTTTAAATCCTGTTATTTAAATACATTTTAGAAACTATAAAATTCAGCCATGTTCCTTATGTCAATTGAATATTTTCAACACCAACTATTTGTTAAGGCTTCAAAGGGCCAGTGAAAAGTAACAAACACGATATCTCTAAGTACCAGGGCCTCCTGGGAAGGTGAGTCCCAAGCTCCCCTTCATGACACGGTCCTTCTGAAAAGCCAGAGGCCGTGCATGCCAGCTCTGAGGAATGATGGCATGTCGAGAAAGAGGCCAGGTACAGATGTTTGCATCCATTCACATTGCCTCCCAGCATCCCTGCTCTGCCAGGAGGAGTCTTCTTTTCCAAACTCCAAGGAGGCTGCTTGGAAACTGAAAGGAATGCTTGTCATCATTGTAAGAAACCTCTTTTTGTCCAGTGGGATCTGGGAAAGTGGGAAAGCAGATTACAACGAGGAGTGTGTTGAGGAAAGCAGGAGGTTTGAACCTGCAAGTTGCCCCCTCACTGGCTCCCCACGACGGCTGATGTGGATAATCCACAGCGCTGTTCTCTCAAGCCCAGACCCTTCCTCCAGACAATGACCTTCCATCGGCCACAAGGGTCCCTCCAGCATCACTGCTTTCAGCGTCCCTGTAGGCTCTCTGAGCTCTCCTATTTGCATCTTAGTTTTACATTCCAAGCAACTCAGCTTGTTGGAGGATGAAAGGCTTTGTAAAAAGAATTTTTTTTCTGATAAAATCATCCCAAGTCAACTCGTGACAGGGGAGGAAATCTCCTTCAAAGACTGAACCGAGCCTCTAACCTAGGAAAGAGGCTGGCAGAATTCTCTGCAAGTTCCTCTGCTTTAATACCACCACCACCACTGACAGCAGAGCTGACCATTATTAAATCATTATTTTAAGTTTTCTTCTTACCGTTTCCAACATCATAAAGGCCCAAACTGAAGTCACGGTTAATAGAGTAGCCTCTCCCTACTCTGAGTCTTAGTTTCAAAGGAGCGTTTCTTTTATAATCCTTCCTCCAACATCAAATCCTTCTCACCCGCACCCCCATCCAAGATGTGCTTTACACACAAGGGAAGATGAGTCACACACACACACTCAGAGGATTTCTACAGTAAGTCACTCAAACTCAATTTCCTTCATACTCATTGGAAGCGAAGAAGAAGAAGAAAAGGCAAATGAACAAAGGGAGGGGGTGTGGAAATGAAAGTCTGGTTAACCTGGGAACTTGAAAGAGAAATGCAATCAATCAGCTCAGAAGTTGAGGGTATCAGGGGGCTCTATAACCAAATACAAATAGGCCCTCAGTAGAAAGATTGTGTGGGAGGCCACAGAGGAATGGAGAGAGGAAGGAGGATGGAGATTTCTTTGGTACTTACCTGGATGGCATCGACTTCAAGTCGTCTTTAAGTGGAACTGACGGCATTACAAACACAATAAGCACTTCTAGACAAACTGGAATAGCAATCACTTCAGGAGCCGGGAAGCATTCTCAATTTTGCTGTTGTCAACGCTTTCAGTGGCTTTAATTTTCAATGGTAAGCACAGCTTCTATATAGTGTTGTCAAAACTGCAATGAAGTCATGTCATTGAATATTAAAGGCCCAGCCCGCGGAATGCCAACACAGAGATTTGAATTTCATGCTCGCTCCTAAACATCAAGACAAATATGTCTAATTTCATAAAAACCCAGCCAGCCCCGGGGAGGCTGACAATCATATCTATTGTTGCCCAAGTTTGCTAGAATAAAACCTGGCCTTCCTCTGTGTGTGAGGCCAGAAGGGAGGAGAAAGGAAAGGAGAGAGAGAATGGAGGATTACCAGAGATAAGCAGGAAAAACTGGCCGACTTCACATGGATTTTGATGACTGGGAGCAGAGCTCCGGCTGAAATCCAACTGGTATCTAACTCGATCACTTTGGAGGCAAGGCTCCGAAGTGGCACTGAGAATTCCTTCAAAAGGAATTCTTTGAGCCCAGCGAAGTGATAAACTTCACCGCCAAAGAAACCTGTTCTCTACCATAAGTCAGCCTGCCTTAAACACAATAGGCGGTGCTCCGAGTACCAGCGTGATCCAACCAGTTGGGCTGGAACCCAACTGGGATGGGTTTTAGGAACCCCTGGGAGCTTCAGTTTGAGAGGTAGGTGGGAACGAAGGTGGGAAACTTTGCCCTGGAGACTTTTCAACAAGTATCAACGTGTTAAACGTGGGGTTCCAAGAAGATTAATTCTAAGATTCACAGAAGCTCAATTTGCCCCAGAAGAAAGAGGGGAAAACAGGCGAGGCTGTGGAAGGGCCTGCTGATGAAGGAGGAACGTGAAGAAAACGGTTAGTGGAAATGCACCCCTTCTTGCTGTCAACATTCACTTCAAAAGATCGACGCTTTGTATCCCCTCCTCTGACACCAAGCCCCTCACCCGTGTTGCCACCCACACCCAAGATCCACCTCACATGTGGAAGAAACATATCAATTATACTAACAATCAAAGGGATCGAATGTGATTTTCAAGCGCTCCTAATCCATATTTCATCAGGATATTTTTTTTAAGATCTAAAGGTTTTTTCAAGAGTTCCCGTTGTGACACAGGGGAAACGCATCTGACTAGCATCCATGAGGACGCAGGTTTGATCCCTGGCCTCGCTCAGTGGGCTAAGGATCCAGCATTGCCTTTGAGCTGTGGTGTAGGTCATAGATGTGGCTCGGATCTGAGATTGCTGAGGCTGTGGTGTAGGCCAGTGACTACAGCTCCGATTCGACCCCTAGCCTGGGAGGCTGCATATGCTGTAAGTGTGGCCCTAAAAAAGCAAAATGAAATAAAATAAAATAAAATAAAATAAAATAAAATAAAACAAAATAAAGGTTTTCTCACAGTTCTTTTCCTATTAGATTCTCTTATTGGTTCCATGAAGAAGGTACGTTAATGCTACTAATTTGATAATCATCTTTTCCCTTTTAAAGGTGCCAAATGCAGTGCCCAGAGGATCTAGGACTTGTCCAAAGGAATGTGTGGATTTGTTTAAGTTAGATCCTAGGAATTCTGACTTCAAAACAAAGTTAGAATTCATCTCATTTTCCCCCTCAGACTTCAAGCGGGGTTCCTATGTCTTTCCACAAAGCTCATACCCTGATCCAGTTGAGATGAGTACAAAAGAAACCTAGGATTTTTATTAAAATTAACTCGTTTACTGAAGTATAGTTGATTTACAATGTTATGTTAGTTTCAGATATGCAGCACAGTGATTCTGCAGTGCTGAATACATACATACATATATATGTATGTATATACATATACTTTTTCAATTCTTTTCCTTAACAGTTTATTAGAAAATACTGAGTATAGGAGTTCCTCTTGTGGCTCAATAGTAATGAACAGACTAGTATCTATGAGGACTCAAATTTGATCCCTGGCCTTGCTCAGTGGGTTAAGGATCTAGTGTCGCCATGAGCTGTGGTGTAGGTCACAGACGCAGCTCAGATCCTAAGTAGCTGTGGCTATGGCTGTGGCTGGCAGTTGCAGCTCCAATTTGACCCCTAGCCTGGGAAATTCCATGTGCTGCCGGTGTGAAACTGACAGCACTAACGGCCTGAAACTAGCCAGAACACAGATTGGGACTTGAACCCATGTGCCGGGTCTTGAACCCAGCCAAAACCCAGATTGGGACTTGAACCACGGTTTTAAATTTGAGTTACCCACCCTGTGTCTGGACTCACCAAAGTTCAGGTTTTTGAAGTAAGTTCATTTGTGTCCCTTTTTTAAAAAAAAATTGGATTTCACATATAAGCAATATCATATGATGTTTGTCTTTCTGACTTACTTCACTAGTATGATAATCTCTAGGTTCATCCAAGATGCTGCAAATGGAATTATTTCATTCTTTTTTATGGCTAATATTCTATAAGTATATATGCATACACACACATGCCACGTCTTCTTTACCCATTCATCTGTCAGTGGACACTTCAGTTGCTTCCATGTCTTGGCTGCTGTAAATAGTGCTGCAATGAAAATTGGGGTGCATGTGTCTTTTTGAACTATAGCTGTCTCCAGATAAATGCCCAGGAGTGGTATTTCAGGATTTAAATAAAACCTGTTTGTTTTGTGAGGTCATGGGTCCTATTTCAGGCATAGTGACGAGGGAAGACGTAAGAGTCCATGGAGAGTAGACAGAGTAATTCTTTCTCCCCATATTTCATAAGAGCTAGGGGGAAAAAAAATAGGTCTGGTGAGAGATAGAATGAAGTGAGTAAAATGTAGGTGAAGAGGCAGAAATTCACAGCAGTTTTCTATAAGTTCCTTCCATTTATAGCCAGGACTAAATCATCTAGCCATTGATTACTTTCATTTTGACTTCTTGTTAACAGTGAGGGCTGTGCACTCTTTTGCTATATTTTCTAAATCAGTGATTCCAGCTTTTGGAAGTACTCAGACATATGAGATGGGAGACACTTGTCAAATACACAGATTCCTAGGACACTTGATGCCAGTGAGTCTCATCCAGCAGTTCTGGATCCATGTTTAATGAGCATCTTCAGGAAATTAGATGATGAGGTCACGGAAGGGATATTGGGAAACTTGCAGGAGGTAGGAAGTATGACTGGAAAGGAGCAGGAAGCAGTTCTGTGAGGGTCTTGCGTTGCATGCCAAAGCATTTGGACTCTATCCTGAAGGCACTGGCAATCCTGCAGGATTTGAAGTATGGATGAAGGCATAATTATATATTAGAAAGATTACTTTGGCTACAAATGAAAATTGTGATCAGGCAGGTAAAGCTGGAAACAAATAGTTAATAATCAAATTTTACGTGAATCTCTGAACTTAAGGAAACAAAAAACGGGCAGCTCCAAGAGGAAATCAGAAGATCAAGATCCTTGCTGCTGGATTAGATGAGGGGATGAAGAAGAAGAAGTCGGGAATGGTTTCTAGGTTTGTGCTTGGAAAATTGGATGAATGATAATTGGTGCTAATTAAGTAACAAATATGAATTAGGCTCTCTTCCAATGTGGAGGCACAGCAAGGTATGAAAAGTTCCTCGATTAGGAAGTGGTGGATCCAAGATTCAAATGCTCAAACCCACATCGACAACGCCTGTAGTCCACGCCTTTACATAAAGACAGAGAAAGAGAAGGACAACGAGTGTGAGTTATAGGAGCTGAGTTAGGAAAGGAGAAGAGGAAGAAGAGAGAGTGAAAGAGATGTAGAGAGCGGTGATAGGGAGAAGAGGAGCATACAGAGGAGGTGGAATCCTGGAGGTCACAAGAGGAGAATATCTACCAAGATTCTGCAGGAAGAAGGCCATTGATGCCCTATGTTGCAGAAAGCAAGATAAGAACCAAAAAAAGTCCTTCAAGTTCAGGTACATGGAGGCCATTGGAGAATTCACATGTAGGTCCATGAATTGGTATGGGGAGATGGCAGGGACTCAGGTGAAAGAAAAGTGGTGAGAGAGATAAGAGTGAAAGGTGATGTCAGGGAAGAGCCATAAATCGTTCTCATGCTGATCTTATGAGGTGTCCAGCCCTCAAAGAGGCTGTTCTGTTGGGGTAGAGAAGTCAGCAAGGATATCCGAGGGGTCAAGGGAGGTGAGCGAGTCAGAAGTGGGAGGAATGAGGGTCTGAAATGAGAATCTTTAGGAATGAGAGGAGATCATGGACATTCAAAGCCATTGCTGGGAGATGCTGAGAACCTAGCAAGGTCGTGGCTCCACCACTGGCCTAGATGTCGTGTGGTTTTCTTCAGCTGTGCCCATCAACTTGAGTCTACTATATGGCTGGGTCCACAGCTGAGGATTAGCAGGATGGTTTTGTGTAGATATACAGTTAGATTGGATAAGAACAAAGTATATAGTTGTATTGATCTGAGCAAGTAAATAAGAGAGTAAGAACATGTGTGGCTGGAGAGATGGATGGCGCTGCTGAGTGTGGCCCCAAAAGCATGGGTCCTCATCAGACCCACACAAAGCAAGGAGCAAAGTAAAGGTCCAGTGTCCACATTCTCATAGAGAATCCAACTATAAGCTATAGTGAAGGGTTGTAAAGAGCATTGAGGTGAGGTAGCTGTGCCCTAGGACAGCTCACCTCGACATCTGTGCCCTAGATCCCATCCCAGGGCGGGAAGCACACTGATCCCAAAGTCTTAGGGAGAAACAGCGTGGCATGTGCAGCCTCTTCCCGAGTTCCTTAAGTTAGGGAGCCATTACTTCTGGATGTAGAACTGGCACTGGGAACTCATTTCTCTTTTTATCTTCCTCTAAATATCCTACTTTCTCGCCTTCAAGGTGCAGGTCAAATCTGGCCTCTTTAGTGAAATCCCTCATGCCCCAAAGCTTCACACATATTAACTGCTCAGTAAATATTAATGATTGGGGTTTTTTTAGGATCATGGTCCATGTTGCTTCAATGGTATGAGATTTCTTATATCCACAGCCAGTCTGTGGACAACCTTGAGGTGATGAACACACCTTCTTATTTCAATGTGCCCCCCACCCCTGCCTCAAGCCCATAGCAGTACACCCTCAGTGGTGGGTGATCTTGTTACCCTCAGACCCGAGGGTGACCATGATTGAAGTCACCTAACCAAACTATCCAGCAGAAAAGATAAAAAGAGAAGCTCTAGGAGAAGAGGCAACAGGGATCCCAAGGACCTACAGCAATTCTGTCCCTACCTTCAGAGAGAAGAGTTCATCAGTGTGTCACTAAGGGGCCAGGGGGAGATAGAAGGCATGAAGCTGGAGCTGAAAAGATTTTGATGATGGGACTAGAGGCAGGTCTAAGGATGCCAACAGGAGATGTCAAGACACCAGAAGATTTGGACAACATGGGCCTGGGGGACCAGGAGAGGGAGGGATTGACATGACTAGAACCCAGGAAAAGCCAGAGGCCTGGAACCAGACCCACCTGGCAGGAGTCGCAGGTGTATGGAAACAGCTACAGCCAGAACTGCTGTCCCAAGTGTACATGTAAGTGACCCCCTCTCCCCTTCACCCTCACTTGAACCCAACAGGAAGACAGACAGAGGTTGCAAGGGAGCTTGGGGAAGGCGTGGGCAAGGCTCAGCCTCCAGGGCAGTGAAGGGCAGAAAAAGGTGGAACGTAATCACCACAATTAGGAAAGACCAAGAGCCAAATGAGGGAATGTGGACAACATGTTCATCATAGTCTTAATATTCTCAGAAAGGGCTTGACACATGACTGGCAGGAGGTCATGACCATCATTGACTAAGTGTTTGCTTAACAGTTGTTGGAGACACACTAAGAGAATCAGGCAGAGCCCCTCCAGGCAGGGTAGGAGCCTGATGTAGGGCTTTCGTGACCTTGAGTCCAACAGCAAATTTCAGGATGATTGTGAAACCCTCTTCATCAGTCTTGGTCTCATATCCAGCCATCACTGTCAGATACTCAGCAATGGAATATGTAACCAAAAATGAACTGAAGCCCGCCTGTTTAGGAAAGGAACAGCAGAAGCCCTGTGTTTACCAGGCCTGGGATAATAAGACATGAACAAGCAGGTATCAATCAATTAAAAAGAACCCCCACCCCTGGGAGTTCCAGGGGAGTGTGGTCAACACTCTTCGGTCACTGGGAGACTGATGCAGGCAGTGACAACTGAGGTACTGATGGAATTGGGGAGAGACTCTGATGTAACTCACAGACCAGTGGTTATTTTTTTTCCTGGAAGGGAAAGCAGGCTGGGAAATAAGCGGTGATGCTCAAGGGATTAGCCGTGCAGCCCCTGCCGGGAGCAGGTGGTGGCTCAGCAGGCTGGAGAGACTGGAGCCCTGTATCCCTTCCCCACAACAACTGTGAGTTTTATTAAGAGATGCTCAGATTCAATGAGAGTGGGGATTATGTGGAACTCATCTCACCACCCATTCGACTCTGTTGATTAAGTTTCTTTCTCTAAGACCTTATGATATGAGTATTGGGAGGCTGGTAAGGGAGAATTCAGTTTCTAAAAGCCCAAGGCTTTGGGTAGCTGGGCCACAAGGACGCTAGGCAAGATTTCCATCTAGGTCACTCATAAAACGGACATAAACGGGAGGGGAGATCATAACAGTGCCAGACTCTATCTCTATAATCATCATTTTATGATATAATACATGAGAAAGTTTCCTGAAAAGGCAAATAAGGTATTACAAGAGTCAAGAAATGTAGCTTCATATGCAAATGAGAAATAAGACTACATTTTCCTCTTTGGATGAAAACATACAGAACACACATGTACTTGTGTCTTACTAAGCATCAGAACCCTGCCATTTGATGCAGAAGGAAAACCAAAGGGCCTGCAAGCCTTATGATGTGGCCCCCATCATCCCTCCAAATTCATCTTCCCCTGCTCACACTATCTGACTCCAGCCACACCAAACTCCGTGTTCTTCCTCAAACATCCTGCAACTTAATTCTTTAGCATAGGCTGTTCCCTCTTCCCAGTTGCTCTTCCTCCAAATACCTACCCACCTGCTTCTTTTCCAAAATCATTTCACTGAAGCCTGCCCTGATCTCTCTAAATAAAATTACCATCACCCAACCATCTCAGTCTCTATATCCTTTATCCTTATCTACTTTTCCTTCTTTTATTTCCACAACCCATCACATCGGATCATACTATTTAGTTTCCTTATTTGTTATCCTCATTGTTTGTTGTCTGTTTCCTCCTCTACAAGGCAAGCTTTGCAAGAGCAATGATCAGTACTTTGTTCACATATGCTTAGAATATATGACACTGAATATGCATTTGTTGAATGAATGAATGAATGAATGCTCTACCATGTGTCAGACCTTAATTATGAGTCTTCATTCCACTCTGCTTGTTCCTATCATAATTCTTGCCACAAATTCATGCTCCATAGAGGGTAATTGATGATATCATCTAGTCAACAAACTGCTGAGAGCCTAATTTACCTAAAACAGGATGGAAGATACTAAAAAACATAAGATATCCAAGCCACCCTTACCAAGTTCTTATCTAGTTGGGGATGTGGCTGGCATCATAGTGTTCCCCAGTATCCAGTCCTCCTCCCCTTTCAGACACCTAGAAAACTGTATTTTTCAACTGCCTTGCAGATGGGCAGCTGTGTGACTAAATGGCCAATAAAATGTGAGCAAGAACGAATGATATTGGCCACATCTAGGATGAGTCAGTGAAAAGTAGCAGCTAGCCTTGGACAGTGACTAAAATGGCCCTGTACCCCAAGGTATTGTTACCAGCTGGAGGAGACCCACTTAGCTTGGATCCTTGAACAAAGACCAAAAACTCTGGGGTTTTTTTTGTCTTTTGTCTCTTTAGGGCTGCACCCGCGGCATATATAGGTTCCCAGGCCAGGGGTCCAATCAGTGCTGAAGCTGCCAGCCTGCACCACAGCCACAGCAACACAGGATCTGAGCTGAGTCTGCGACTTACACCACAGCTCACAGCAACCCCAGATCCTTAACCCACCAAGCAAGGCCAGGAACCAAATCCACGTCCTCATGGATGCTAGTCGGTTTCATTAACCACTGAGCCATGATGGGAAGTCCTGAAAACTCTGTTTTGAGTGTTGGACCACTGACATTTGGGGACCTTTTGTTCTCAAACAACCCAGCCCTTCCTGGTTAGCATAGGGTGCGGAGTGGGGTGGGGGGGAGATTATGAAACATCAGAATGATAAGGAGTAAATTACTTTCATGAACCTGGATGTAATGAGTGAGCAGTAAGTGGCCCAGATGATCACCCAGGTATCCATTAAGAGGCAGGGATGTTGGAGAGCTGGTGGGGAGACCGTAGGAAACAAAGAACTGAGAGCATGCCTAGGATGAGTCGAGTTTAGATAAGCAGAAAAAAGAGAACATTTTAGTTGGACAAATGGCTTGAAGGAAGGCATGATGATGATGATGGTGATGGTGATGGTGGTGGCTTAAGGGGAGTGTTCAGTGAAAATCAAAGACAGCCGAGGTAAGAAGGATAGGCTGATCAACTCACTAATGGATAAGCCTGATTCACGAAGTGTCAGCATCAGGACAAGGCCCGGCCAGGAGAAGAATATTTCCACCACCGCCCCCCCTCGCACCCACGCACATGTCACCGGAGCAAATGTTACTTAAAATTCAATTTACCCTTTTTTGTTGATTTAGGATGGCTGTTTAATTAGTTTTTAGCATTGCTCATTGTTTATAGTCATTGTTTCAACAGAAGTTAAAAGTGAGAAAGTTTGCCGTGCTCTTGATTTGTAGACAAAATAACTAACTGTTCCCAATTCCTCTCCTCTCCCCTTGCCACACTTCTGATTTAAAAGTATCTCTGACATAGTGAATTGCTTCTAAATCATATCACTGGATTTGCTGAACTTCTCTTGTATGGAATTTCTCCCCCAAGACAGCAGCCCTACAGCCGCGAAAACACATCTTCTCTCAGTGTGTCAAGTGATAGGATGCCTGATAACAAATGCAATAGGCCAAAAGAACATTTGTTTTCTGAAAATGGCATCATCCTCAATGAGGAAAATTCCACCAAAAGCTTAAAGCTGAGAATTTCACTTCGGAGTCCACTCAGACCGGTCCCCGAGCAAACCTCAGACTTGCCCGTGAACCAAACCAGACTCAGACAGGGCTCCAGGCTGAGGCCATTTCTTCTCACGGTGGGTCTTAACCGATACACAATAGGGGTTCACTCTGACCCTGTGCTGGGAGCCAGGGGTGGTATAAGCAGAAGAGGGTCTGCCCCCAGTTTCCTCGCAGCACTGTTGGAGGACGTGTAATGACTTCTCAAGGAAAGGAGGCTGACCGTGGCTTGAGAGCAGCTGTGTTACTCGGGGGCTCTCCCTCTGCCCCCAGGATCACAGCCTGTGTGCCCAGGCACTTTGGGTGGCCCCAAAAGCGGAGCCATCTCAGAAAGGACCTCCTGAGATAATTCAAAACATAGACAACTAATAGGAGTAAAGATTACCTAAAGTTCTAAAAATGAGACCGGGAGGAGACGGATACAAACATAGCATATGAAGGAATGGTCTATTTTAGGAATATTCCTATTTGTGGGAATTGCATAAATTGTTGGAGGGATGTACACTTTAAAAAGAGTTGTTTTTCCTTTTTTTATTTTTATTGAAGCCCACCAGTATTTCTCTCTTACTGGGCTTCCGTCCTTCTAACATGTCTCACTTCCCCTCTATACTGATATGGACCCTCTGCCCTGGACACCTGCACATGTGCGCCCGTGCGCACACACGCACACACACACACACACACACAGCATAAAAGCATAGGTCTGCTCAACGATTAGGAGCTTGGATACTGGAACCAGTCTGCCTGGGCTCAAACTCTGCACCATCTGCTTTAGATATGTGACCTTGATCAAGTTACTCAATCTCCCCTTGCCTTAGTGTCCTCATTTGTAAAACGGGGCCAATTGTGGTATTATTCGCATAAAGCACTTGGAGAAATCAGAGGCGTGATGTGTGTAAAACACTCAGAACAGTGCCTGGCTTGAACCTATGTCCTGGGTTTATTATCGTTCATGGTGTATATGTCAGTTCAATGGTAGGAAGAAGAACCCCTGCACTGTGCTAGCTCGATGGACCATAGTAAGCATTTCTTTAGGGTCTCCACCCTTGAGGTTGTGATCATCTGCTTGGGAATATAAGACAGAGAGAGAAACTAACTAGACAAGAGTCTAGGGTGTGCTTGAGGGTCAGAGCAGAGGGCACAGCCACAGGTCCTGAGCAGCTGGACTCCACAAAGGCACTCAATTCTGTCCTTCCTGCATGACCTCCTCCTCTCCAGAATGCAGTAAGGCAGCCATGGATGCAATGTGCATGTCTATGAGGGTGTCCCTGGGGGAAACTTGATGTCGTCACACATTTCCCTCCCACACTCCTCTCTCCCAAGTCTGAGGCTTTCCTCTATGGTCTGTAGTCCCTGTGAAGCAGAGAATGTGCTGAGAGGCGCTCCCTTCTGTTCTTGGAGCTACTACTTCTTAAAGAGTCGAGAAACACCTCTCAAAATAGCCTGACTTGCTAAGGCAGCTTTTGGCTTCCAATCTGCCACTGCTTCTCTCTACAGGGAGGGCAATAGCCTGCACAATGGGTCCGCTCCTCAGCAGAGCCCAGGATGGAAGGAAGCACCACCCCCATCTCGCCTGCTGTGTTTTATTATAAGTGCACAGCCTTTTTAGCCCAACAAGAACACTCTCTGACTTTGTCTTCTTTCCGTAGACAATCTTTCACCTGAGGACACTGCAGGGCATTGTGTGAAAATATGATAATTTCTAAACCTTTTGATAACACCATCCCACCTGTGCTCACATTTAAAACAACTCTCAATTCCAGCCGATCACTGGATAACTAGATTCAAGGACAAGATGGGGCTGAGGAAGGAGCCCTCCCTGAGTCAGTTTTTCCCATTACAGTCTCACAGTCACAGCAAGGAGGTACTAGGGATAGTTAGGCAATCAAGAGAAGTTCCCAAAGGCTAGAAGAGTTTAGAGATATTTGAGAAGCACTTCCAATTAATATGTAAGGCAATGGTTAGAAATGCAAGAGGATCCCAGATGCGAGAACTGGCAAAGGCAAGACAAAGAGCAAGAGAAATCATCGCGGCACCTGTAGAAGATGTCCCACTACAATTATAATCACACATGCAATCAAACATGCAAATCGGCTGGGGGCGGGGTGTGTAGAATACATACACACATAGGTGTTCATTTATATTAAGGGACATTTCACACTATAAGATGCATGTGCACACATGCCCTCATTTGATTTTCACTGATCTCTTGGACTGGCAAAATGTGATCGGATGCTTCATGCTGCAGGGAAAGAGAAGGGGAAGAGAAGTAATTTGTTTAGTTCTTAAAATTAGTAAACTTGGCATTTGGATTTCACGCCACAAGTTCTGATTCTAGGTTCTATGCATTTTCCTGACCCCCCCCTTCCCTTTCCTCTCTCTTCTTCTGCTCCCTTCCTCTTCCCCTTCCTCTTCTTTTCCTCCTTCCCCCTTCATCACCCTCTTCTATCACTTGGTTGCCTTCATCTTCACCTCCACCTCTATCCCTATCTCTAATTCTTTCTCTAACTCTATCTCCACATTTCCCCCTCTTTCTTGCTCTCTCTCTCTCTCTCTTTCTCTCTCTCCCACAGCAGTCCTGTGTGGAGAAAAGGTTGTAGAGGTGGCTCAGGCATCTAAAATGGGTCTCCTATGTGCTCACTGAGGCTACAGCTTCCCTGGGTCTCCTCAGGAGGTCAGGGTCCCAACCATTCTAACTTTCCCTGTCTGCCATCTCCTTCCTGCCCAAGGGCTGGAACCCACATTCACACATTCTCTTACTACTGGGGTATATCTGAGGCAGAGGGGAGTCCTTCTCAGAACGCATCTGCTGAGTCAGGGCCATGAGGTCCTAGGGTGAAGATAAGGAAAAGGAGAAATAACAGGCCTGAGAAAGAGAAAGGGCCAGTATGGAAGCTGGGTCACCTGCGTTCCTGGATCTAAATGCATGTAGGGGGCTGTAATGACAAATAATAAATAAATAAATAAATAAATAAATAAATAAATAAATAAATAAGTAAACCAAAAAAGAATTGAATCCCTGCAAAGGAAAATGGCAGGCCACAGATGTAAGTGTCACTGGAAAGAAGGCCGGGAGGACAGGGAACCAAGGTAGCAAAGGCGTTGATGGCAGAAGTGAGTTTATTGAGAGGACTTAAGGCCACTGGCTTCACAGAGCCAAAGGGTTTGGGAGCAGTGGGGAGGAGAGAACATGAGATCAGAGGATGGAAATTATCAAAATACACTGATCGACCTGCAATTTTTAGACACCACCTAGCCCTGTGTGCTTTGCCTTAGAGCCCTCACCCCACCACTAAACAGCCCATGGGAATGGCTGGAACAAGGTAGTCAGAACCCAACCCTTGCTTTAAACTTTTAGCAACGCCACCCTAGAACATACTTCTCTCCTTAAGAGATTTGCGTATATGTGAGTCTTACCTGCAAAGAAAATGTTAGTTCCTCCAAGACAGGGACCAGATACCCCTCTCACTACTTTTCCTTCTCACGTCCCCATCCATCCCAGGGCAGCGCTGGGTGTGCAGTAAGGAGGCCACACACTCTAACTGCAGGGAAAGCCATGCTTTGAGATCCAGGCTTGCAGGAGACCCAGGATTTAACCTCAGACGCAATTATCTTGTGAAGGTCAGAAAATCATCTAAACTCTCTGAGCCTTTGCTTTCTCATCTGCAAATTCACACTTGGGCTACTTTACTTCTGCAATGGAAAACCGGCTTGAAAATGCTTTAAATTAATACATGCCATTCAAGTCTTATCTTCTACAGAGCTTAGCATTCACAGATTCTACTGCTCCATCTTTGACTGCTTGCAAGAGACTCCAAAATCCCATACTATGACAAGAAGTCACCATATGCTGGGATCTGAATTCATTCAGGGGCCAGTAAGCCTGAGTTCCTAGTAAGTGAGCCTAGCTGACTGCCCAGCATCCATCCTTCCCCAAGTGCACCCATGCCTTTCTTTAGAAACCTGAAGGTGCAATGGCAGTTTCTACATGTGTCAGCCTCTGTCTTCATAAGATGTCTTGAATTCTTCCACCTGCTCACCCTGATCTAACTAATCATCCATGGGTTATTACAACATCCTCCTAAATAGTTTTCTTGTTTCTGGTCTTCATCTCTGATGGTCCATCCTTAACACAATGGATGCTTTTTAGGGTTTTTGTTTTGTTTCATTTTTTCTTTTTTTGGCTGCCTCACAGTGTATAGAGTTCCCTAGCTGGGGATCAGGTCCAAGCCACAGTTGCAACCTATGCCACAGCTGTAGCAATGCAGGATTCTTAATGCACTGTGCTGGGGCAAGGATCACACTTGCATCCCACTGCTCCAGAGATACCACTGATCCTGTTGCACCACAGTGGGAACTCCAGTGGCTGGTATCCATGAAAATCATAAGATGGTTTTGTCATCTCTTTGTTCAAACTCCCCCATGTCTCCCCTCACTATCACACCCAGGGCTTGCTGAGGGCAGAGGGAGCTGTGGACAACTCCTGGATGGTACTGAGTAACTATTCGTAGAATGAAGGACTGATCATTGTACTGCATTTGTAGAGAGAGGGAATTATACACGCCTGTGTTTTTCATGCATCTGAGATTCACAAAGGCCTTCAGATATAATCTCACAGACATCAAGACTCTCCCATACCACAATAGTAAATAATGCATACATATTGAATTGTATATGGAAGTGAATTGAAAGACACCTAAATCCACATTTCCAGACAATGGCCAGAACTGGTGTACAAATAAATCCAGGATTGTGCAATGAAGCATGAGGTTAGCACACATTCAACCCAAGAGAGGGTGGGGTCATGGGACAGGAAGAGAGGGTAGGAGTCCTGGACAAGCACAGAGAGCCCTCCTCGAGCTGGTCCACGGTAGGGCAGTGATCACTGCCCACAGGGAAGAAGAGCTACAGCGGGTGACTTGCTAAGAGAATTCTGTGGAGTATGTTAATTTCTGTGGGACTTCAGAGGCCCCATAACTCTTGGAGATTAATAAGAATCTGGGAAGTATCTGTCTTTGCCGGCTGCTTTCATTTGCGCAGTAATAAAGCTCGCCTTTCTTGTTTAATAAAAACAATGTGGAAACAAATGGTTCTGTGCACGGTGGAACTTTAGAGAAATGAATTCGGTGGAACAGAGGGAAGCGTTTCATCATGCTGCCGGCTCCCCAAATCCAAAAACAGAAGCCATGTTTCCTCTTTTCCGCCCCACTCTCGCTCACTGCACTCCACATTTTGGTGGTGCATCTGGACCTCTCCCTGTTGTAAAAGGTTAGTGCATCAAATGGAGAGGGAGGGACAGGCAAGTCCCCTGCTTCTGCTGACCTGCACTTGTTCCTTAAACAGAGGAAGCCAAGGCTTGGCTCCTGAGATCCCAGTGGCTGGAGGAAGGTGGTTGGAAGCCCTGTCCCAGGTAGACAATAAATAAGATGAGGAGGAGCTAGCTCTCCTGCAAAAGGAAACTTGCCTGTGAATAGAAGCAGGCTGAGAAATGGTTAGAGGTATCACTGGAAAATGGACTGTTTGTGGGTCCTGGGGAGGAATTAGGTAATTGCCCGCCAGTTGGTACAACACACTCAGGTAGATGGCACAAGGAGGGCAGACAGTCCTCATGCAACTGCCTCAACCAATAACAGAGTCCAAGCACCAGGTAGACAAGCCATTGCTCTGACCCCAGCAGTGTTTCTGATGTCCCCCACCCTTAGTTTCTCAACTGGGCACACTTGAGCTCCCAGCGTAGATGGAACACAAAAGCAACAGGCTTTGCTAGAAGGATGTGTTTCCTCTTTAAGGTCCTGCATGACCATGTGAAAAGTGGTACAGAGGCTGGTGAGGATCTAAACGATGCTCTATGATGAGGAGAGAGACTAGCAGACAGCCTCTCACTGTGGAAGAAACTGAAAAATACAGGATTTATTAACTGCCTACTATGTGCCCTGCCCTGCTGGCCATCATCCCCAGGGGGACACATGAATCACAGTAATGAATTAGAACCTCTTTAAATTAGACAAGTAGGGGGTCTGGCCTATCTGCATTAATGAAGAACTGATTTATTAACTATCTTTAAAGAAATGCAGTTTTATTACTTTCAAGTATAAGCATTGATTCATATCAAGTGCCAACAAGTATTGCCAAGTGGAGGTCCTGATGGCCCTGCCTTAACAAAAAGATAAGATTAATTTGTAATTAACGGCATCCATTTGCATGGCAACAATTAATGGGCTAAAGTCCTCATAAAAACAGTGCAATCTATTAACTAGATTAATAATGTCCCCTTTACAATCTCGGAAAACTTATTAGTTTTTTCCAGAAAAGGCAAAGGTCAGCTCTCTGGGAGCTTGGGTGCTAATGCTGAGCCCAGAGAAAATTATAATGATGCCTGAGCTTGTTTGCATGGTCCCCAGCTCCCTTATCTCTTTTTCCTTCTCAGTTTTGTTCAATCGGCATTTCTTGTAGGCAACTAAAAGAAATTTAAGGAGAAAAGTATAGGATAATCTTTGACCTCAAGAAGCTTACAGCTTGGCTGGGAAGAAAGGACACAGCTGTGCTAAAATACTAGGGAGAAGTTCAAGTGCTAGATCAAAGCAATGCATGAATAATAAGTTCTAAAAGTGATTGAAACCCTTAGTTGAGTTAGTCACTGTAGGAATCCCTTGACTTGTATATGTTAATATGTAAGCAAGCCTGGGAGGTAGGTGTTATAGTTTCCTTTCCCAATCCACAAATGAAGAGACTGAAGTATTGAATGCTCTATACCTTGTAGATATACAATTGATAAGATATGTTATAACTAGTCCTCAGAGATGGCCCCACAATGAATCTTTCCATTCACACCACTGTGGACTCATTCTCTTGAATCTGAACTGGTTCTATGACTTGCTTTTGATGAATAAGAGTCTTGCAGAATTGATGCTTTGTTACTTCTGTAGCTAGATCATAAGCCTTACAGCATTTGCCCAAGCCTCTTAGAACACTTTCTTTGGAAGGAGCCAGCTACTATGTAATGAGTTCAACTACCCGGAGTCAGACATGCTATGAGGAAGCCCAAGGTACTAACATGGAGAGGCTATGAAGGAAAAGAAAGATGCCTAGATAGTCCTCAGCTATTGTAGCCACACCCACTGAGGTTCCAGACATGTAAGTAAAGACTCCACCTTGGGCATACAGCCTATTTGAGCTTTGGGTTAACTCCAGCACCAGCCACCATCTGACTACAACCAGAAGAGACCCCTTCCAAGAACCATCCAGCTGAGTTCCAGCCAGTCTAAAGAACAAATACAATATGGCTTTCTTTTCTCCCCTCAAGGGTCTCTGCAATAGATCATAGAAACAGTTGGTAAAATTGGAATGACAGAAGTCTGACTCCAGAGTTACAAACTTAACTACCATGCCGGACTGGCAGTTGGTTATTACAGACCACTCGGTGACAATCCCATGCTTCTGTCCACTTTAGCCCTTAGTCTGGAGAATCCCAAGCAGGCCTGCTCCTTCATTTGGATTCCTGTCCTCTGAGAATGGTATTCAGGCAGTGAACATTCTTCAGGGTAGCAGTAACCCCACCCAGCTTCTGAAGATCAGCACCATGATATAGGTTCTAAAGCAAAGGGCAGAGGCCAACTGCATCTGTCCTAAAACCCTTTTCAGTGCCCTCTGCATGGCTGCTGTGCAAATCCATCCTGACTAACCTACTCTGATTTATATCTCTGGTGTGAGCCCCAGACAGTTGTCCCTGCTTTTAAGTTCATATTCCCCTCTCCCTAATACCCTTGGCTGTCTGGATTCATGGGAGTTAGGCTGTTGAGTCTACCAGTACCTAGATTTGCTTGAGATTTCAGCAATGTCACTCTGAACCCAGATGCATTTATGCAGAGTCTGACTGATCCCTGGACTTTTGGTCTATATTGGTCAACCCTCCCTCCCTGAATAAAAGGGATTTCTTACTAAATAAAGCTTTATCTTATGGCCTATTCTGTCTATGGGGTCTGCTGAACCTAAAAGCACCAACTAGAGGCTAAGACACACAGACAAGTAATGACAACAGCTCAAAATATTCTACTGCCTTGGCTGCCACAAAGAATTTGCATTTTGTCAATCTGTTGCTAATAAAATGAAGCTCCCGGTATCAAATCCCTGATAACTTTGATGAGTCTCTTTTCAAAATCCCTGGACATCCTACCAGGTCAGTTCCTCCATATGCATATACCAATGGCTTGATCTCTGTGGGCAGTTTACATCACCAAGGTTTTACTGGGATTCCTTTCCATAGCTTTGAACAAAACCGGGAGTTCGATTGGAGGATGAGGTTGTAACGTAGGAAGGACGCTTTCCTCCCTCTTCCTCTGAGCTGTCCACACCTCCCAGCCCAGAGGGCACAAAGAGAAAGCTCCAGATAAGAAACCTCCCTCCAGGAAATGCATGGCACAAGCAAGGACACCGTACCTGTGAAAGGTGGCAGGTGACTTCCTAGACACATCCCTTGCTGAAGGCTCTGCTTAAGCCCCACTGAGGCAAATGACACAACCAGGGTGAGGAGCCCTGATCTGGAGGTGATGTCCTGGGTATAAATTTGGACTCTATTACTTCCTCACTCTGACTTCAAGCAAGTTACTTAACCTCTAAGACAAGTTTTCTTCTTCTCCATACAATGGGATTATTAATGCCTATCACATAAAATTAAGAAAATATTAATAAAACTTTTAAACAAAATACTCAATAAATTATATCTGTTAGCAATGGTAGTATATATACATAGTTTTCATGTTTTTGAATTAACACGTAAGTTCTCAATATTTGGTCCCGAACTGTATATCCAGATTTAATTCAAATGCATCGAGCAAGAAATGTTCTTATATCAGATTTTACTGAATTCTCACAAAACCACTACCACAACTACACTTTTTTTAAGTGATGAAAGTGAGATCTGAAGATTATCATCTCAGTTTTTCAAATTAAGAAGCTAAGAGCAGTGACTTGGCCAAGGTAGCTCAGGCCCCTGGAAAGAAAAGACAGGTTGGAACCCTACCATTGAATTTGAACTTTGACTCTAAGCCAGTGACCCTCTACCCTGACCTTGCTACTGTAATGATTCACTGTCCACCATTTGTTCGGTCACCTACTTTCTACCCAGTCCTAGAAAAGACAGGAGAAAAAAAACTCCCAGGCCTTTTTCTAGACAGTTTGTGATCTAGCAGGAGAGACAAGGGAAATGTCAGCATTATAATGATTGTTTTAAGGAATACAGAAAGCGTTTTTAGATGTGTGCCAAATTCAAGAAGGCCTGTAGCTATTCCAAAATAAGAGGAGAGATTAAGACCTGGAAGATAGAAATGGGGGGGGGCGTGTGTCAGGGCCCTTCCAGGAAAGGATGGAACACTCAAATTAGAGGGTTTCTTTGCAGAGCATTTATTACAATGGGACAGGTAGGGTAAAGAGGAAGAAAAGGAGAACCAGGAAGAGCAGCAGTGGAGCTGTGAACGGCCTCAGACTAAAGGGATGAGGAGAGGGAGAGGTCATGCGTACTGAAAGAAAGAGAGGAGGCTTGTCTAGAGCCCAGGCAATGTGACCCCAAGACAGGGAAGGAGGAGATGAAACCCCTTGACCCCACATAAGTCCTCCTTCCTTGATCCAACCAACCAGAAGTCAGAGGGCTCTTGTGCCTGTTGTAATCTGTACAGGACATCCTGCAGGGAAGAGGGCAAATGAGGTCTGGATCTGAAGAGCCAATGGGAGATATGCAGTATGGAGGGCTCTGCACTGTGGCTGGAGACTCACCAGGTCAGAAGAACGTGTCCAATGGAGAGAGTCAGTGTTTGAAGGCAGAATGAGGGCGTGAGACCCCTGGAAGGCAGTGGATGGTGAGAAAAGTGGTTGAGCTGGACTGGGTGGACTCAGTAGGGGAAGAATGGGATTTGAAGCTAGGTTAACATTCTGAATGATGGATTCGATCATCAGATCATCCAGCATGGCACCCAACACATAGTAGGATCTCAATTAACCTTTTTGAAGAAATAAATCGGCACAACTATTAAGTACATTTGCTATGAGAATGTGGGATGCCACAAAGGAAAACCATCCCAAGACCCTACATAGGAAGGGCAGCTAGTGGAGACAAATGGGGAAAAAAGATTCCCTGCCTTTCTACATATCCCTCTTCCTGGCCTCTATCTATACCTGCCTCACTGCGGACTTTATGGCATAAATCCCATCAGGGCAGATGTAGACTAATGAGGCCCAGCAGGGCCACAATTCTTTCAAAGAGAGTCTAATTCTAGGATTTACACCCTCTTTTTTCTTGAGTGGCAGCTCAAGACACGTATATTGGGCTTACTGGAGGGAGGTCTCTGGGACCAGGACCAGAGACAGGGCAGAAAAGAACAAGGATGGAGCCAAACAAAAAGGCAGGGTCTCTAGACCACAGGATGAAGGTGAGCTGTGCTGGCAGGCTCTCGCCCCCATCTCAGACCTCAGAGCTGCCTCTCTCCACGCTCCAAAATAACATTCAGGAGCTGGGACGCTCCACCAGCAATGTTACAAATTAGAGAAATCCTACCTCCTTCATGTCCCACAGGACCTTGTGCCAATATGTCCATTAAATACTCATAGAATAAAGAGAGTGGAAAGGAAGATGGCAGGTGGGAAGAGGGGAGGGGATTGTCATACAGTCACCCAATTAAATCCATCAGCAAAGATATTCTTACTGTCTCTCCAGAACAACACAGGGTGCAATTGAAAAGTGAGGAAAAGGAATTCCCATCAATGGCTCAGCCAGAACGAATCTGACCAGTATCCATGAGGACGCAGGTTTGAGCCCTAGCCTCGTTCAATGGGTTAAGGATTCAGCGTTGCCATGAGCTATGGTGTAGGTTGCAGAGGCAACTCAGATCTGGCATTGCTGTGGCTGTGGTGTAGGCCAGTGGCTATAGCTCCGATTCAAACCCTAGGCTGAGAACCTACATAGATGGGTGCAATTCTTAAAAAAAAAAAAAAAAAGGTGGGGGGCAAAGCCCAGAAAAGAAGGCACAATTCAGTTGGGGGGCAAGAGTGTGTCAAAAGGCATTCGCCAAGTACCAACATTAAACGGCAGGCTGGGTAACATGCAACTGGTCATATGTAAAAAATCAATGCACGAAAAGCATAGGTCAGGTCCTTTGAGTGGCTCAAATGATTGGGTTCCATTTTGATAGGATGAATGGATGGAGAAGGGTCTTCCAGATGAAGGAGACAGCTTGGATGAAAGCAAAAGGGTCAAAACACGCAAGGCACATGTCCAGAACAGATGCTCTTGATTCACATCTACAAATATTCACACACACGCACGCACGAACACACACACACACACACACATGCACGCGCCCCAGTACTGGCTAAGGTACAAGGGACTGAAGATTAGAAACACAGAGTCCCTGCTCTCCAGAAGCCACCAGGTTGTTACCAGCACTGAGAACCCAGGAGTGGTGAGAAATGAGGCAGGCCTCTCTTATCGCAAAGATTCTTTTCAGAGAACATTGGAAGGCTGGTAGGCTGCCCTCTGCTCAGACATCCCTAGAGAGGGGATGGCACAGGGTCATCTTGATGCTTTCTTGGACCATTTTAACGGATAGGAAGTTTATTCCGTAATCAACATCCCAGTGGTTCCCACATAATGCTGTTTTTGTTATCCCAATAATCACGCTTATCATCAGGAGTACGCCTCTTAGTCTCTTCGCGCCCACTCCTCTCTGTGGACTGTCCCAGGACACAAACGGGATTCGGCGAGAGTGCTGAGTCTTTCCGGGCAGCACCTGTGCTGATGGCCCCTCCCCTTTCTCAGATGGAGAGACCCCATGACAGGGTACCACCCACTCCCAGCTCCCTCGTCCTCTGTGCCTTGGTCATGGTGGGAAGCCCATCTAAGGCTCCAGTCTGGCAGGGAGCCCAGGTTTCTGGGCATCGCTTGGCAAGAACTGCTGTGAGAGATGGCAAGTGAAATCTCACAGAGCCGCCACCCACAACTGCCCTCCTTCCTGCACTGTTGACCCACCCTTTGAGAGCCGTGGGACGTAGGAAATTGCTTGTCTCCTCTTAATCAAGGATACTCTTTAAGATGCTTAAGTACAATACCGGTTAAAAATGGGCAGTTTCACATAAAGGAAAGGAGAAAAAAGTACAGCAGAAACGTACAGTATATCAGATTGAATTAGTTTTTCATGCCGCAACATGTAAACAAATCTGTTTAATTAGAGCACCTTGTTTTTATTGCCTTCTGAGCAATTTTTCAATGATGAGAGAAAAATAAGATAGTGGGGAAGGGCTTCTGAAATTTCTTAGGGGCCCTCAGAGATCTTCTCAACTTCCTCTAACACCCCACTTCCTGGGGTGTTCCCTTGCATTCTCTGTAAGTGCCCTGGCAACCCCCCCCACACACACACACACTTAGTCCCCTCCTCCAGCAGCCTTCAAAGTAGCAACCTTCATTCGCAGAGATTTCAGCAGATTTTATGCACAGTGGGGAGATGCCTTGTGGTCTCCAACGTGATGATAACTTGGAACCACCCCCAAAAATCAAGAGAGGGAAACCCTCAAATCTCCCAAGGGTCCAGCAGAAGCTGGCAAAGGGGAGCAAGCCCTGGGCATCTGGTTCGAATGTGGTGCAGAGGGGGTGCTGTGGGCTTGGTCCGCCAGCTCAGGCCTCTGACTCTGCAGCTGTGTAGGGAAGAGACACCCCCCCCCGCCCCCCGCCACCCCACCAGCCCCTACACTCATGGATTCAGACTTGTGTCTTGAACCTCACGCTACCCTACACACCTGCCTGGTACACAGAGCCCTACATCATGGGAGCTGAGAAGGATTTATAGAAAGCAGCTGGTGGCCCCTCAGCCCGCTCAGGCCCAGCTGACGCCCGGGTCTCCACACATGCAGCGATTCTCACCTCCCCTCCCCAGCGTGCCCACATCCTCACACAGTCCCAGGTTTCTCCCCTCGCCCCCGCCACGGCGCTCACACCTGCAAGGGTGTGAGTGTTTGTATTTTTGGTTTCTGGTTGGTTTCTGAACAAGCAGAAGATTTAAGCTTCTAATCCATCTGTTGGGTGCAGAGCATAATATATTCTGGGAGTGGATTAGGGGACTAAATTTGGGAAGTGTGTTGTCAAAATGTGGTTTTGCAATGCAAGTTTATTGATGAGGGTGTCATTTGGAATCTGAAGGCCTTTTGGAAGCCACTGTGCAAGGAGGGGCCTGGACTGCGGGAGCAACAGGTGCACAGAACTCACCCTCTGCAGAATGACAGAGGTGGAAAATTCCTTCTGGGGTACCCCAGTCACCACTTTCTGACCCTCCCCCTGCTTCTTTGCTCCTGAAGGATCTTTCAGGATCCCTCGCCTCCATAGCAGCACGTTCAGGATACTGACACATTGATTCACACTCGGGAGTGACAGCTAATAATAAAACATAAATTTCCACTTCTTCCTGGAGTATGTGCATTTTCATGAAGTTCAAAGTCGTATGCTCTCATCGTGGAAACAGAGGAAGCAACCAACATTTAGAGATGGTCCTGGGGGTGGGGACAGAACAGGAGGCCCAGGCACAAGCATCCACTGCTGCCCGCTCACTCTTGTGACCCCCGGAATCAGTCTGGTCATTAGAACACAAATACCCTCTTGGGAGTGGAAGTGGCCAAAAATGTCTTCAGTTTATCTTGTTGCTGGAACAAGTCCCTGTATCTCTCCCCTGTGCCCCTGGCACAGATGAGGGTAATGGGAGTATGTAGCCTGGAAGGCAGAAGCCAGGTGCTGACTTGGGAGAAGTGAGCCATAGCCATATGATTAGAGGGTTAGAGAGTAGTCAGGACTGAGCGATGCGGGCTGGGGGTGGGGTGAGCACCATCCATCACTCACCCATCCAGGTGGGGCTGGGCGCATGTCACCGAAAAGCAATGGGGTCCTTAGAGAACATCTACAGCAATATGGGAGACCCATCGCCAGCATCCATGTCTGGGAACTACCAGCCTCCAGATTACCTCCAGAGAGCACCATCTCTTAGAGAGGCTGACCACCACGCTCCCAGTGTAGACTGAAGAAACAGAGAAGACTGACCCTCAATACACCAATAGATCGGGGAGATCAGATTCCAGTCTCACACTATACATTTAATGTAAAAGGTTGGGAGGGAATCTCCCCATCAGACCCACTCAGCCCTTTCCTCTGCCGACCTAAAATAGGGCTTATCCCTCTTCCAGGTTGTAGACTCTGCTCCCAGCTGACGCCCATCATCACCTCACCCCATCTGAGAATTGCCAAGTATTCATCAATCTGCTGTCCTTCTCCAGACAGGGACTTAAGCGCCCTGGAACATATGAGAGGTACAGTCGTTGGCTTCAGAAAGCTCACATATTCACGGAAAGCTGAGCAAGAAACGGCTCCTAGGACCTAGAAAGCGATAACAATTGGGGCAAGGGAACAGGGGAAGGCTGTAAGGTAGGATTGGGATGCCAGTACACTGAAGTTTAAAAAAAAAAAAATAAGACCCTTTAGTGGGAAGCCACAGACACTGGAGACCCCACTCCTCCCAACATTACTGCTTCTGAACAGGACAGCTCACCTGACCCACTTCTCATTAAAATCTCCAAAGCCTTCCACCCTAACTACCCTTTTCTTTCCCCGTCAGTCCCAGTTGGTCTCAACATGAACTTGGTGTCTTAAAAATAGAGTTTATCTCTTCTGCCTCATGGACTAATGACGGGGAAGCCAATTCTGCTTTCTCATGGTCCTATCCGTGCAACAAAGGAAAGCACAGGAAATGGTTCAGGGTTCCATATTTAGAAAGTAAAAGATGCCCCGGTACTGCTGTGCCCTGAGTGGAGGGATAATAGACAGCAACAGAGGAAACACTGATGCTAATGAGGGGACTGAGACGACCAATGGGACTTGATGCAATCATGTGACAGGAGAGAATCATAATAATGTAATAAATATCCCTATTGGGGTAAGGAATACCAGGAGTAAAAAGCCGGAAAAGCTTGAGCGGTTCCTTTGGTGGTTTCCATGTCATGATCCTTTCTCCTATTCTCTCACACATTATCAGTTTATTGCTGTCAGCACATAAACATGCTATTATGTCAACCATTAAAATAAAACTCTCTTGACCCAGCTTTTCTCTGACTACTGACCCATTTCTTTGTTTGCCTCTGCAAGAGGGCTTCTCAAAGGGCTGTCTATTCTCTCTCCAATTCCTCGCCTCACCTCCTATGAAAACCGCTTTTCGCAAACACCTCTCAGCTGAAACTGTTCTCATCAGGACCCCCAGTGACTTCCACATTGCTGTATCCACCCATCAGTTCCCAGTCTTTGTCACACATGCCTGTCAGCAGCATTTGACAACACCGTCCACATCCCAGGACTCCACACTCTTTCTCCATGCTGAGTGCTTTGAGCACCTCCTCTGGTCCACCAAGCTCACCCCCTTGCTCATGTGACCAGGCCCACGATGTCAAGTACTGATAGCTCATGAATCTCAAATCTATCTCTCCAGTCTAGATTGTGCTCTTGATTTCTAGACATGTGCCTCCAACCACTGACATGACAACCTCTACTTGAATGTCTAACAGCCCTCTCAAAGTCAACACATTCAAGATTGAACACCTCATTTTTCCCCACCCCAATCCTATTTCACCTACCCCATGTCCCATCTCAGTTACTCAAGTGGAAAACTGTGGAGTCATCCTTCACTCTTTTTCTGTCACGCAGTCTATCTAATCTGCCCATAGCGTCTATTGGCTCTCCTTTCAAATATGTATCCAATTCAAGATGCTCATCAACTCTGAAATCACCCCCTAACCCTAATGAACAACTATCACCTCCCTTGAGTATTCTCACAGCCTCCCTTGCCTTCTTACAAGTATTCTTAACACAGCAGCCATGTGCTTTAAAACATTTTTAAGTTTCATGGCATTCGACCTAAGAACCATGTCATGTGTTCCAAATTTCCCAGTAGCACCCCACTCTCCTGAGACTAAACAGAGGCCCTTGCAGTGAGCAGAAAGGCCCTCCTCCCCACAACCTCAACTCTTTTATTTTCCCCTCAGCCATGGCCTCCAGTCACACTTCCTCTATGCTGTTCCTCAAAGACACTCTGTATCCTTACCTTAGGCCCTTTGCAGTGGAGTTCCCCTGACTAGAACACGCCCCCCCTCCAGTGTCTACTTGGCTCACTCCATCACCTTCTTTCAAGAAGGCCCACCTGACCACTGTATTTAATCCTGACACCTGCCTGCATAGCACGACACCCAACCGCCTTACTCTCCTCTATATTCTCTCATAGCATCAATATACTGTTTATGCCTATATCTTCCTCTGCTGAAATGTAACCTTCTTTGTCTGCTTTGTCCTCAAATGTATCCCAAGTGCCTAGGGCAGTGCATACTTCACAGGTGTTCAATAAACTTTTGTTGAATGAGTAAACTTTCCTTTTTCCACTCAAACGCAGCCTGCTTCACTGGATTTTTCCAGCTAAGGACTCCATGAGTCTTGTTCTTTGGGATAGTGTGTCTGTGTGTCTGACAGTAATAGTTATAACAGCTATAGTAGCTACAGTTTATGCCTTGCTCACAACACATATAACCGACCAAGCACACGTGAAGTGCTCACAACATACCAGGCAAGGACCTCAACAAGGACCAATTCTTTCAAGTTTCCCGTGGTTCAGAAAGGTTGTGTGATAAAATGCATGATGGATCCAGTATTTCACCCTCCACCCCACTGGCAGCATCCATAATTTTGAGCAGTACATAGTCCTTCCCCTTAACTTTGGGTGTGACCACAGGACTTGTTTTGACCAAGGATGTATGAGTGAAAATGACAGCATTAAGTTCCAAGTCTAAAGACCTCGTAGGTTTCCTCTTGACTTCTTGCCATTCTGTCATTGCCAGGAGATTGTGCCCCAGCTGACCTGCTGGTACAGGAGAAAAATGAGAGACGTGAAGCTACCGCAGTGAAACCCAGCTTAGATCAGACAGCTTTTCTTGACCCTCAGCCACCTAAGCTGTACAAAGGGTCATTGTTTAACGCCACCGAGCTCGGGGGTGGTATGTTACATAGTGATAGTCAAGTGCTAGAGCTATTGCCACATTTCACATTGGCTTTGCAAAGGTAAGTAACCCACCCAAGATCTCCGGGCTGGTAAAGTAGTAAAGCCAGGGTCCATTCTCTGGTCTTTGGGTCCCAGAGCCTGCACACTAACTACCCAGAAGCACCACCAACCCCCTTCTTGCCTCCCCTGTTCTGTGCCACACATCTTCTGGACACATTTCGAATTCTCCTCCAAATGTATTTATTTGCTCATTCATTCTTTCATTCATTCATACTTCCAAAAATTAAAAATAAAGCTTGGTTATCGCATGGTGCCACTAATTCGAAAGTTGCCAGAAACACTGAGCTAGAACCTGAGCTCCATAAACAGAAACATACCAGAAAGGGAAAAAAAATAAAACACAGAAAGAATGTAGCTAGAGAGAGATGCCCAGATGAAACTGAGAATAACCACGGAGCAGACAGTGCTGGGGCTGATTCTTGTAAATATTCCCGGAAAGCAGAACTTGAGGTGGTCTGGAGCGCCCGGCTTTGGGACAAAGTACTTGAGCTCACAGGACAGTTTCTCTCTCCTTGGTACTGTGTGGAGCCTAAGCACCCCCCTGCTTACAGATACTCCTTAACTCCCAACGGCCTCTCACTTCTCTCTCCTCTCCGAGTAGGATAAAAGAGCCTAATATTATTAGCTACTGCCACTCAATGTTAAAAATAGACAAGCCATTTTCAGGCTTCATCAAAACAATATCATGATGAGTCACTTATTTTTCAGGATTGTGAATATCCAGAAAATATTGAAATGTTCCCAAGGCAGCAAGATAGCTCTCACCATAAGAAAAGGTGGTTGAAAGATCTGCGACTGGCCAAGTGCTATACGGCTAATACATGGCACGGTCATGATGAGAACTAGAGTGTTTAAGGATGAACGTAGCAATGGATAGAGAAGGAAAGCACATCACAGTTCAACCTTGGGTGAGTTGGCAAATCTTTCTGAATCTCTGTTTTTCTACGAATAAGTTGGAAATGATAGTACTTCGTTTATAAGTTGGTAGTGAAGTTTAGTTCGGTTAAAAAATAAATAAATAAAGGGCACAGCAGGTGCTTGTCACCAGTCTTTGGGCACAGATTACAACATCATGCCCTCTGTTCAATAAATACTCAGAGAATGTCCGCCACACACCAGGTTCTAGGCTGTGTCCTGGGAATGCCGCGATGCACGGCACGGACCCATCCCCTCCCTCCCGCAGCTCCCTGTCTAGTAAAGGTATAGATAAGTAAAACTGGTAGATCCAGCAGAGTGAGCCATGTGCTTTGCTGGGTTGGGTATAGACAGAAGGAGAACATGGGCCAGTTTGCAGTTTGACTTTTCCCAAACTTAGGCACATGTCAAAACCTAAGAAGAGATTTCAAATGATCACGCAAAGAACCTGTTCATCAGGATGCACTCCCCCTGTCACGAGAGGGGAGAGACCCAATCCAGGCACTGCGATGAAGCCACCGTGAAACGAGGACTTCTGGCCAGAAGGGAAATGCTCCCACACTAAGAAAGCTCAATGGATGGGAGTTCCCGTCGTGGCTCAGTGCTTAACGAATCCGACTAGGAACCATGAGGTTGCGGGTTCGATCCCTGGCCTTGCTCAGTGGGTTAAGAATCCGGCGTTGCCGTGAGCTGTGGTGTAGGTCGCAGATGCGGCTCGGATCCTGCGTTGTTGTGGCTGTGGCGAAGGCAGGCGGCTACAGCTCTGATTTGATCCCTAGCCTGGGAGCCTCCATATGCCACGCGTGCGGCTCTAGATAAAGGGAAAAAGACAAAAAAGAAAGAAAGAAAGAAAGCTCAATGGAATGGACTGAACTGTATCCAGCAGGGGCTTCTGGTTGTGCTCACTCTGCATTAATCTGACCCATGTATTGAATGTTTATTCCACAACCTCATATAAATTTTCACATCATTCCCAAGAAGGGAATGCCGATGCTTAGCCCCTTTTCTCAGATTAACGAAATGGTGCTTAGAGATATTTAGTGACAGCCTGGAATTGATCATCGGGAACTTGTAGGGCTGGGACCCAAACCCAGGACCCCCTAAGCAGTGAGTGTTTTTTTCTCTTTCCGTGGGCCTGTTCGGAGGGACAAAGGAGACCCTGGTAGGGAGCTCTTACAGATCTCAGCCTGTTTATGATTTTGCTCCGTTACCAAGAAGCCCAGGACCAAATTGGGGTTATAAATATAAGGGCTGTGGATGATCTATGCAGTGCGAGTTGTTAGGGAAGACTTTGAAATAGAGTCAGGACTTCAATGTGTGCCTGGGTGGAGAATAAAAGCAGCATCCGTTCTGTAATTCTTTTGATAAAGATGCATGTTCCGTGCACCGAGCTGCAGTTTATTTCTTATCCATCTGCTTTTGTCCTCTTTCTTAGGCCATCTAAGATGCATAAAGAAAGAAAACAACTGAGCCGCTGCTATTACTGTAATTACGGCATGACAGGACCGTGATGGAAGAGTAAACCACCTCAGGGGCCCGGGAAGCAGGGACAAATGCCAAGAGAGTCGCCCTGCCTGTAGAAGGGCAGGTCCCAGGGCTTGCAAACAAAGAATGAAAGTTCTCATTACACGAGATTTGTATCTGTCCCTTCTAGCAAGACCAGCATCACCCCAACTTAGAAAAGTGGCTATTAGTTCATGATTCTATCTGCTCCTGGTCCTCCCAACAAGCCTCATTCTCTCTTCTCAGACCTCCCATAACTCATTAACTACACCTCTTGGGGGGAATTGGAACTCTCCACTGCGTGTGATGTTTGTAAACAAGCGCAAGTTACCGTTTCAGCTCAACTCTCACCTCCAGGCGGGTAGGCCCTGGGGTTTGTTTCTCTGTTTGTTGTTTGCTTTTGCAGCAGTGAGTCAGGTTGCAGTGGTGATCCTTAATCCACTGAACCACCAGGGAACTCCCAGGCTGGCTCTGTTTTAATGAGTCTTAGGGTCCCTCACAGCAGACATATGTGTCCACTGTATGCTTCAATGATGGTTATTGAAGGAACAAAGATACAGCTCCATCCTTTGGGGAAAAAAAAAAAAATGTCCCTTGATCACACCGGCTTCCTTCAAGGATCTGGATGGATGGGAAAAAAGAATTCTGGTTCTGTTATCAATTTCTACACAGAAATGCCTAGTCCTTAGAAATTTCTGTTTAAGTCTCAGGAGAATGGTAACTGCTAAGATCAGTTGATGGGGACCCTGGGCAAGGCCAGAGAGGAGCACCAAATATTTAGAATAAGAGCCAAAACTGAAGGGTACTAAAGCCAGCAGTTTCCCCTCCCCTTTCCTGCACTGTGTGGGGCCAGATTCTCCTCCTCCCTCTGCATCATCATGGTCCCTCACTAGCATCACCCCATATAGGTCCTCCTCACTGTGTCCTCCGTTACTGCAGAAGCTCCTGACCTCAATCACTCCCCTCTCCCTTCCAACCCATCCAGGGTTTCTGGATTAACTTTCTGAAACCCTTACCTTAATTATATTGAGAAATGAATAAGGAGTGTGGTTGAACACAGAGCTTTGGAAATAGCCAGATCTGGACTCAGTCCCAGCCCTACCATTTACTAAACCTCAAACATCTCATCTATAAAACAGTGATAATAATAGTGCCTGCCTCGTAGGCAGCGTGGAGAATTAAATGAAATACTATGTATATTTACCAGAGGATCTGACTCCTCGCAAGTCCCCAAGAGGTATTCAGGAACAGGAAAAAATAATAATAATAATTTCCCTATTCCCCAACCTGCAGTGGTTCTCAGTGCCTACAAAGAACTGCCCTTTGCCTGCACCCCAGGTCCTGCAGAAGGTAATTGCTGTCACCGTCACCCCCACAGTTCTGCTCCCCACCCAACCCCCAGAAGCACCCCCACCCCCGCCACTTCAGCCACAATTTCTCCCTTTTAGGGCACTGAGCTTATCACTCCACTGATCTCATTCCTCTCACCCTGCATCCGGGTGAATAATTGGGAAACAAACTTTCAGAGACCCCTTCTCAGAACATATTTTAAAATATAGTCCAGATTGATTTGAGAATTCAATATTTTACGTATTGTGTGTGTGTGTGTGTGTGTGTGTGTGTGTGTATGTGTGTATGTGTGAAACAAAGAAGAAGCAAGGTAAAATTAATCCATTACTGTAAATAAGACCTTTCATATGTAACAGCAAAAGAAAAACATACAAATAAAAAGATGACTAGATTTCACCACACCGAAGCTTAAGAACCTCCCTACATCAAGACAAAAAAAAAAAAAAAAATCACAAACAAACCTGGGAAACAAAAAGATAAAATGAGAAAAATGATGATGGCCCCATACATGCTAAACAAAGGAGTAGTAATTTATAAAGAGCTGTTACTAATCAATAGGATCAATAGGAAAATACCAACAGAAAAAAATTGGCAATGGATTTAAAAATAGCAAATCACTTTAAAAAAAACTGAAATGATAAATACATGGGGAAATGCTACCCTTCTAATAATCAGATAAAAACAGAACAAAGCCCAAAGTTCCACTTTGGTCCCTTGCAGCCAGCAGCAATCAGTACTGGCAAACCTGCAAATAAACAGGGACTCACTCTGGTGAGATGGGCAACCAGCCTGACCTGTCCTGGAAGCCACTATGACAAGATATGTAAAAGGTTTTTAAAAGTATGGATGACTTTTGATCAATAATTCTACCTTCAGGAATTAATCTTAAGAGAATAATCATAGATGAACACTAGGATTTCTGCATAGAGATTTTCATCAGTGTTTTTTGCAATAGAAAAAAAAATGTAACAGCTTACACTGCCATAGTAAGAGATTTAAATGTAAATCACAGCATATTCACATGATGGAATGCTCCCTAGCCATTCAAGATGATATTTTAGAAGAATATTTAATAGTTTAGGCAAATATTCACAAAATATTTTAAGTCAAAAAGTTAAGTAGGATTCCAAATTTGTAATACATTCCCGGGGGGCGGGGGGAGGGAGACTGAGGGCTGGCATTCTCTTGTGGCACAGTAGGTTAAGCATCCAGCATTGTCACTACAGTGGCTCAGATTTTACTGATGTGGCACAGGTTTGAGCCCTGGCCTGGGAACTTCCACATGCCTTGGGCGTGGCAAAACAAACAAACGAACAAAACCTGGAAATATTAGGTAACTACCTCATTGGCAATGGGAGGAACTACCAATAATTTTAGTTTTGTTTATTATCATTCTTTCCTATGTGAGGAGAGAAGTGAATATAAACTAGATGGACCCTCAAAGTCAGCTCAGATTCCTGCTTCTTCCATGAAATCTGCCCTACCTACTCCAGAACTCATTGACTCCTTCACCCTCTTTTAGCCATAATGAGCCTGGTTATACAGTCACCCATTTGATTACATGCTTCCTTGTATTGAGAAGCAATTATCCCAGATTAGTCTTCATTAATTAGTATTGGTTCTTTAGCAATATATCATTCAGGACAACTTATACCTGAATCTACCTTACCTGCAGTAAATTGTATTTTCCAAGACAGCAGCAACAAGTTCTCCCATCCCACGTGCTCTTCTTACCACTGATATCAACAGTGCTACAATGAAGAGACAGGTCACGTTCCCTGTCCTGGAATCTGAGCCAGCCTGTGACTCTAACAGAATCCAGACTATGTGACCACAGAGGCCAGGACATACATACAAGAGGATTATGTTTCCACCCATTTTTCTTGACATTCTCTCTCTCTCTCTCTCTTTTTTTTTTTTTTTTTTTTTGAAAACCAGCTCCCATTCTGGGAGAAAGCCCAGGCCAGATGGAGAGTCCCAGGTCCCAGGTCCCAGGTCCCAGTGTAGGTGATCAGGTGGCTAAGAGCCTCAGCTGAAGTTCCACCCATATGCAAGTCAGACAATTACCAGTCAATTGCCAGCAACAAACAGCATTTTATGCAAGTGAGAAAGCCTTTACAATGACTCCAACCCCTCTTCCCCAACTATCTGCCTGCATATTCCTGAGAGACCCTAAACAGGAACTGCCTGGCTGACCTAGTCAATCCCAGCACTTTGAGACACAGCAAAATGAAACAATGGCTGGATTTTAAGTCATTAAGTTTGGGGGAGCTTTGCCACACAGCAACTGATTACTGGAACTCACTTAATACTTCCTTTTCTTCATTGCTGCTTCACACATCTCCTCTCTGGAACAACTTAGGTCCTAAATCTCTTGGCCCTGTGAAAATTAACCCATGTACATTTGTTATATAAATGAACAAATGAATGAACTGGAGTTCTAAATGTCATGTACTCCTTAGTTCTAAACTTATGAATGCTGATGATTCTTCTTAAGAACTTCCTGACCTAAGAGAACCAGCAAAGCAAATCCTTTTGTAGTCTGAACTCTTGTTTTCATCTGCATAATACCTTTTGGTTATACCTCTAGCTATGCAACATGCAGAAAATTTCCCTCACTAAAAAATAAGAGCTGGAGTTCCTGTCGTGGCACAGTGGCTAATGAAACTGACTAGTAACCATGAGATTGCAGGTTCGATCCCTGGCCTCAATCAGTGGGTTAAGGAATCTGCAATGTCATGAGCTGTGTGTAGGTCACAGACACGGCTCGGATCCTGCATTGCTGTGGCTGTGGGGTTGGCTGGCGGCTACAGCTCCGATTAGACCCCTAGCCTGGGAACCTCCATTTGTCTCAGGTGCGGCCCTAAAAATGACAAAAAAAAAAAAGAAGAAGAATTGCTAATGAAACGAGAAGACCAATGAAGAAACTGACAGTTCTGAGGTCACCCTTTTCTCAGGAAGAAGCTACTTTCTGAGAAAATGTGGGCCCTCTTTAGCAACAAACATGTTGGCAGGAAATTGCTATCTACATACCCCCAGTCAACAGGGATGCAAGGAACAGAACCACAGCCCCAAAGGGCCGACAGAGCCCTCAATCCTATTAAGCCGCCATTGCCATAGCCCTACACATGGTCCCACCTATGCGGTGTAGTTTGCAGGGCAAAGGACCTTCTCTGTGCTAATCTACCATTTCAGATCCACTTGTAGGGTAAGCATTTTCCTCTCCAGGCTCTTTCATTAAAGAGAAAGTCCCCTGGGAAGGGAGCACATGTTCACGGTGTGATAGAACCGGCAGCAGCACTATTGTTATTCTGCCCTAACATCTCAGAATATGTTCCCGGGAGTCCCCGGACTGGAGGAATAATTGTGCACGAGTGAGGCAGGGGTTTGTGGGTGAAGACTTCCACGGAGAAGAAAAATTAAAGGAAGAGAAGGCTAGGAACTATGAAATCAAGCTTCTCCCATTTCACAACCTTACCAAAACTGAGTGACACAACCAGAACAGCTCTTTACTGGATGGTACCATTAAATCTGGTTCATCTTTTTTTCTTTTCATGTTTTTGGAAATCGGTGAAATTGAGAATACCTGGAACTCATGTCCCTTCCATCTTTCACCGGCCCTCAGAGACCTTAATTTGTCCCTTGCTGTTGGGAATGTCATCAGTGCCATGAACAGGAATCAGACCTCAAGGTCCCTTCGCCTTAATGCTGTCATCTCACTAGCTGGAGCCAGTGACTCAGAAAAGAAAAGATGCCTGGACTCAAGGGCGGAAACAGGAAAGTAGAGAACTCATTGCAACCACAGCCTCACATGAACAGTGGGATTTTCTCAGATCTCGAAGAATTGACTTTTCATACCCCTCCTCTCTATACACTCTTCGGAGAAGGAAAAAGAGAATGCCTGGCTCCTCCTTATATTAACCCTGTATTTGAGAGGTCACCAGTTTGTTCATGGCCACTAATATTAGCCTGCATTTGCTACTCAATGTGCACTGCTCTGGGCCCACCAGAAATCTGGTGCCATGCTGTAATTTACTTGATATAATTGACACCAGGCATCTGGTTAGACAGAACTGATCACAGAAAAAGGTATTTTCTTTTCCCCTTTCCCAGAGGTAGATTTTTTTTTTTGGCCAATAATCTGCTTTCCCAGTCAAGAAGGTAAAGTTCCAGTTGAGATGTGTTCCCTAGATTTCTCAACAAATTTCTGTAACCGAGCTCCCTGCTATTGTCACCACCGTCACTATCACCTTCCCCATCACGTGCCCACACGCTCCATCTTTCCCATCACCCAATCAGGTTGGCCTCATTACTTTCACCATCTCTGTTATTAATGCCAATTAATCATCACCATTAACATCATCAGAATAATGGCCCTAGCAAACCCCAGCTGGGAGAAGCGTGTTCCCACCGCTGCAGGAGTTTCCGTATTAAGACTTCCAAGTCCACGAGCTCCGGAATATAGTAATGGAGAGAAACCGTGCTGGAAAAGACCCCCGGGAGAAGCTGGGAAGGAAAGTGTGCCCCCGTCACCTCTCAGAATATCCAGCCAGAGGCCACTGGGGAGCGTGTGCCCGTTCGCTGAACTCCCTCAAATACCTTTCATCTGTTCTAAATCCAGGGTCATCTTTGCATGGGGCTTGCTGTTTCTGGATAAATCCTTGGCCCTTGCTCAAGCCCTGGACTGTGTCAGGATGTTCCACAGATCCCAGCAGGACAGCGTGGCTACGCAAGACTTTCCAGCGGGACCCTTTTCTTGCGACACGGATTCCAAATCCCAGCACAGGACGTCTGCGCTCAGCAGGACAGCAAGGCAGCAACTGCATCCTATTCTCATTTCAGCTCTCGACTTTCCAGAGGAGGCCTCCCACACCCACCCTGAGACAGTCAGCGGCTGATACTTCTTTCCTGATGTACTCTATTTTCGGCTTCATATCCTATCATGGAGACTCTCTCTCCCTGTGGTGCAAGCTGGCAAAACATTTTTTCCTTGCCTAAGCATTTGCCTTGTATCTGATTCAAATCTCTAACCTAGAAATTGGGAGAGTCAGTCAACAGGGCGCCAGGAGGAGGGCCTCCTGCCCTGCCTGCGGACTGCACAGCAGTCTGAAGACTTGCTGTGGGAGGCTGAGCTGTTCTCTTTCCCTCTCTGAGCCCTAATCTCATTATCCATTGGAGAGAATTTTGCAGCACCCCCTTCCTGGATGAGGCAAGAAACCAACCCTGATTTCCAATGTGTATTACCAAAACATAACACTTTCCTCTGGTATGTTTTTCTTTTTTTTTAATTGGTAATTTTTTTTCCCCTGATTGTCAAATGCTCGTTTATTGAAACATTTTCCTTTGCAGTTGGTAATTAGCTGGACCTTCTGCTGCATCACTGTCGATGTCACATATGATGTCATGAAGGTGACAGCCACTAACACCGCAAGGCACAGATTGCGCAGTCCCCAGGACCTCTTTAATGGTTCCGGAGAGCTCTCTGGCTAGAAATTATTAGTGCTGCATCTGTCAGGCAATATTGACAGTGTCATCAAAAGTGGTATTTCCACTGAGCTTAGTATCTGTGTGCTTTTTTCTCTCTCTCTCTGGGTGGCTCCTTGAGGACTTTGATGATGAGCAGGGCAGAGGTAGAGGTACCACCTGTCTCTTCTGAATGGTCACTTCCTCTGTAATCTTAGACCTGTCCGGCTACCTGCTGCCTTGGTAATGTCATCATCAGCCTTTTCTGGAGACAAGTCCAGGAGGCTGATGACAGACACGGCACTGGCTTCCCCACAGACAGAGCTCAGGTACATGACTTTAATCTCCCTGGGGTCAAACCTGGGTGGCACGACAGAGGAACCTGGGGTAGGAGGAATCCAGAGGCAGGCTAACCAAAGAAAGCGGCACCTTGGCCTCCTCCAAGCCAAGAGCTCCCCAGTGTTTTCACACAGCCTCTACCTCTTCATTGCATTTGCGTTCGGTGTGTTACACAAGCCACAAGCTCTGAGCAAAGAAAAAAGGTCCTATTCCCATTGCACAAATGAGAACACAGATCAAGAGCAGTACGTACCTTGAAAGATCCCTGGTAGCCTAGTGGTTAAGAATCTAGCATTGTCACTGTAGTAGCTCAGGTCACTGCAGCGGCATGGGTTCAAAACCTGGCCCAGGAACCTGAAAAAGTCTTGGGCATGCCCCCCCCAAAAAAAGAGTAGTAGGTACATTTTTCAAGTTCTCTGCTATCTGGATATTGGTTATTTGGGACTGGAACCCAAATGTCCCAACTGCTGTGGCTAAACTCCCTACACAACCCTCTCACTGTCCTATGTGGAACAAACATGAGTAAGTCATAAGGCAAGACTGAAACTCGCGGGGAAAGAAGCAAGAAAACTATGAGCGGATTGTGAAATGTGAGTGAAGAGTGAAAAGAATCCATTTAAATATGTCTCAGATGCTCCTACGGGGACGAAAACACAAAGACCCACAGGTCAGCCAGAGTCACAGACATTCCACTCAAGACATGATGCTAGAAAAGTACTTGGGTGTCCACGCACGTTTTATGAAGGAGAAACGTGATGTCCTGCAAGGGCACTGACTAGACCAGGCCACTCCAGGACTCAGTGGCTCATTGGATGCCTGTTTCCAAAACAGGCAAAATCTTCCTCCCTCCCTCTTTGAGAAGGACATGACCTCCTCCCAGCGGTAGAGGCCCTGGCATTTCACCACAAGCCAAGGTAGTTGGCCCTCAGCCACGGACACAGGCAGAGAAACTGAACATCCAGCCAAGCAACTTCAGAAGTCACCAGCCTATGAAACCATCGCTCTGCAGCCTGCCACAGCGCCTGGACGTCCACCAGTAGATTCCCAGCTCCGTGGATTGTGCAGTCCAAATGTGAAAATGCCATGCGAAATTACTGATGGCCAGAGAAACTTTTATCCACCGAGAGTCTACTATAACTCGGAGCTCCTGCAGTGGCGCGGTGGGCCTAGAATCTGACTGCAGTGGCTGGGGTCGCTGCCAAGGCACAGGTTAGATCCCTGGCTCAGCACAGCAGGTTAAAGGATCGGGCATTGCCCTAGCTATGGCACAGGTCGCAGCTGTGGTTCAGATTCATTCCCTGGCCCAGGAGCCTCCACAGGCCATAGATGTGGCCATAATTAATTAATTAAAGATGAAACAGTTTTTTTTTAAAAAAAAAAAAAGTCTTCAATAACTTAATCAAATGAACCTTGGCATACGGCAGGGCCCTGAAGAGATGGAGAACAGGAGAGGTGTGTTTTGACAGAAAGGAAAGGGAATAAGTGGTCCCTGGCCTGAAACTTAGAATTTGGACTCCTCAGTCTGGATGACAGTTCTGGATACTTGGACAGCAAAGAGACACAGGTAAGGGGAGCAGTGATGACATCATGTTACATGGAGAGAAAAACCTTACTGGGCCATATATTATAAGCCCATGCAAACAGGCTTAAGCATTCATAGAATAAAATAATAAAATGAAAAAATAAAATAAAATGGATATACTGGATTATGAAACCCAAAGGTCCCAAGAGACACCAGCCTCAGGCTGAGCTGTCTCCCTCCTTTGCGTGGTTTTGATTTCCTCTGGGTTGGTTACCTCCTCCTCAAGGAGAACAGACTGGGAGTTTCAGTTGTGGCTCAGCGGAAACAAATCTGACTAGGAACCATGAGGTTGAGGGTTCGATCCCTGGCCTCGCTCCATGGGTTAAGGATCCAGCGTTGCCGTGAGCTGTGGTGTAGGTTGCAGACGCGGCTCAGATCCCGCGTTGCTGTGGCTGTGGTGAAGGCCAGCGGCTACAGCTCCTGTTAGACCCCTAGCCTGGGAACCTCCACATGCCGCGGGTGCGGCTGTAGAAAAGGCAAAAAGACAAAAAAAAAAAAGGCAGCCACTGGCTCAGCAACTCCTGCAGAAAAAGAGCTCCTCAGATTATGTGCCCTTCTGTAACTAATCACTGAGTTCTGATTGGCCAGGTCTAGATTTCATGCTTACCCCAGAACGGTGCTGGACTGACAGCCTCAGTTTTGATTCTGGAGGCTGGTTCAGCCTAGAAAGTGCCATCAGCCCTATCCCTCACCTCCTCAATCTTCTGTTACACAATGAGGGTCCTTGGAGGCCACGCACACACAATTAGAAGCACCTCTGGAGTTCCCATTGAGACTCATCGGTAACAAACCTGACTAGGAACCATGAGGATGTAGGTTCGATCCCTGGCCTCGATCAGTGGGTTAAGGACCTGGTGCTGCCGTGAGCTCTGGTGTAGAGCGGCTCAGACCTGGCATTGCTGTGGCTGTGGCGTAGGCCAGCAGCTGTAGTTCTGATTCTACCTGTAGCCTGGGAACTTCCATACGCCACAGGTGCGGCCCTTAAAAAAAAGGCAAAGAAGCACCTCTGCCACCAGGACTGCCCTGCACTGTTCTGGGACATGCCAAAATGATGGGCATGCCAGGGGCCAACTGCTGGAAGGAAACCCAGCACCCTCCCCACTCCAGGAAAGTTCCTCCGGAAGGGAACTGTCAAAAATACCACCCTAAATAGCAATATATGTTTAACTGCCAATTGTCTGCTGCTGTAGCTGTCTCATCCTCTATAAATGTTAGCTCTGTGACGTCAGAGACTGAGTGATTCCTCACTGCTGGGATCCCCAGAACTGAAAATGGGTAGTCCGGGGCCCCGGGTACTAACTCAGTAAACATTTAATAAGTTTGTACCACTGAGCGGCACGTGTCCCTTAGGCTGTCCTCTGAGCGTCACCCCGCTCACTCCCGGGCCTGCCACTACCCTTCTGGGTCCCAGGGGCGGCTCAGGTTGAACACGAACAGACACGTCCCTGTCCCTCATCACCCGAGCACAACAGAGCTGGATCTAGCTCTCGCTCCTCCGGGTTTAAGGTACAGAAGAGGGGTACACCCCTCTTCCCAGGCCAGGACCTGTTTCGACTCAGCAACTTTAAGCCCTGGAGGTCTGCCTAAGTGGGGGTGACCGCCCCTTAAGGGGGATCAGCCGAGGGAGCTCCAGGCCAAGATGATAAGGACCTGTGTGGTCCAGGTCGCGGTGGTCTGAGTGGGACACTAGGAGACCAATAGCAACCTAAAGATTCCGGGACCTGCATGGAAGATTAGAGAAGGGAACAGGAGAGCAGGGAGAGGGGGGCGCCAAGCGGCCTGAGCCAAGCTTTGCCTCCCTCGCCCAGATCTCTCATTTCGTTTGTCTCCGGGAGGCTGCGGGGGGGGGGGTGCCGCCGTCTTCCTTTCTGCACAGACACCTGTAATCACAGCCTCCATCCAACTCCCCGTGCCTGCGTGGAGGCTGCTAACTACAGAGGGAACCTCATCTCCGGACCCGAGTTGCCTAGCAACTCCGAGTCCTGAAAAGAAAGGGACAAAGCAGAAGAGCCAGACAGGAAAGGGGAGAAGGAAGTGGGTCTGGCAGAGGGAGAAGATACCGAAAGCAAATAGAGCCTTAGGCCCAGGTTCTCAAGTCCTTAGGACCCAGCCACCCACCACCGGAAGTCCTCTCGCTGGCCAGCAGGCACCTGAGTTCTACCATTGGAGATATTTTCCCTGTCAATCCACTCCCCACCTTTGAGTTGCAAATCTTCTGGAGAGGCTACGCCCCCTGAACTGTCCTGCTTGAGCAGGGGAAGAGCTTATCAGACTCTGTTGAAGAGAAGAGAAGAGGAAATGTGGAACTCTAATCCCATCTGAATTCGCCCTGTGCTTCCCACCATCTCCAGTATTAATTCAGCCCATTTTCTCTTCTCTGTTCAAAGGCTGTCCATGGATATGGGGCAAAGATGTCGGGTTTGGGTGTCTGACAGCCACCTGTGTGACATTCAGTGAGCTGCTTCCCTCAGGGGCCTCGGTCCTATCTAAAATAATCCTCGCTCATGAGGTTGGCATCAAAGTTAGGGAAAATAATGCGTGGGAGAATCACTGGAACAATATTCAGCACCTAGACAGTACCATAGACACCAGTTGCCCTTATTGAAGGTTGGAGTCATATGCCATGGTCACCGGGAACCCCGGGTGCTTTGGTGCAAACTAGCCAAACTCTAATTTTGGAGGTGCAATTTAGCTCCAAGCCTGGAGAAATGCCTGGACGCCAACTCTGACTTTCAAACTGGAAGATTTCAATCCTTGCTCTTGGGGAAGGCGTGACCCAGTGGTCCAGGAAAGAGCCCCAACAGCCACGTGTGTCGGAGAAGAACAGGAAATGGCACGATATTTTGCTCCTGGATTCATCGGTCATTCTATCAGGTTTATTTTTTCAGCATCATTGGGGCCATCCTTGCATCTGGCTGCCTCTGATGGGCCATTTTAGTTAACCTAAAATGGTTATGGCTATGGTTGTTTACGGTTCAATCTACCTGCCATCATGGCAGTGGGAGTCAGGGCTGAGACTAAGAACTGTCTGGCATTGGGCTTGCCATTCTTTGGCTGGTGTTAGACCTCCGGCCAAAAACAAGAATCCATTTCAGATCCATGAAGCCGTATTTAAGATCAAGATTTGGGAGTTCTCATCGTGGCTTAGTGGTTAACGAATCCGACTAGGAACCATGAGGTTGCAGGTTCGATCCCTGGCCTTGCTCAGTGGGTTAAGGATCCGGCGTTGCTGTGAGCTGTGGTGTAGGTTGCAGACGCGGCTCGGATCCCGCGTTGCTGTGGCTGTGGCGAAGGCCGGCAGCTACAGCTCCTGTTAGACCCCTACTGTTAGACCCCTAGCCTGGGAACCTCCATATGCCACGGGTGCAGCTCTAGATAAGGCCAAAAAAAACGGACAAAAAAGTAAGATCAAGATTTGACTGGAAAATGAAATTATTTTATACTTTCTTTATTTTTAATTTTTTCATTATAGTTGATTTACAATGTTTTGTCAATTTCTGCTGTGTGGTGAATTATTGTATAAACTAAGAGTTTGGTGTTTATCTATCCACCTATTCATCCTGCACTTAATCAGCTGGACCCAGTCTTACTCAGTTGAATGCAAGGAATACACAGGAAAGAGGAAAATGGCCCCTGCCTGAATTTTCTGCCCAATAACAGAACACTAGATAACAGCACAGCATTCAAATCCAGATAGAGTGGTTCCTCTAATCTGGGCAGGAGTAGTTCAGAGAAGGAGCTGAAAATAGTCTGGTCAGGGTTCCTGAGGTAGAGGGAAATTTTCAAAGCCCCTACCTCCACACAAACTACCAAAGCAAATTACAAAGGTAATTTGACCTTTTCCAATATCCACATTCCTAGACCCTACTGAACTCTGGGAAAAAAGTGTACCCAAGGATGTAGAAAAAAGTGACAGGCAAGAGAGGACCCCAAAGCTTGAAGGATATTAGAGCTGATAGAAAACTGACAGGAGAGGAAAGAAGAGGGGACAACTGTGCCCCCAGTGTCACTTCTGTAGCTACCTGTTTGGTGTCTGATCAACAGTCACACATCAGCTCAGCCCTGAGTCTTCAGTCATTCGCTGCTCTCCAGTTAGAGCAGCTGGGTCCTGCATTTTGTGTGTTTCAATGTGTGCACGTGTGCGTGTTGGGAGGGGACACCTGTGTGTGCCTGCCATGCAGGTGGAATCTGAATTGTGTGTGTGTAAAACCATGTGCCTTTGTGATGGCAAATGCTCTATCAAAAAACTGATATCAGCTATAATGGGAAAAATATAAATCATTATAAAAGAACTGATATTAAATCATAAACTGATAAGAGAGAACTGGCTCAAAAGCCAGAACCTTTGGAACGACCTGACAATTTTGTTTCCTGTGGGGCTTCTCTCCAGTTCTATTCCTGGCACCAGCTTGTGCAGCGAGAGACTGTCTGAGATCAGAGCCCCTTTTCTCTGAGATGCCCAGGGCCACCCCAGTGATTATCTGAGTATGTCCATCCTGGTCGTAGTCGTATTTCACTTTTATCTCGGGGGTTGGGGGGGGCAGTGTCTCCTCTGCAGTGGGTAACCCACTTTCAGGGCAAGACATAACACTTGGACACCAGAAATTTGATCTCTGCCTGACATCTCATCGCTGTCAGAAAGGTGCGTGCAGAGAAGGGACTCGTGGCCAGCTCTTTTTGTCCTAATTGAGAGGTCTGTCGTTGCCCCCAGGATGTGGCTTTTCATCCCCACTCCTGGCCTTTGCGCTGTGCCCTCCACCAGGAACACCCTCTCCTCTCCTGCATCCTGCCTGGGGTACCTCGCCACCTAGCAAATGACCCTCCTCATCCCCCTTCCCACACAGCCCCCTGTCTGCTGTCTCCCCTCAGACCATCTATGCAAACCTCTTTGGGAGAATTAGATTCCACCCTCTAATCCTTTCTAGCTGGGTTGCATCTCTCCAACTGAGGCAGCCTTCTGCAGATGCACTTCCCTCTTGGACCCTTCCTTTCTTGCCACAATCTTTGCCTTGGGCTGGGCCCTTAAGGAAACCGGCTTCCATTGAATTACCTGTAGCAGCCCCACTGGAAGACTCACAATTGGATGGCTGGCAGTTTACACAGGGTGAGGACTTTGGTGTTTGCACCAACAACTTCCTGTGGATCGTATAACTGGAGCCTGACAGTTTCCCCGCAAGGAAACCAGGAAAGGGCTTATCATCCTCATGTTACAGATAAGGATGGTGAGATTTGGGGAGATTTGTGATTTATTCTGAAGTCTTATAGGCAGGCTAGGGTGTCCCGCCAATGAACCCTGATCCTGTAGACCCCACACTCTTCTCACTGCCACATGTGGCCTGGGCGTTACCTCGGTGCCACTCACATCCTCATCTCAACGGTTTGTTCTCACCCAGTGTCCCCCTACTACCTTCTAACTGCCCTTGATGTCCAAAACCACACCACCAGTGCTAAATCCTTGGTCATATTTCTACTCCAGCCACATTGGAAAGAGGTTTAGAAAGTTGATCGCTATTGTTAAAGGTCAATGTATTGACAAGGAATTGAAATATGAACCCTCCAAAGGAGATCTGAGTTAGAACAGTCATGTTCCTTTAATCCATTCCCCTTCCGTGGCCCAAAGGGCAAGATTTTGGAAGAGAGAGATGATTTGGTCCCATTCCATCCAATATGGTGGCCGCCAGCCCATAAAGCTATTGAGTGCTGGGTCCCACTTGATCTATGTTTTAAACGTAAATAATAAACACAGGATTTCAAAGGCTTATTATGAAGACAAGGATGTAAGACATTAATAATTTTTATAACGATAATATATTGAATTAGAATACTGTAAATAAACTGAATTAAATTAAAACACATTAATAACATTAACTTCACCTGCTTCTTCTTGGTTTCTTAATATGGCTACTAGTAAATTTCCCATTAGAGTTGTGACTCACATTTTATTTCTATTGAACAGAGCTGGTGCGGATAATACTCTTCAAATTTCCAGTTCTCTTCATTTAACTCCATGCAGGTAGCCACATTCTCGTTTGAGCTTGAGGTCTCATTATATGCAGCAATAGAAATTCATGACAGTCTTTTAAGAAGATTGTGCTTGTTTCCTCCAAAAAGTTGCCCCAAGCAGTCAGTTCCTCTGACCTCCCAGGATTGATGGTCTGTCCCACCACAGAAACACTCGGTATCTAAGTTTAATTAGGTCCCATTGGTTTATTTTTGTTTTTATTTTCATCATTCAAGAGGTGGATCAAACAAGATATTGCTGCAATTTATGTCAAAGAGTGTTCTTCCTATGTTTTCCTCTGGGAGTTTTATCGTATCTGTCCTTATGTTTAGGTCCTTAACCCATTTTGAGTTTGTTTTCCTGTGTAGTGTCAGAGAATGTTCTAATTTCATTCTTTTACGTGTAGCTCTCCAGTTTTCCCACCACCATTTATTGGAAAGACTGTCTTTCCTCCACCGTATGTCATAGATTAGTTGACTACAGGTACTTCAGTTTATTTCTGGGCTTTCTATCCCGTTCCACTGATCTATATTTCTGGTTTTTGTGCCAACCACTATGGAGGACAGTATGGAGATTCCTTTAAAAAAAAAAAAAATATATATATATATATATTGGAGTTCCTGTCGTGGCTCAGTAGTTAACTAATCTGACTAGGAACCATGAGGTTGCATGTTGAATCCGTGGCCTTGCTCAGTGGGTAAGGATCCAGCGTTTCTGTGAGCTGTGGTGTAGGCTGCAGATGTGGCTCGGATCCCGCGTTGCTGTGGCTGTGGCGAAGGCTGGCAGCTACAGCTCCTGTTAGACCCCTAGCCTGGGAACCTCCATATGCCGCCCTGAGTGCGGTCCTAGAAAAGGCAAAAAAAAAGACCAAAAAAATATATATATATAGAATCACAATATGATCCAGCAATCACACTTCTGGGCATATATCCAGAGAAAACCATAATTTGAAAAGATACATGCACTTCAATGTTCATTGCAGCACTATTTACGATAGCTAAGACATGGAAGCAACCTAAATGTACATCAGAAAAAAGAATAAAGAAGATGTGGTACATATATACAATGGACTACTATTCAGCCATAAAAAAAAGAACAAAACAATGCCATTTACAGCAACACGGATGAACCTAGAGATTATCATACTAAGTGAAGTAAGTCACAGATAAGTATCATATGATATCACCAATATGTGGAATCTAATAAAAATGATACAAAAGAACTTATTTATAAAACAGAGGCAAACTCACAGATTTCAAAATCAATCTTAGGGTTACCACAGGTAAAACCATTGGGGGAGGGAGGACTTGAGAGGGTGGTAATAATATATCCACACTGCTGTAAAGAATAGATGATTAATGAGAACTTACCGTATAGCACAATCAATAGTTTGTAAAAATCTATACAGGTTAAAAGAATGGATGTATTTATACGTATAACTGATTCACTTTGCTGTTTACCTGAAACTAATACAATATTGTAAGTCAAATATATGCCAATAATTAAAAAAAAAGAATTCAGAAAGAAAAAGGAAAAAGGAGAAGGAAACGCTAGGCATCCTCTGCTGAGCAAGCCCTGACTGCGTTCCCCGAGCTGAGCTCCTCTTATGGGTGGGGCGTCTCACTGATGTCTCTGCCTTCTTGTCTGGCCCCAGAGGGAGGACCTCTGGCTAAAGGCATGCCTTAAAATTCTCCAAGCTGCCATGAAGTCCCCAGTGTCTTCTAACAGGTTGCTGGCTTTGACTAACGTGAAGATATTAATCAGGCTAGTTTGGAACAAATTAAGTTGGAGCAACAAATACTCACTGACCCCATGTTGGTAAAGTGTGTCTTCCTGTATAGTACATGTACGTGCAAGTAGAAGCAGGTAGTACCATCCTGCCTTCATCAAATATATAATAGTTGGAAGATCATTCATTGACAAGCAATTCTTAAATAATCGCAACTTAAGAAAAAAAGAGGAAAAACTCAAGAGGAGTTCCCCTTGTGTCTCAGTGGGTTAAGGACCCGATATTGTCTCTGTGAGGATGTGAGTTTGATCCATGGCCTGGCTTAGTGGGTTAACTATGCAGCGTTGTTGCACGCTGCAGCATAGTTTGCAGATCCAGCTTGGATCCAGGGTTGCCATGGCCATGGTGTAGCCCACGTCTGTAGCTTCAGTTGAACCCTTGGCCCAGGAACTTCCATATTCCATAGGTGCAGCCATAAAAAAGAAAAAAAAAACCTTCAAGACAATAATGGACAGCTTTACATCTTAGAGTTTAGAAGTCCTGTGATCAAGTTCCACATCTGACACAGCCTTTGTGACAGGGTGGTAGGAAAGATAATTGACCTCCAGCTGAAGCCTGGCATCATCTTACTGCTGAGCTGAGGAACCCTCCACAGAGTAGCCTCCTGGCCACCTAACCTCAGTTTCCTCCATCCTCATATTTTAAAGGTGAGGTATGGACCGTGTGACCCCTTAAGCTACCTGTAATTCTAGTCTCCTTGAATGCTTCAATCTACCTACCCTTTAACATGTCCACAAAGGCCCACGGGCACTGTATCAAACTTTTGGTAACATGGAGCTTCCTCCTTGCAAACCCTCCTGGCTTTTCGGAGTTCTACCTGACATTACACTCTAACTTCCACCTGAAAACTGGCACCAAATGGATGAGTACAAACAAGTTACCGTGAGTTTCAGAGGAAGCCAGGGGTTGTCAAGATGAAGGAGTGAACAGCTAGTCCAGGGAGAGGAGGAGATTTCAGTGGAGGTTTGAATGTGGGTAATATTGGACATGCAGAAAGCAAGAGGGTAGAACAGAGGAAACCAAGGCAAAAAGAGGAGGGAAGGAAGGGAGGGAGGAAGAAAGGGAAGGACTAGAGAGGAAGGGAGTGGGGAGGGAGGAATGGGGCAGGAAGGAAGGATGGAAGGAGGAAGGAAGAAGAGAAGGGGTAAAGGCAGGAGAGAGAGAGGGAGGGAGGAAAATTTAATCTCTGGCCTGAAAGAGAGATGCAGGGAGAGAAAGAGTTCAGAAAGGGGAAAATACACAGTCCCTCAACAGCTCTTTTAGTCTCCAGAAGATCATCTTTAAGTGAGATGATAATAATATTTATAGCTATTAAATGAAATTGTTAACATTTGATGAGTACTCACTATGTGGTAGGCATTTTACATTATTTCATGAAAACTTCATAAACACTCCCATGAAGGAGAAACTAAAGTGTTTCAATTTTATAGATTGAAAAATGAAGCACATTGAGTATTTTTTGCACAAAGACCTTGTTCTAGACCCAAAATTCTATTATCTTGTGATTCATTAAAAAAAAAAAATCCTCATTTCTATTGACACTGAAAGGCACCTGGAGATTTAGGGCAGCAAACAAGGAAGAAAAGTTTTCAGTGGATACCCCACCCCATAAATACTTCCTTTTAAGGAAAAAAGAGTGCCTCCCTCTTCACCGAGTGCCGTGGAGCACGTGCTGGTGGACAGAGGATAAGTTCAAGGGGGCTGAAGTCAGCGGTCAAGTCCTGGACAAGAAAGACAGAGTTCACAGTCCATCCTCCATGGGAAGGATCCCACTGGTCTCTGCTCTCACGTCCATGTCACCCCTTGATGGCCACATTGCCCTGGGACCATAGCTTGTCCCCAAAGATTCTCCATAAACCCAAGGAAGCCACCCTCAGAGGTCACTGCTAGTCTCAGCTCCAGGAAAAAGCTTTGAGTCAAGCAACAAAGGAAACGACAAACAACCGTTTTCCAGTAGAGCAAAGTCTCAGGGCCCCCTGAAACATGAATCCACAAAGCTAAGAAAGTCTGTTGATCCCAGGCTGCCCCTGCCTCCGATGCAGGGGTAGGTGGGGGGTATACAACGATGTCATATCATATGATTAAAAAAGCATCGCATAAATAGGGCCAAGGAAAATAGAATAAAATATAAACTAAAAATAAATGGTTGAGTCAACTCATCTTTAATGCTTTTCCGTGTAACATCTATTTTGTATAATGGAATACGACTTTCATTCTCTGACTGCAAATTTAACCTTGGCCACAAGTTATGATGTACATTACAATACACTTTTATTATGTTACACAGTATCGTGGTGGTTTTTTTTTAATCTATTGCTAAGCCCCTAACAGTATGTCTGCGTCAGTGAAGCCCATCTGTCACAACCACAGTGGAGATATTATTATGTAAATAGTTCTAGGGCCTCCTTTTGGGGGAATTTAATATACTGTCCTAATATCCCAGCCAGGAAAAAAAAATGTTTATGAAAAAACTCTTGTGTTTTTTTTTTTTTTTTTGGTTTGTTTGTGGAGAAAGGCAGGTTGAGTTGCTGAGGGTTTTTTTTTTAATAGTTCAAATCTCTTCTCTCTCTCACTCACAATGTCTTTAAAAGCTAATGATATGGCTCCTAATAAAATAAAATAAAATACACGAGAGACTTCTTTTAAACACACCAGCTGAAGTGTAGAGCATTAATATCTTGCAGCCTAGTGTATTAGCCATCTCTTCTATATTACAGTCATATTTCAATAAACTAAGTTTTCTTAGCAGGTGCCATCTTGGATTATTTCTTTATTAGACTGAGTTATAAAATATGCAGAACGGTGGGCTGAATTTTTTGTTATTTATTGCAGGTTTTAAACCTTTGCCAAAATCCCTGCAACTAAATCTTCCTCCTTAGAGGTGGAGAGGCAACACCTGGAAGGGACCTGCAGGCACTTTTGCTTTCAAGGCTGCCAACCAGGTGGCTTTGGGGATGAGAGGAGGACCGAACAGAGTGTGGTTTGCAAACAGAAGATGCCAGTTCCCCAGAATTCCTAGTGCATCTTAATTAACCAAATCAGGGTTTGAGGGCAGCACAATGAAAGGGGCTAATAACCTCAGGGAACTGGGTTAGCAGGGCCTCCCAAACACACATCAACCACGCCTCTGCTTTTACTCAATCAAAGGTTTACTGAGCCCCAGCTAAGCAGCGAGTGCTTTTGCAAGAAGCAAGGGAAGCAAAGTGCCTAGTCTCCAAGACCTCAAGGGGCACCCAGTCTAGATAGGGGGAAGGTGACACCAGGTAGAAAACAGCTCGTGGGTTATCTTAATCTATTCCAACAGCTCTAACAAAGTATCACTAACTGGATGGCTTATGCACAATGCGTTGCCCACAGTCTGGAGTCTGGAAGTTGAAGTTCAAGGCCCTGGCAGATTCAGTGCCTTGTAAGAGCCTGCCTCCTGTTTCACAGAGAGCCCTCTGCTTGCTGTGTCTTCACACGGGTGGAAAGTGCCAGATGCTACCTGGGGCCTCTTTTACAAGGACACTGCTCCCATACAGGAGGGCTCTACCCTCAGGACCTAGTCTCCCACAGGCTCCAACTCCAAATACCAACACATGGGAGATTAGGTTTCAACAAAGGCATTTAGGGGGAACACAAACATCCTATCTATAGCAGAAGTAAAGTGGTCACAGGATTATATGAGTGGTTCCAACTAAGGACTGAACAGAGGGAGCTCCAGTGCAGGGCTGACCCATCAAGGGAAGCTTCCCGAGGCACTGGGGGCTCGGCTGGGTCTCAAAGAAGCAGGACTTAGCTGGTTGGAGAGGCGAGAAGATGTCACCAGCCATCAAGCACAGGCGTGCATCTGTGCTGGTTCCGGGTGGGAGGAAAGAGCACAGAGGAGTTGATAATGAGGCGGAGAGGGTCTGGCTGGCACGTGGCCCATCTCAGCTTGCTGGGATTAAGACAAGTCTGGAAACCAGGTGCTCTGAACCCCTCCCGCATCTGCTTCACAAGGGGCTAAGCGGCTTCCTGGCAGAGAACCCTCTTAAAATAAGCAGAAATATGGGAGGCAATCTCGGTTGGCGGAGAAAGATCACGCGGAAAGCAGCATAATCCTTGTCCCCCGCACACCCGGTCCAGTCATGTCTCAGGTCCAAGGGAGCAAAGGACTACAAATAAAATCCAGAAAATGCCACTTCTCGGAAAATGCTGCCAGACATCACAGCCCAGGCTTCTACTTGCGAGCCCCCAAAATCATGTCGCACAGAGAGGCAGGGAGCAGTCCCCCGACACAGTGACTGCACACAGCTTCAGTCTCCAGCGTCACCTGGGCCGTGAAGGAGGAAGTCACATTAACAGCCGTGCCCAGCAGGCGATCGGATGGCAGGGGTGCCTGGGACAGGAAGGGTGAAGGGGGGAACCGGCCCAGAGCAGAGGCAGTCATGCCCAGAGGAAGCAGCGGTGCCCAAATAATAGTGACAGGAGTGCCTGGTGGGTGGGGCCACTAACCAAACTTAGAAGAAAATGCATAGGAAATGCCATCCGAGAAGCTAAGTGTCTTGGTAGAAGGGCTGTTTAGACACACGTTTCCAGCATCTGCCCCCAAAGTCACGCTGCTCATCTGAGGAGACATATAAATTCTTTGCATCCATGTAGAGCTTTGAGGAGACCCAAATTAAGAGAGACTGAAAACAAATGACTTCAAGGGGCCATGTGAACCTTCAGAGGCCAGAAATACCAGTGGGGACCTTCCTCAGTCCGGTTTAGACCCCCACAAACATGCAAGGCTGCAGGGAGAGCAGCACCTTAACTCTTATCGCTCTATCATCACCGCCCCCCACCCCAGACGGTCTTGGCAGGGTGGGTGAAAGCAGAGAAACAGAGGGAGGGTGGGCTCCTTGGGGCAGGATGTTTTAGGAAGGGCTGGCTGGGGAGTTGCCATCGTGGCTCAGTGGTTAACGAATCCGACTAGGAACCATGAGGTTGCGGGTTCGATCCCTGGCCTCTCACAGTGGGTTAAGGATCCAGCATCGCCCTGAGTTGCGGTGTAGGTTGCAGAGGCAGCGAAGGATCCAGCATTGCTGTGGCTGTGGTGTAGGCCCGCGGCTGCAGCTCTGAATAGACCCCTAGCCTGGGGACTTCCATACACACTAAAAAGAAATAAAAATGAATAAATAAATAAATAATAAACTTTTTGGGTCCATGCAAAGTTTTGAGGAGGCCCAGACTGAAGGAGACTAAAAACAAATGACTTCAAGGGGCCAGGTGACCCTAACGCTAAAAGAGGCCAGAAATACCAGAGGGGGCCTTCCTCAGTCTAGTGTAGATCCCCACAAACATGCAGGACTGCAGGGAGAGCAGCACCCTGACTCCATCATCACTGCCCCGGAGCAGAAAGTCTGAGGAAGCATCGGCTGGGGTTCCCAGGATGACTTCACCAGCAATCAGACTGCGGCCAGCCCCGGGAAAGGCAAATTCCAGGGGCCCTTCCAGGGCCAGACCAATGACAGGAGCTGAGGTTTGGCATTGTCCACCCCCTCCTCCAGCCTCTCCCCGCTGGCCCAGCTGGGTGGACCCCCTGAGATCACCTCCCACCTCCAGGTCTTGGGGCGGGCCCAGCGTGGCCTGGCTGCCCTGAGGACGTTCTTCACAGGAGTTAGGAAACAAAGGAGGCAGAGGAAGAGAAGGAAGGACCAGGAGAACAGCCATCTGGAGAAAGACCAGGATGGCCTTCGAAAGTGAGGTTTCTCAGAGAAGGGCAAAACCAGAAGCTCTTCTCATCAGATTAGCTGGTTAGAACCTTCCAGGTCTTGTGGCAGCTTCACAGAGCTCACAGCAGAACGGGATAGATGCCCCCAAAGGTGACTCCAGGGGATGGGTGGGCTCTGGAAGAGACTAAGAGGCCACTAAATAAGCTGGGGAGGCTGAGAGGACAAGGTTTTTCTCCTTCAGGGGCTAACGGTTGGCCCCAACACCAAAAACCATCTGGCATCCCCCCCCCAAGAAACGGCGCCACGGCAGGGATCCCTCTGTTCAGACCCCGCCACAGGCCCGAGGTGCTGCAGCAAGACGAAAGGCACTGAGGATGGGATGAGAGCTTTCAACTGTTACCTGAACAATGTCTATCCAAATTCGGGGACCGAATTGCCAAGGGTGCTAAAATGAGAGTTTGTTTTTTTTTTTGCCCCCAAATTCATCAGGATGGGACTTCAGCTTCCAAAGTCATTAGGATGGGACTTCAGCTTCTTATTATAGAGATGATGGAATGGACACTCAGGAAGATGCACAGCTCGCCGAGACTCTGCCCCACCCCAGACTCCCATTTCCCATTTCCACGTGCTTTCCATAAACTCAGTTCTTGAAGAAGAGGTCAGAGCAGCCTGGGTGCAGCCAGTCAGCTCCTCCTGTGCCTGGAATCGCGAGGTCCAAACACTTCTTCTCCTGGCTGACCCCACGGTGGCCCCAGCGGCTCACCCGGTGCCTGCATCCAGAGCTGATTGTCCAGAGCTGATTTAGCTGTTTGAGCACCGGTGGGTGGGTCGGCGGTGGCTGATTAGGAATAGGGAAAGCGAGCCCCGTGGGAGGGGCATAAGGGGGCAGGCGTGCGGAAGTGCGGGGGGAAGCAATCCACGGAAGAGGCAGCTCCATTTGGAAACACCCCTGCCAGGATGCAGATGTTCCGGCAGCTGGCTGGGCAGCAGGCCTGGCAGGAAGCTGCTCCAGCTCTGACCCCAAAACCCACGCCTCTCCCCGACCCCTTTCTCACCTCTTCCATCCACTCTTCTCCTGGCCTCCCCTTCTCTCTTTCCTTCTTTCTACTCTTTCACCTCTTTCTCTCCCTTAGGCTGCATTTCTCACCCACTCTGTCCCTTACACCTTGTACTTTTCTCTTCCTCCCATTTTTTTTTTTTTCTCTCTCTCCCTCCCTCCCTCTTCGCCTCCCTCTATGTCTGGACATTCTGGCGCTGAGTAGCTCATCTGGGAAGAATAGCCGACCTGGCAGTATCTGGGTCTTCTTCTACTAGCCAAAACCAGGGAGTACAGATATAAGGAAAATGTGCCCAAGAGAAGAGGAGAAAGAAAAACCTCATCTAAGGACACACTCCATTCTCGTATTCCCTCCATTTGATAGATGGATGGGGAAAGAGAAGATAAGCAGTCCATTGAACAGCTGGAACTCATAAGGCATAGATGTGACATGATTTGCGTCTTCCCCATTCCCTATTTTCTTTTTTCTTTTTTTTTTTTGTCTTTTTTTGCCTTATCTAGGGCCGCACCCGCGGCATGTGGAGGTTCCCAGGCTAGGGGTCTAACAGGACTGTAGCTGCCGGCCTTGGCCACAGCCACAGCAACGCGGGATCCAGGCCGTGTCTGCAACCTACACCACAACTCACGGCAATGCCGGATCCTTAACCCACTGAACAAGGCCAGGGATCGAACCCACAACCTCATGGTTCCTAGTCGGATTCATTAACCACTGAGCCACGAAGCGAACTCCCCCAATCCCTATTTTCAATCAGGGCCCTGTCAAATCCCTTTTCCTATCCTCAGTAACAACCCAGGCATATCTCATTGCTGGCTGATCATTTCCAACTATTAAAAAAAGCGCAAATGAGCTGATCCCTGTTCAGAAACCCATCCTATATCCAATAGGGCGTCATCTCCTCCCGCCCCCTTCTCCCCCACCAACACTGGCCAGGCTCCAGCTTAAAAAGACAAAGAGATGAGAGGTGGAACTTGGTCTTTGCTTAAGTCATCTCTCTTCCCCACCTAGTCCTCTTGGGTTCGGGGCCAAAAGGATAAAGTTGATAAGTGACAAGGGATCTTTTGCAAAAGTGAGGCTGGAGTGGTACATCTTGGAATTGACTGGCCTGTTGGCTTCTGAACCTCTCTTGGTCAATTGTGGTGACCATACTGGAATCTTTGGGAGCCACTCACAGCCCTCCCCCTGCACAGTGCCCTGGGGGTGGTGGGAGATTCAGATTCCCTGCCCCCTATTTTCCCACTCACCACCTTCTCCACCTCTGCCACTGGGCTCCTCTCCCCAGGCAGCTAGCCCCTTGCGGATGGACCAGACAGTGGGAGGTGCTATAAAGGGGAGGGTCTACCCGCTGAAAGAACAACCCAACTTCTGCGTTTTAGCACATTCTCTGACTGAAAGACCCAGGACTTGTGTTCTGGTCCCTCGCTAGCAGAGCTATGTTCAAATTCTAGTTTATAACTTGCTCACTGAGTGACCTGGACCAGTTATCAGCCTCCTTGGTACTCCAGTTACTCTCTATCTGCAAAATGGGGATAATAATCTCTTCCATCCATTGCTGCCAAATATGATCTAACTTGGCACAGAACTAGCATGAAATCAATGTCCGGGAAGCATTGGGCATATTTTTTTTTTGGTCCCATTTCCCACAGATACAAAATAAAGAGGAGAGCTGTGGGCTCCCAAGTTCCTTTTCAGCTTTCAGTTCTCTGCAGAGTGTACACATTTATCTCTTCTAATGGAGGAGGGGTTCCGCCCATGCTGCCAGGACATACATTTCCTTCTGTGCTTGCCCAAGTGTGTATATTGAATGGAGAGGCTGAGGGACTCAGACATCAACCATCCAACCCTTCGTGGATCAGTCAGCTTGAGCTACATACCCCGGCGGGACCCCTAGCAAGTTTAAGAAAAAATAAGGATGGAGTTCCCATTGTGGCGCAGCGGAAATGAATCCGACTAGGAACCATGAGGTTGCGGGTTCGATCCCTGGCCTCGCTCAGTGGGTTAAGGATCCGGCGTTGCCGTGAGCTGTGGTGTAGGTTGCAGACGCGGCTTGGATCCCGCGTTGCTGTGGCTGTAGCGAAGGAAAGTGGCTACAGCTCCTGTTAGACCCTTAGCCTGGGAACCTCCACATGCCGCAGGTGCGGCCCTAAAGAGCAAAAAAAAAGGAAAAAAAAGAAATAAGGATGGACAACTCTGCACCCTCCGTGCTCAGGGCTCACAATGCAGTGAACACCCTTGACCCACAGGGGCAGGATTGCCACTGAGTATCTGGAGAATCATAATTTCTTACCGTGATATTTTTGTTTCCAGAGTCTCAAACCACATACCAACCGCACAAGCCATCTCTAGTAGATGGATCAAAAACTGCAGCATCATTCTTCCACTGCATTTCGGGGAACTGAAGAACAGAAGAGGGACTTCTTTGGCCCAAGGTCACAGAGTAGCTAGAATTAAAACGCTCTTCATTCTGTAATGAATCCCGCTGGCCAAAGTGCCCCGGAGCACTTCTCTGCCTCTCCTGGGCCATCCCCCAGGCTCATGGAGGGGAATCCTGAGACCTTGAGGATGCCTGTAACTTTGTTCTCCTTTCAAGCCAGTCAGATTGGGAGCCAGCGAGACTCCACGAGGGAAGAGCAGAGGTTTTCAGGTTTGGAATGACTCCAGTTCACAGCATTCTCTCCCTGGTTCCCAGTGAAGACAAAACCCATCAACCCTGGAGTACCAAAAAGAATTCAGTAATAATATAATATATTGGGATTTCCCCAAACCCCATGGAGAACTTGGCCAGGCAAAGGACGTGCCAACAGCTTTCCTGAAGAGTTCCATGTAAATGGATTAGAAACAGATGGGCTAAGTTTCTCTTGAAATACATGCGTGCTGGGGAGTTACAGCTGAGAAAATGCTTAGATCTGTGCATTTCCAGGGACTGGTCAACCCCAAACAGAGTGGGATGTTTTGCTGAGTCCCAAATGCTGGCTTCTTCTCCTGTCCCTAAAAATAACTGAGCTGTCCAGCTGCTGGATGGATATTTTCACTTTTGGTTTTGTTTCATTTGCTTTTCTCACAAAGCACCGGGGTGATAAATGACTTCAAAACCTGGTAGAATGTTCTAGAGAAATCAGGCATCCGGAAAAGTTTAAAAAAAAAAAATTCTGGCACTCTGCTCACATCTTTCCCCTCACCGGGCATCCTGCCCCTTGAACATTACCTGTCATTACTTACCCATCTGTCAATGTCAACCCCAAGATCTACTTCCTCTGGGAAATCTTTGGGGATTATTTTGGTCTTCCTGGACATAGAAATCAATCATAGCAACAACATTTCCAGTACCTAGGATGTGCCCACAATATTCTGAGCATTCAGTGAATGTCTAAGATTAAGGCCCTTGCCCACAGTGAGTTTTTTCTCTAATTAAGAAGCTCCTAAACATTCATGAAGCAATTAAGAGATAACAGGTGGTACAGGTAGGTCAAAATTAATGACACGAGCATTCGGGGGCTTTGGGAATTCAGAGAATGGAGAAGGCACAGTGTGTATTAAAAAGGTCAGGAGTCGGAGTTCCCTTCGTGGCTCAGTGGTTAACGAATCCGACTAAGAACCATGAGGTTGCAGGTTTGATCCCTGGCCTTGCTCAGTGGGTTAAGGATCCAGCGTTGCTGTGAGCTGTGGTGTAGGTTGCAGACGCAGCTCAGATCCCGCGTTGCTGTGGCTGTGGCGAAGGCTGGCAGCTATAGCTCCTGTTACACCCCTAGCCTGGGAACCTCCATATGCCGCAGGTGCAGCTCTAGATAAAAAAGGCAAAAAGAAAAAACTAAAATAAAAAAATAAAAAGGTCAGAAGTCACGATGGTAACCAATATCCATTAACAGCTGTGTTTGAGGGAGTTTCACAAATGTTTTCTCTTCGGATCTTCACAAAAGCCCTTTAACATAGACAGGGATTGATTTTACAGATGGGAAACAGGGACTTAGGAAGATTAAATGTCTTGTTCAAGGTCACACCATGGGTAAATGGTGAAGCAGGATTAGAGCCCAGCCCTGTGGCTTCTAATGCAGGCACCCTTGCCTTATGTTATAGCACAGTTTGCAAAACTAGGCTAAAGTCAGACAGGTGAGGCTCCTTGGTGTAGCTGCAGCCTTATTCTGAATCTCCTTATAGCTGGAATCTCCTGGACATTTCTGAATACATCCAAAGTTAACTTGCACACTCCCACCTTCCCATTTTGCAGATGAATTGTACTCACCTGCAATTTTCTCCTCTTCTCTGCCATTTTTAAAGATGCAGCCTAAGTCTGTACCTTGGATTTCTCCAGCCTGAAATGTTTTCTCCATTTTTGGAACAAACAGGACTTACTGACGGTATTTCTCTCTCGTCAACTAGCTATGCACTGGGCTGCACATCGCTCGTCTTTTCTTGGATTTTTATTCAAATAATTTTATGTCATTATTTAGCACGTTAATATTTCATCTTCTGCAGAGACTATTTACCTCCAAGGACAGCATTTCTGCCCGATGCATGCTCCCAACTGTTCTGAGAGTGGTTCAGTAGCCATGCTGAGTAACTACATCTTGATAAAGGTAACAATTTCCACCCCATGATGGTGACTCCCAGATGCAGCCCCAAGTCCCAGCCTGCATAGGACTCTCCAACTGCATGTTCTGCAAGGCTTCACAAGCTCCTTGTGCTAAAAAATGCTATTATCTTCCCCTAAAACTATAGTTTTCTTCTAGAGTTTTCTCTTGCTTCAGAAATAAGGTAATTCTTGGAGTTCCCGTCGTGGCTCAGTGGTTAACGAATCCGACTAAGAACCATGAGGTTGCGGGTACGATCCCTGGCCTCTCTCAGTGGGTTAAAGATGCGGCGTTGCTGTGAGCTGTGGTGTAGGTCGCAGACACGGCTCGGATCCCGCGTTGCTGTGGCTGTGGCGAAGGCCGGCGGCTACAGCTCCTGTTAGATCCCTAGCCTGGGAACCTCCATATGCCGCGGGTGCAGCTCCAGATAAAGGCAAAAAGACAAAAAAAAATTAAAAAAAAATAAAAGGTAATTCTCCCAATCAGACCCCAAAGGTAATCATTAGTTTTGATCCTGACCCCAAAGTCCTATTGATTGCTCATTTGGAATGTCTTACATGTCTTAAAAAAGGGGCCCTATCGTGTGCTGGATGATCTGGCAGAGACAAAGAAAGAACAGATTCCTAAGGCAGCCCTCGGTCAAGTGAAAGGACAAAAGACACAGGGAAACAATTAGACAACAAGGCAGATCCTGTGTTCTCAGTGCACATCACAAGTGTTACAGGAATGACGAACTCCGGTGGAAGTAAGCCACAAATGCTTCCTGGAAGCGGAGCCAAGTGAGTATCGGAGCAAGGAGGGCAGACCTGGAAGAAGGCTTTGCAGCCTGCCCCGTGGGGGGGAGGTGAGGAGGGAGGAGAAGATAAATGCACGATCCTGTCCCCAGGCATCGGAAGTGGTCCAGAGGAAAGGGAGGTGAGACCGGTCTTGGGAAATGTTGAGATTCAGAAGGGATAAGTCAGGTCCAGTGGGGCTGGCTCAGGGAGCTGAGGAAAAGAATTTCAGGACCCAGACTTCCTTTTCCTTCTTTTTTCAGAACAGAACCAAGAGTAATCTTCCCATAATAGAATTCTGGGTTTGTTCTTATATGACCGTGGTGCAACTTTCAGCAGCTGCATTGTCAAAAATAAATGGTACTCAGCATAAGCCTTTCACCTCCTTTGGGAGACTCTCTCCCTGCCCCTAAAGGCTAACTTTCAGGGTGCCTCCAAGAACAGGAAGCTCAGGAGAGCCTCATGGAGGCTGGAGGACGCGCACAACTGAAGCCACTGGGTCTCAGCTTGAGTGACTGGGTCATCCTGGTGCGCCAAGGTAAGTTTTCAAAGGGGCAAGGAGGATGTCATCCAGCTTTCAAAGTTCCCACCTGGTGGAGGCACTGGAGATTGCCCTCAGAATCCCACCTTCCCTCTCCTTTCTTGCTATGGCGGCAATGAAAATGCTCCTCCTGGACTGACATGGTACACAAATGACTACGGGCTCTAATTCCTAATATTTTAAATCCACAGACTTTGGCTCAAGGACTCTTGGAGGTTTTGTGGAATTTTCTTTATACTAATCTAGGATGCTTCCACCAGTTTTCTCCCCATCTCCTTGGCAAGGTCAGACATGGATTGTGATCTGATGATTTTGTGTGTGGGGGGGGGGTGCTGTAGTAAAAACACAAAATAGGAATTTTTTTTTTTTTAGGGGCCGCACTCGAGGTACATGGACGTTGGGTCAAATTGGAGCTACAGCTGCCAGCCACAGCCACAGCAACGCCAGATCTGAGCCACAAATTCGACCTACACTACAGCTCACAAGAACACGGGATCCTTAACACATTGAGCAAGGCCAGGGATCAAAACCATGTCCTCATGGAGAATAGTTGGGTTCGTTATCTCTGAGCCACGATGAGAACTCCCAGAAACCTCTCTTCTTAAAAAATTCCTTTTTTTTTTCTTTCCATAGCCACACCTGCAGCATATGGAAGTTCCCAGGCTAGGGATTTAATCAGAGCTGCAGCTGCCAGCCTAACGCCACAGCCACAGCAACACCAGCTCCAGGCCACATCTGCAACCTATGCTGCAGCTTGTGACAATGCCAGATCCTTAACCCTCTGAGCGAGGCCAGGGATGGAACCCGCATCCCCATGGACATTACGTCAGGTTCTTAACCTGCTGAGCCACAACAGGAACTCCAACAAATTTTTAAGTGTACAGTAGAGAGTTGTTAACTCTATAAACACAATGTTTTACAGCAGATCTCTAGAACTTTTTCAGCCTATGTAACTGAAACTTCATACACGCAGAACTCCCCATTTCCCCACCCCCAGCTCCTGGCAACATTCTGCCACTTTCTATGAGTCTGACTATCTTGGACTCCTCATATAACTAGAATCCTAAAGCATTCGTCCTTCTGTGACTGGCTTATTTGATTTAGCATAATATTCTCAAGGTTCATCGCTGTTGTTACCTATGGCCAAATTTCCTCCTTTTTTAAATTTGGATTATATTCCATTGTATGCATTTACCACGTCTCCTTTATTCATCCATTAGCGGACATTTACATTGCTTCCACATCTCGGCATATTGTGAGTGATGCTGCAATGAGCATGGGAGTGCAAAGCCTCTCTTCAAAATCCTGATTGCAATTACTTTGTATAACTACCCAAGAGTGGAACTGAAGGATAACATGGGAATTCTATTTTTAATTTTTTGAGAAAATGACCTACTATTTTCCATAGAGTCTACACCACTTTATTTTCTCACCAACAGTGATAGAGGTTTTTTCATCTTACCCAACACTTGGTTTCGTTCTGTGTTTTACAATGGCCATCCTAACAGATGTGAACTAATAAGTCATAGAGGTTTCGGTTTGTATTTCCCTGATGATTAGTGATGTTTAGAATCTTTCATATCATGCCAATCATTTATTTATGTCTTTTTTAAAGAAGGATGTCTAGTCAAGCCTTTTGACCTATTGTCAACTGATCTTCAATAAGAGTGCCAAGGATACACAATGGAGAAAGGATAAGTGTCTTTGGCAAAACGGTGTTGAGAAAACTGGACATCCACTTGCAAAAGATTGAAATTGGACCTTTACGTTACACAATACACACACACACAAAAAAAAAAAAATCAATTCAAAATGGACTAAAGACTTAAACATGAAACCTGAAGTTATAAACTCTTAAAAAAACAAATAGGAGAAAAGCTTCATGACATTGGCCTTGGCAATGATTTCTTAGATATGACATCCAAAATGCAGACAACAAAGGCAGAAATAGGCAAATGGGACAACATCAAACGCAAAAGCTTCTGCATAGCAAAGGAAACAATCAACAGAATGAAATAGGCAACCCACAGAATAGAAGACAATATTTGTAAACTATATATTTAAGAGGAGTTACAACTCAAAAGCAAAAGGACGAGAGACTATTTTTAACCTTCCCTAGTTTTCTCTTTCTCTTGTCATAGAGGCTGTTCCCTCCTTCACCTCTCCCGGTGCTCAGAGATCAGGCCGGGAAGGTAAAATCAAGGATTTCATTCTGACGAAGTGATAGACACGGAATACGTCTCTAACATTTTCCTCCCAGGGGCAACTGCCTTTAACAGAATCCTGAGAAAAAAATTATAAGCCAAAGTAATAAGTCCCTAAGGGGTTGCAAGAGCAAAGTGGGGATTTAAGGTACTTTAACAGGTGGGATAATGGCTTGCTCACCTCCACCGTCAAGGATCAGAGAAGTTTTCTCGGCACTCTCAACACACGCCAGGTCTGCTTCCATGCAAAGACGGGTAGGTAATATTCCTTAATCCAAGAAGAATTCAGAGCTTCGGTATCACTGTGAACGAAGAGTATTTTAAAATCTCAACCAGAGTTTATTCACTGCTTTCAGAGCTCCAAACCCCAAACAGTATGACTCCTCCCACCCCCACAACTGCAGAGACTAATGGAATGTGGAAAGCGCTACAGAGGGGCCCTGAGGTAACGAATGACTCCAGGCAGTTCATCTTTTTCTTAATGTCTTCCAGAATACTTTCCTTTGGAAAATAAAATTGTAAAACGGAGAAAAAAAATCTTTAGGAAAAGATGTTTATTTTTGCTGTTACAGAAAGTAGTTCTGCAACTTGTGAACCTATATGATGCTCAGGGAAAAGGAGGAAAAAGAAAAGGAGGAGGAAGAGAAAAAGAAGGAGGTAGAAGGCAAGTATTGTTTGTCTCTCATCTCTGTCCCATCCATCTCTCTTGTGTCGCAAAATTACACCATACCTACAGAAACGTACCTGAAATATACATATACACTTTAAAAATTAATACAAAATGACCACTTACAGCCACTGCCCAGGTCAAGATAAAGACGTTTCCAGCATCCAAGAAGCCCTCCCACTACGCATCTCTGTCTCTCTCTCTCAAACCAAAGGTAGCCACAATCCTGATTGCTGTGGTAATCTCTTGTTTGCTTTTCATTACCAGCGTTATCACCTAATTTGCAGTCTTAAACACTAGTTTAATTTTGCCTGTTTAGAGCCTTTATGTAAAAGGAATCACATATATATGCTTTTGTGTTTGTATTCATCTGCTTAACATTAGGCTTGCAAAATTTATCCATGTTTTGCATGAAGGAGCAGTTTGCTCACTCTCATTGCTGAATCGTATGCCACTATACAAATATACCAAATTTTATTTATCCATTCTACTGGTGATGGGCACTTGGGTTGTTTCCAGGATCGGGCTATTGCAAATTATCTCTTGGCCTATGTGAGCATGAATTTCTGCTGACTACACACTTGAGAGTGAAATTGTTAGGTCACAGGAAAAAAAAAAAGTGTCTAGCTCTGGGAAGCATAGCAAAACTGTTTTCCAACACGGCTGTGTCAGTTTACACTCTCACCAGTATTGGATAAGAGTTTTCGTTGCTCCACATCCTTGCAAAAACTTTCTATTAACAGGTTTATTAAATTAACCATTCTGTAGTTGTCTAGGGTTATCGGATTAGGGCTTTAATTTGCATTTTCCCTGTTATTATTGATTACTAATGAAAGCAGACATGTCTTGTGAACACATGGTCTTTTTGTGGAAACTTCTTTGAAGTCTCGGCCATTTTTCTGTTGGGTTGTCTTTTTTTATTAAAGAAACGTATTTAGTAGACCTTTCCTTTTTTCTTTTTTTTTTTCTTCTTTGCCTTTTCTATGCCGCACTCGCGGCATATGGAGGTTCCCAGGCTAGGGGTCTAACAGGAGTTGTAGCCGCCGGCCTTCGCCACAGACACAGCAACGCGGGATCCGAGCCGCGTCTGCAACCTACACCACAGCTCACGGCAACGCCGGATCCTTAGCCCACTGAGCGAGGCCAGGGATCGAACCCGCAACCTCATGGTTCTTAGTCGGATTCGTTAACCACTGAGCCACGACAGGAACTCCTAGTAGGCCTTTCTTTCTTCTAGAAACTAACCTTTGTTGGTTTTAAGTATTGCAAACATCTTTCCTCACTCTTGGGGTGGCATTTTTCATTCCCTTGGTGGTTTGTTTTAATGGAAAGAAGAACTTCTACATTTGAATGTAGATAAAGTATCAGTCTTTTCTACGTAATCAGTGTTGTTTCCTCTTCTGAGAGTATGAAGATATTCTCTATCTTGTCTTCTATAAGATTTATTATTTTGCCTTTTACAGCTATATACAATATCCATCTGTAATAAATTTTAATGGTGGAGTTCCCATCGTGGCACAGCAGTTAACGAATCCGACTAGGAACCATGAGGTTGAGTGTTTAATCCCTGACCTTGCTCAGTGGGTTAATGATCTGGCATTGCCATGAGCTGTGGTGTAGGCTGCAGACGTGGCTCGGATCCTGCGTTGCTGTGGCTGTGCCGTGGGCCAGCAGCTACACCTCCGATTAGACCCCTAGCCTGGGAATCTCCATATGCCGCGGGTGCAGCCCTAAAAATGACAAAGAAAAAAAGGAAAAAAGAAAAATTTTAATGGTGTTAGGTAGGGGTCAGAATCTTTTTCTTTTCTTTTTTAAACTTACAGAGATCTGTTCTGTTCTACAAGCATTTATCGAAAAGACCACTCTTTGCCCACTGCAATATAGTGTAACATTAGCAATAAATCAAGTGCTCATATGTACACAAGTCTGTTTCAGGGGAATTTATTCTGTCTAGTTCATCTATTAACACCTTATTGCAACAATACTGAACCACCTTAATTATTATAGCTTTATAAAAAATCTTACTATTCTATAAGTCATCTTATTCTTCTTCAGGTGTGTCTTGGCTATTCTTTTCTTTTCTTTCTAATTTTTTTTTTTTTGTCTTTTGTCTTTTTAGGACCACACCCCTGGCTACGGAGTTTCCCAGGCTAGGGGTCTAATCAGAGCTGTAGCCGCCGGCCTACACCACAGCCACAGCAACGCCAGATCTGAGCTGCGTCTGTAACCTACACCACAGCTCAAGGCAACTCTGGATCCCTAACCCACAGAGCGAGGCCAGGGATCGAACCCACAACCTCATAGTTCCTAGCCAGATCCGCTTCCGCTGCACCACGATGTTAACTCTTATATCCTTGATGCTATTCTAAATGGTATATTTACTCTTTGAACTCTAATTTTCTTATTGCTTATGGCCGGTCTTTCAAAATCAATTTGTTATGAACAGTGACCTGTTTACAGAAAGCTTGGTTAACCCATCTGTAAGTCCTAATGATTTATCTGTAAATTTGTTTAGGTATTTTTTTTTATGTATACAATAATACAATCTGTGAATAAATACTGACAATTTTGTTTCCTGCTTTCCAATTAAAATAACGTTATTTTTCTACTTGTCATGGTGCATTGGCTAAGGAATCCTTTACAGTGTTGAACAGAAATGATGATAGCGGGCACCTTGGCCTTGGCATTAATTTCAAAAGAAAATCAGTAAACATTTATACATAAAGTATTTTTTTGGCCATAGGTTTTTTTCATATAATTAATCATTATTATTATTTTATTAATTTTTAAAATTTTAAAGTTTAAGTTTCAGATATACAGCACAGTGATTCAGGTATACATGTGTGTGTGTGTATATATTACATATATATATAGTCTTTTCCCTTATTGGCTATTACATAATATCGAGTACAGTTTCCTGGTCCCTATAGTAGGTCCTTGTTGGCTATCTATTTTATATACAGTAGTATTTATGTTAATCCAAGCCTCCTAATTTACCCCTCTCCCCCCTCTCCCTTTCCCCTTTGGTAATCACAAATTTATTTTCCATGTCCGTGTCTCTCTTTCTGTTTTGGAAATAAGTTCATTTGTGTTTTTTTTTAGATTCGACATATGTGATGTCATGGTATTTTATCTTTGTCTGGCTTACTTCACATAGTATAATAATCTTTAAGTCAATCTATATTGCTGCAAATAGCTTTATTTCATTCTTTTTGTGGTTGAGTAATAGTCCATTATCTATACATATGTATATTATTCTATATATAGAATTATATATATATTGAAAATCTTCTTTATCCATTCCTCTGTCGATGGACATTTGGGTTGCTTCCAGGTCTTGGCTGTTGTAAACTGTTCTGTGATAAACATCTTTTCAAATTATAGTTTTCTCTGGTTATATGCCCAGGATTGGGATTGTTGGATCATATGGTAGCTCTATTTTTTAGTTCTGAAGGAACCTCCATACTGTTCTCCACAGTGGCTGCACCAATTTACATTTCCATCAGCAGTGTATTGGGGTTCCTTGTTCTCCACTCCCTCTGTAGCATTTGTTGTTTGTAGACTTTTTGATGATCGCCATTCCCGTCGGTGTAAGGTGATACCTCGCTGTTTTGATTTGCATTTTTCTAATAACTAGTGATGTTAAGCATCTTTTCATGTGCTTTTTTATCCATCTGTCTTGTTTGGAGAAATACCTGTTTAGATCTTCTGATTGTATCTTTAATTGGCTTGCTTGTTTTTTTTTTTTTTTTTGATATAAGCTTTATGAGATCATTGTGTATTTTGGAGATTAACCCCTTGTCGGTCGCTTCATTTGCAATTTTTTTTCTCATTCTGTAGGGTGTCTTTTCATTTTGCTAATGGTTTCCTTTGCTGTGCAAAAGATTTTAAGTTGAATTAGGTCCCATTTGTTTATTTTTGGTTTTATTTTCACTACTCTAGGACACAGATCCAAAAAGATATTCCTGCAATTTATGTCAAAGAGTATTCTTCCTGTGTTTTCCTCTAGGAATTTTATAGGATCTGGTCCAACATTTAGGTCTTTAATCCAGTTTGAGTTTATTTTTGTATAAGATGTTAGAGAGTGTTCTAATTTCAATCTTTTACTTGTAGCTGTCCAGTTTTCCCAGCACTACTTATCAAAGAGACCCTCCTTTCTCCATTGTATATTCTTGCCTTCTTTGTAACTGACCATATATGCAAGAGTTTATTTCTGAGTTTTCTCTCCTGTTCCACCGATCTAATTGTCTGGGGTTTTTTTTGTTTTTGTTTTTTTTTGCCTTTTGTCATTTTATGGCCACACCCAAGGCATGTGGAGGTCCAGGCTAGGGGTCTAACAGGAGCTGTAGCCACCGGCCTACGCCACAGCCACAGCAACGCGGGATCCGAGCGGCATCTGCAAACTACACCACAGCTCACGGCAACGCTGGATCCTTAACCCACTGAGCAAGGCCAGGGATCGAACCCACAACCTCATGGTTCCTAGTCAGATTCGTCAACCGCTGAGCCACGAAAGGAACTCCTAATTGTCTGTTTTTGGTGCCAGTACCATACTGGTTTTTTTTTTTTTTGGCTCACGTTTACTTTTGATTTTGATTTTTTTAATGTTGCACAACACAATATGTATTTCATCTGTTTCATTCATTTCTTTATTTCTGATTGCTGCTATTATTTTAGTTACTTAGAGAGGAAATGTTTGTGGTCTTTTTTAAAATTCTTTTTCTGTAGGCCTCCTTAAGCTTTCTAAATTTGGAATATCTAAGCAAGCTGAAGGGTAAAGGGAGTCACTACCATACTGTTTTGATGACTATAGCTTTGTAGTAGTCTGAAGTCAGGGAGCCTGATTCCTTTGGCTCTGTTTTTTGTTCCAAGATTGATTTTGCTATGCAGGGTCTTTTGTGTTTTCATACAAATTTTAAAATAATCATTCTAGTTCTGGGAAAAATGCCATTGATAATGTAATAGGGATTGCACTGAATCTTTTGATTACTTTTGGTAGTACAGTCATTGTGATAATATTGATTCTTCCAACCCAAGAACACAGTGTATCTTTCCATTTTTTATGTGTCATCTTTGATTTCTTTCAATAGCATCTTATAGTTTTCAGAGTACATACCTTTTGCCTCCTTAGGTAGGTTTCTTCCTAGGTATTTTATTCTTTTGGATGTGATGGTGAATGAGATTGTTTCCTTAATTTCTCTTTCTGACCTTTTGTTTCTCGTGTATAGAAATGCAACAGATTTCTGTGTGTTTATTTTGTATCCTGGGATTTTACCAAATTCATTGATGAGCTCTAGTGATTTTCTGGTAGTGTCTTTAGGATTTCCTATGTATAGTATCATAACATCTGAAAATAGTGACAGTTTTACCTCTGTCACTTTTCCATTTTGGATTTCTTTTATTTCTTTTTCTTCTCTGATTGCTGTGGCTAGGACTTCCAAAACAATGTTTAATGAAATTGGCAAGAGTGTACATCTTTGTAATGTGTTCTAATGCTAAACCAAACAGAAATGCTAAAATATATATACACTGAGTTTTTTCTTTTAGGATTGTCAACTTTTACTCTATATACTTTAAATTCATAGTTTCGGTTGCATGCAAATTTTGAAAAGTTATTTCTTCCTAGTAACTCAAACCTTTAACTATTAAAGCATCTTCTCTATATCTAGCAATTTGGGGGGGGGTTGTTTGTTTGTCTGTCTTTTTAGGGCCACACCCAGGGTATATGGAGGTTCCCAGGCTAGTGTTCAAATAGGAGCTGCAGCCACTGGTCTACACCACAGCTGCAGCAGTGGCAGATCCTAGTCGCATTTGCCACCTACACCACAACTCATGGCAACACCAGATTCTTAATCTACTGAGTGAGGCCAGGGATCAAACTTGCATCTTCATGGATGCTAGTCAGATTCCTTACCAATGAGCCTTGATGGGAACTCCAGTGGTTTTGTTTTTATCATACTTTTTCTCATCTCAATATAGCATCTTTTTTTTGTTGTTATTATCCTCTTGTTTTTAGTTTTATATCTCAAAAAACAAATACAATCGAGATGTTTTTAAGTCTTACCATATTTGTCTTTTCATTGAAGTCCATTTACATTTGATGTAATTAATATATGTGAGTTTAAACCTATCACTTTATCATTTTTATGTGTGTCTCTCTTATTCTGTACTGTTTAACTTTCTCTCTTACAGTTTTATTTTTTTAGAAATAGTCATGTATTAGCTAGTTAGCTATAAATTCATTTTTCTCTTGTCTTGGTGGTTATACTAGAAACTTCAATTTGCATCTTTAACTATCAAAGTCTAATGGCAAGTTGCCCAACATCACCCATTTCCTGGGCAGGAGGAAGACCTTAGAGCACTCTTATTTTGTTTATCCTTCTCCTAAGTTGCATGCCACTTTTTCATCTGTTTTAATTCTGTATTAATTTTAAACTCCACGAGACCATATTATCATTGCTTCATTCGATCAATAATAATTTAGATTTGGTCATATATTTACTCTGTATTTTAATGCTTTATTTTTTCTTGCATCTTCATTTTTCTATCTAAGTTCTTCTTCCTTCCACCTGAGGAATGCCCTTAGCTTTTCATCTAGTATGAGACGAATGGTAACAAGTCACCTTTTGTTTATTAAAAAGATCTTTACTTTACCTTCATTCCTTTTTTTTTTTGTCTTTTTGTCTTTTCTATGGCCGCATTTGTGGCATGTGGAAGTTCCCAGACTAGGGGACTAATCGGAGCTGTAGCCACCGGCCTTCGCCACAGCCACAGCAACGCAGGATCCGAGCTGCGTCTGCAACCTACACAACAGCTCACGGTAACACCAGATCCTCAACCCACTGAGCAAGGCCAGGCATAGAACCCACAAACTCATGGTTCCTAGTCAGATTTGTTAACCACTGAGCCATGATGGGAACTCCCACTTTACCTTCATTCTTGAATGACATTTTCTCAGGCACAAAATTCTAGATTGGCAGTTATTTTCTTTTAGCATATTAAAAATACTATTCTATTGTCTTTTGCCCATGTTTCTTTCTTTTTTCCTATTGTAAAATTACTCTTCAGTCTTATTATTACATATTGATTGTAATTAACCTTCCACTCATGATTGTTTTTAAGTTTCTTTTGCCTTTGGTTTTCTGAAATTTTAATGTAATGGGCTACATGAGATTTTAATTTTTTGCTTATGAATTTTTTTGCTTAGCATTTTCAAATCTTGGCTTAATGTCTTTTAACATTGTTGGAAATTTACCAGGTACTATTGTTTCAAATATTATATTTTTGAAAAAAACACTATATTTTTCTCTCCTCTATTTCTGGAACTTTAGTTTAAAATGTGATAGAACATATCATTGTTTAATCTATGTCTCTTGCCCTATTTTTCTGGATTTTTTTTCCCACCTTTTATATGACTAGGCTTCATTATGGATATTTTCTTCTGACATATATTCCAGTTAACTAATTCTCTCTTCGGTTATATCTAATCTTCAGATAAACTATGTCATAAAGTTCATGACTTAGGGGATAGCTTTTTTCCTACAGTTTCTATGTAGCTAACTTATAAAATCTGTTATATAATTTTATAGTTTCTTATTCTCTTCTGAAATTTTCATCTTGTTTTAATTTCTTGAAAATAATAAATATAGTATTTTAAAGTCTGTGCCTAATATATAATGTAATCATGTCTTTTTCTTTGCACCCAAAGACATTCCCTATTCTCCACACCCTCCAGAACTGGATCTCCATGTTGCTTCTTTTTAGGAGCTTCCTAGCCTCGCACTGTTGAAGCTCTGTGGGTATAAGGCCAGGATCCTGGAATCTGCCAGTGTTACAGGATGCCATCTACTGACCAGGTCCTCAGTTGCTGACAAATGATCCCTCCTCCTGGCCTTTCTAGGACTTCCCTGAGGCTGTCAGGGCATCATTGCTCCTCAGCGCTCACCATAAGAGTCTCTCCTGCAAAGCTGCCTTCCACCTACCCTTGCCCTTAGGTTTGCCCATCCAGAGATGCTCTTACAGGGGAAGAAGGATCAAGATGGCAGAGGAGTAAGATGTCACACTCACCTTCTCCCACAAACACATCAGAAATGCTCTTACCTTTAGCTGGGCTCCAGCTGGGCTTGTTCAGGCTGCCAAATTCCATCATACCTTCCCTCTGTGCACCCAATCCCACCGGGAGGCAACATGGCCACAACATGAAGTAAAGGACCTGAAGTACAATGAAGGAAACTATAAAACACTCCTTCATTCATCCACTCACTCACTCACTCATTTATTTCTTCTTCATGCCTGGGATCCCAGAGTGAGGGAGGAGGTAGGCACATTTGTCATTAAGTGAAACATAACATTAAACTTCTGATTACCAATAGGTTAAATACACAAAAGCTATTAGCTTTTATCTTATAATCAAGTTGCTTTTACAATATTGACTCTATAGTGACAATACTAGGTCTAGGAGACCAGTTTGTCCAGGACTTGGCTAAAAAAACTATAAAACCCTGTTTCTAAGATAACACCTATTTGAAATGAACAGAGTATTCATTTTTATGTAAAGTCTATTCTGTGGAAGATTTGCTTTATTTATTCACTGAAAAAAATTTATTTAGGCAGGCTCTGACCTGGGGAAAGGCACCAGGGGCCTTGTCCTCAAGGGTTTCCTTGTCTGTTGCATTGTGCTAAGGGTCGTGATGGAGGGTAGCAGACAGAAGGCCCTGAGGGTCCATGGAACAAGAATTCGGCGAAAGCTTCCTGAGCATTGACACTGGGCCTAGGCCTAGATGTCAAGAGTCAACTGGATCCAGCCCCCATCCCCACTTCCTGCTTCTCCTCTCACACTGACTTCACAGATATATTTTTCAAAGTGCGAAAGCAAAATTCAGCTCAGAGGGTTTGAGTGATTGCTTACTCTAAATCAGTGGATTGAATTAATGAAGTTCAAGAGTCGTTCTCCTTATAGTCAAATGAGTCCATGGTCTGCCCATGAGGCCATTAGAATAAGACCTTGTTTTATTTCCTCAGGCCCTTATTCCACCTGTTCAGTCTCCTCAGTCAAAGATCTAATTATTTCCTACTGGACAAACTGAACTAAAGTCCTGCAAAGTTCCCATGAGGAGGGCTAGTGGGCCATACCCTTTAATATCTCTGCTATGTTACCAAGCAGTGGAAGCATTTAATAATCTCCAAATGATACCTCATCCTTAAGTGTTTAGATTCTTTAGATTCTTTAAGTAGGGTTCCTAGCTAAATATGCTTATAATCTAGGTCGGTGACAAGGAAATATTTTCATAAAAAATGAGGTAGTGTACATTTATTTATTCCACAAATAGTTGTTGGGTATTGAGGATGTGCTGGGTATTGGTCTAGACATCAGAAGCCCTGAGCTGGTTGGACAAATGGACACGCTAACAGAAGACTTCCAGGGGCTCTTCCGACATGATTCCTGTGACCATATAACCCCCTTCCCCTCCAACCCTCTGCCAAAGATGGTTGGACTGGGACAGATCTGGGGAAAGACAATCTCTACGTTGGTTACCAGCCTTCGAAGGGGTGAGCACCCAAACTGTGACCCAATAAGCTCAGTGGTAATTAACTGAATACATCTTATTTTCTCTGCTGGAAATTTTTTGTGGGAAAAAAGCAGGCCAGTGGATAATGGGACCACAGAAATTGTACCAAAATCAGCCCATCTGTGAAGGCCTTAAGACTTGAGGTTGCTCAAATCAGTAGAAGCCACAAGTAAACAAAAACTGTAAAACCAGACAGAGTGATAGAGGAGGTGACTGATCATTAATGGAAGGAACAGGAGATTATGAGCTCCTGCTTCTAAGGGAGCATCAAGGTAGCCTGGGCAACAGGCCCAGCCTGCTTGGAATCTGAAAGCCGTCCAAGACACAGAGAGCGTCACAGCCTCAGCATGGCCCTCTGGAGTTTCTGTTCTATGAGGCTCAGCCTATGCCTTTGGTGGCCCCACCAATGTAAATTCCAACACTTGATGTGAACCGAGCATCTTCTACGTTCGAGAATGACTAATGTAACAGGAGAGGCCTGGTCAGCTGGTGATCATTCAGGGAGGCCACCTCATCCACAGCCTGAGGTCTAAGTCCACATGAAGGCTGATGATGGACACATGGATCATATTCACAGAAGCAAGTTACTTATGGTAAAGTCAGGTGTTATGCTGGAGGCATATGGCTGCCTGGGAAGAGAGAAAGGAAGGCCACTACCTGAGGGAGATGGGCTTTAGAACCTTCTCTGTGGCCAGGAAGAGAGGTCATCACCCTCCAGTCATCATCACCCTCCAAGCTCCTACCACGCTCTGGCCACCCAGATCTGGGTCAAGATGAGTGGGAGGTGAGAAGGGAGAGAGTTGTGATGTGAAATGACAAATCTCAGGTGACAAACAGGAAAAGGCCACAGGACAGATTGCTCCTCCAGGGGACATTGCAAACTGTGCCAACACTTTATGCAAATAGAGCCCATATTTATGCAAATACCCACCAAGGCTCTACTAGTTGCCAAAGGCAAAAAGGCAAGTTCTGAGGGATGAGAGCTATTGATTTCTATTCTTTCTCTGATTTTGACCTCCCTACCTCCCCTACCATCAAAGGATTAGGACAAAAGCCTTCAAATTTTGGGCCTCGAGGAAGCCCAGACTAAGCTACAAACAGATATGTCTTCTTTAGCAGCACCAGAGCACCCTTTAGGGGGCAGCCAGCCTCACTGCCTTTAGTAAACCCAGATATCCAGTGCTTCTTGCTGTTCCTTGCTGGCTCCACACTGCTCTCTCTTCTCAGGGAAGTGCCCCATGCAACAAACCTGTCTCCTTTCTCTCCACCCATCTTATGCCTCACCTCAGGACCCTGAATAGGTGGCGAATGCTGACATGAAACACACTTCCTGCTAAGACAGTCACGCCTCATACATATCTGAACAAGTATCTACAGTGCCTTATCTAAAAGAGAAGCATCTCATAACAGAACTCTAAGCAAATATATATTTTGGATGGTGGGAAGCAGAGGCTTCCCTTGGGCTTCCAAAGTCAGCTGCACAAACCATGCCCCCCCACCCGGCCAATGACATGGGGACACCACCCCATGCCCACTCTTCGCTTCCTGGGAATTCTCCATTCTGCATGTTAATTTTTATTTCCCAAATGATTCTGCACTTGAGGCAAGTCCCTGAAAGGGAAAAAAAAAAGGCTGAATTTTTAGGAAACAACTTCCCTGGAGGCATGGCCAAGGCTGGCTTCTGGAATTCATTTTCCAGCTAAGCACTTTAGAACTGTGTTCCTTGTGGTTATTAGTACGAGTGACAACAGCCTTTTCCTCCCTGAGCCACACAGATTAAGGAAACCTAAGACTACATTTCTAAAATTGTTTCCATTTCAACCCACAGAGAATCAATACGAGAGAAGAGCACCGTCTTAAACGCTAATGTTATCCAAACTCAAATTCATTTTTGATGGATTGGTGGCTGGGTTTTCTCAAGGAGAGGCCAGGGTAAATATACACATTTCCTGAGATGCTTTCTTTTTCTCAGCCCCCACCCAGCCCCCACCTCCCACACACGGTGAGTGCAGAGAATGATACACTCACACCCTGGCGTCCCTTCAGGACAAAATCTGTATTGGGGAATTGGGAAACAATTTCTAGCAAAGAGGTCCTGGAGTTCTCCTAAGGCCATCCACCTGCACTGACTCTGTGACTTGGGTGTCCAAGGTCTGATGAGATAGTCTTGGGCATAGGGTGCAGACGTAGCTACCAGGACTGTCTGCCATATCTGTTCAACCCAGCCCTGCCCCAGCACATCTGTATTACTAGGGTCCCTTGATTTCACCACCACTGCCACTGTGCATCCAGGAGGTGCTCAGGACCAGGCATGGCATGAAGCAGGATGAGCTGAAGCTTCAGATTCACATGTTCTGGCTCAGCAGCCAGTCGTCACTGGCCTCAGATGTCTGCTTTTCTCCCCTACTGTTCTCTGAATGCTTGTCCTCACTTCCTTATTTTTCAGGACTTAGTTCAGGCGTCATCATCCCCAGGAAAGTCTCCTTCCAGGACCCCCTTTTAGAGTCAGGTTTCCTCTTCTGTCTCTCATCATTGCACCTGGGTGCATCCCTGTTGCAGAGATGCTCCACTATTTGATGTGGCCACCTGTGCAAGGTGCACTTTTGCACTGCGTGTGGCTGGTTACGAACTTCCAACTTTATAATATGAACTACCTGACTTCACAGTCCACGCTCGCTCAGCAGATCTGGGACAGCGACCATCACACAGCAGATAATTTTTTTTATTTAAGAACAGGTAGAAAGGAAGGAAGCAATAACTGAATGAACCCCAACTTGGGTCTTATACCCAATTAACAAACAAAGCTTCTGCTTTCATTCTTGGAATTACATTGAAAACTTCCATACTGTTCACTTCCTGCCATCAAGAGATGGATTTTTCTGGCTTCTGCTACAGGATTTGGCTGTGTGACCTACTTCGGCCAATGGAATATTAGCAACTGTAAATGCAAGGGCAGTCTTGGAAAACTCTTGCTCAACGGAGCTTGCCTTCTCTTGCTGGGAGTCCTGCATGCACCATGTGAACAAGCCTGGGCTTCCTATAGAAGGATGAGAGGCACCTTGGGGAGGGTGGCCCAGCTTCCCCACCACCTTTGCCACCCTAGCTGAGACCCTAGACATGTAAGTGAGGCCATTCTAGACCATCCAGCCTCAGTTACAGGCCCAGACAAGAAGAACTCCACAGAATCATCAGAAATAATAAATCATTATTGTTTTACACCGCTAAGTGTTAGTGTTGTTTGGTTGCAAAAGCCAACTGCCAGATACAGCTCCCTTAAGCTATGTCAGCTTCAGTAACCCGTTCTCTCTCCCTTGCCCATTCTCCCACCATCCTGATCCCCTTTACTTCCTTCAACAATCCATGGCTTTTCTGACTCAGAACCTTTGCATACACTGTTCTCTTTACCGGGTTTCTCTCTTCTATGTTCTCATGCCTCAAGTCTTGGCTTTCCTGGTCTTTCACACCAAGCATCGTTCTCTATGCTGTACATGTTTCTTTAACCACCCCTACGACCAATTATTTACTCCCTCATTGCTATTTCCTAGACAGACCTTTTCATAATGTGTAAAGATCTGTCTTTGCATTCGGTTATTAGTTCTAGTCTGTTCCCTTCCAAGCACCATGAAAGAGTGTCTGTTTGTGCACCAAATTGTCCCAGGACCCAGCAGATACAGGCATGTTCATTATTTGATGGAGGAAGTAAAGGTGGAAGGAAGAGAGAAAGCCATCCCAGTCCCTACTGGGATGTGGTGCTTCTCATGTCCTTTTAGATGTCAAAGTGTGAGTCCCTAGCTATCAGCTGTCCCAGTGCTTTGAGATATATTTCTCACCTGCATTCATGAGTGTTACCTGTCTCTGTACTCCATTGCTGATTCAGCCCCTAATACTGAAATGTGGCCTGTGACTGTTGCGCCAGTGGGGCACTGCGCTTTACTCAAAGGCCTGGATCTCCTTCTGGAACTTTCTATGGGGCGGGTCCTCCCAGCCTCTGTTCTCGTCCCTCTATTGGTAGGTTTGGATCTTCCTCACACTGGGTCTTCCTCATCCCATTATTCCCAGCCCATGCCTGGCTGTCTTCGAATTTGTTACTAACATAAGAATGACCCAACAGAAATTACAAACACGATAAAAACAATTCTATACCCAGGAGGGTCGAAGGCACTATTGGCGTATCTGATGCACTGGAGTCAGCTCAGGCCGACCAAAAAGGTAGCTTGAAAAATCCACACTCAAGCTGAGCTCTAATGAAGGACAAAAAATGTCAATTAATTTAGCCCCACCTCAGTCCCAACTGCCATGAGAAATTAGTGAACTGGGTGGAGAGGTATGTGAGTGGTGTGGAAAATAAGGAAACATTGGAGTTCCCACTGCGGTGCAGTGAATTAAGGACCTGACTGCAGTGGGTGTGGCCCCTACAGAGGTGAAGATTCAATCCCCAGCCCAGTACAGTGGGTTAAGGATTCAGTGCTACTGCAGTTGTGGTGGAGGTTGTAGCTGCCACTTGGATTCAGTCTCGGGTCCAGCAATTTCCATATGCCACTAGTGTGACCAAAAAAATAAAGAAAAAAGGAAACATCAAACCATCAATTAATAAACAGACCAGAGGACCTACTGTGGGCCAGCCCTGAGAGCTCCAGCTGAAAAATACAAAAGGAAGCAAATGCTAGCATACTGAGAGAGCCAGAGTCATCTATGAAATAACTGTCCCTTAATCTAAGCCCCTGTGATGCTGTCCTGCATTGTGGAGGGAGGAATACGAGAGGATGAGGAGGAGGCCAGTGGGGGTGAGGTGGGCCAGGTTCGCTGTGAGAAACAAGTAAATGTGGTGACCACACAGAGCATGGGCTGTGGCCTCACCCGGGGCAGGAAGCAGTTGGGGATGGTACAGATACGGCCCTGGTCCTAAACCCTACATGCCAAGCCTGGTTCAGCCTGTGCTCTCACTCCCTGAGGAAAGGGGAAGCTGGGGTCTAGCCCAGAAGAGAGCCACCTCACCCCAGCAACAGGGCTTAATAAAATGTGTCTGCATCGTATCAGCCCCATAGAATGACTAGAAAGGGCTCCCCTGTCAAGATTCCATCTGTGAAAATGATGTCCACTCGCCCCTTTTTCTCCTTGACTCTCCTGGTTTGTATTTCCATGCAGGTCCAGTCCTGGAATGTGTCCCCTTCCACTTGGGCATCTTCTGTCCAAACACTGGTGGGACCCCGCCCTGACCTCCCGTGTGTGTCTGATTTTGTTCATTATTTTTCCAGCACAAACCTTGATACCTCCAATTCTGTCCTTGTCTGCTTTATTATCCTTATAATCACCCAGCTAGCATAGACAGGAGGATTAACACACTTATCATCATCACGGTGTGCGGGAAGCAGTTGTCCATCCTCTCCAGGAGCCATCATGATTGTCAGTCCAGCACCTTCTCTTTGGGAAAAGACCTGGGCCTTGACAGTGCAGGTTCAAAGAACAACTCTTTGGGAATTTGGCAGAAGTCTAAATATTCTGACTTCCTGGATAGAGAGAAAGAGAAAGAGGGAAGAATGAATTTTGAAAGCATCTTAGTCTGTTTCTCAGTCCCAGATTCCTCATACAGGCTGGGAACTGAGCTGAGGGGCAGGCCTCCCAAACCAGGGTGTGGGTAGATCCCAGGGGGATCTCCATGAAAGGAAACTGTCCTCTGGAGGCTGAGGCCCCCTGATGGGGTCCTTTTGTAGAAGCTGCGGGGCTGTACATTCAGTCACATCCTGGAGGTTCTGGATATGGTGACACGTCTGGGCCCATGGAATTCCAAGGGGACCCTGAGTCGCCACGTTCCTCCGGGAGATCTGCTGCCTGTGTTGCAGTGAGGGGATGGGGAGCATCCTTGGCCTGACCTTTGGCTGAGTGGAGGGATCCTCAGCCAGAGAGGGTATTACACATGGGTCAGGAACATCTAATCCTCTTTTTCAGCTGTTTTGCCTTCTGAAATATATAACCTAATGAGCAGCCACAGTGCTGATATTTAGCAAAGAAATCAGAATCACATGCACTTTTAGGGACATATTATCTTAGGCTGGATCTAAAATCTCTTTCTTCCTGGGAAAATCCTGATTGCTTATCTTATAAAACCAACGACCAATTTTAAGTTCTTGGAAGGCAAGGGTGACCTTTTTTTTTTGGCTTGATTGTTCCACAGCATCTAACCACATCAATGGCAAAATGAAGGATTGCTGTGTCTGGCTGAATTTGAGCGAGGCTATATGAACACCAGAGGTGAGGGACAGAGAGAGAGACTAGGAACACTGACCAGTGATTGGAAGGTAGTATTTGTTGTTAGAATATCCCTTCCTGCCCAGTTTCAGGTTTGGAATAAACCAACTTAGTTCAGAAAAATCAAAATCAAGACCTTGAAATAAGTTTGGTTTAGCAAATATGCTCAAGACGACCTATATACGATTTATTTGTTCATTGATTCAAGATATGTACTAACAACCTACTACGCGTAAGCTGAACATCATGCCTACCCGCAAAGTTGGTGGCGGAATGCGGTGGGAGCTAGAAATTCACACTGGACATGGACAGCACTAATGAAAGAATAAAATCAGGCAGCTAGACAGGGAATAAAGAGCAAGGCATTTCTCTATGCATTACCATTTCGTAATCGAACACTCAGGATTTCCTTACATTTAACGCAAGCTTTCTGCTTTTTCTAGGTTCTGCAGTCCATCCATTTTCACCTTCTACAGTATTTATGCTGTTCATTCTGACTTTAATCACATCACCTTATCGGGGCAATTCCAAGAGCAAAACTTCAGTGCAGATCTTGGGTCCTCCTCAGAGCTAATCTCAGCCCCATTTAAACCTGCTTCATTCAACAATGGGCAGCTGTCCATAACACCATCTAGCTCCTAAATATAATTTACCTTTATCAGGTTCCATTGTTTTGTGGGGAACTCTAGGTCCCCAAACACTTACCTCAAGGACCAGGTTTTCTCCTTCTCTTGTTCTCCCTGTATAGGACAGAGTACACAGCTGGAACTTAAGAAAAATATTATCAAATGAGTAAATCAAAGAGTAAGTGAGTGGATCATCTATTAGTTATTGTAGATATGGAAGGACGTGGCACTTGGCAACTGAGTCATCTTAAGGTTAATTTATACTAAAGTGTGAGTGGTTGATAATTATTAACTGATATTTCCACAGGATGATATTTGCATTGTTAGGGATCTTCAGAGTTTTAGCCCCCAGAAACATGTTACGGGTTAGTCATTAAATTAGACAGATGTGACCTAAGCTCATGGTTCTGTAACACATTTTAACTCACTAATAAGCCCTGGCTCTCCTTCACCGTATCATTACTGCCAGTTAATTCGATAGTGGTATCACAAGCAGAAATCTGTGTTTGATGAGACTTAAAGCTAGGGGCATGTATCCCCAACCCATGTTAGCAAGCTCTGACCTCCCAAGTTAGTGGAAAGTGAGAAAACAACTACCACCACCCCACCACCTATACATACACACACACACACGCACACACGCACACGCACACATGCACACGCACACACACAAACTCCCACACACCCATCCCTAGAAATCTCAGTTCCCCACAGAACTGTTTCTCTCAGGAGAGAGTGGATTTTAAGATAAACTCCTTTAAAGGTGTGCCTGCCAGCAATGGATGCAAGGAGTATAATTAAGATGGAAGATTACCCAATCCTACAAGGAGCAGAGAAAGAACAAGACTGGGCCGCCTCAATGAAAAGTCCTCTCTCCCCTGTGGCTCTGAGCACAAGAGATTTCCATGGGCAAGGAAACAAGTGGGAGTGGGAAGGAACACATGAGTAAAGCAAAAGTTGTATTTACAGAGCTCTGTTGGGCAATCCCTACACCCCGTGCTAGCTTGATCCCCTGGGGTCATCATCCAGTTTGGGGCTGATCACCATGCTCAATGATGTTCTTTCCCACAGGCTCCCCAGATAGCATAAGTCAAGTGAACTCAAATGGGACTTGTGCTGCGGGCTTGGCAGCAGGGCAGGTGGTGAAGGGGAGGGAGGATGCCCAGGAGAAGGCTAAGGAAATTGCAAAAGCTATAGAGTTGACTTCAAGTCAGTAACCAAGAGCCCCAAAGAGTTGTGATGAAGTCAGTCTTGGCTCCAGTGGACCCCTAGATCCTTAGTTTAGAGGTTGGGGAGGTCCACCAGGATGGCCCAGATGGCCAGTGTTATCAAATTCATGTCGAGGTAGCATCCTGGCCCGGGGTCTTCAGTTCACTTAGAGCCAGAAACTGTTCTACTACCTTGGGAGGCAAGGAGCAGAGTCCACACTCACAGTCTTGGCAAAAACTTACTAGAGAGTCAAGACCAAACTGAGGAGCTTCAAGTCTGAAGCCCAAGGCTGGGTTTCAGGACAACATTCTGTACCTTCCAAAGAACAAGATGGCAGTGTAGAAAGGGCAACAGAAAACCCTTCTTGGGGGTTGTATCATTAGGGTTTATGGGACTGAGTAACAAAATCAGGTAGATGTAGGGTGAAATCCAGCTTGCTCATTCAAAAAGTGGGGAGATTACCATTTTTATTTCCATTATTATGAAAACTAAATGAAATATTGAATGAAAAGTGATTAATACAGAGCCAGGCATATATTTATAGTATATTGATGGTGCCGATGGCAGCAATGAGGCTACTGGTATTGAACAAAAAGTTTTAGCAGTGACATCTATGGCTGTTGACAACCAAACTATCAGTTTCAGATTCTACTGGCTCATGGGGCTAGATGACTAAAAACTATCCTGCTTAGTCAGGATTAAGGCGGAAAGTAAAGAAATGTAGGCTGAAACCTGCTCCAGCTCTAGCTAGCCAATGCTGGGGCCGGCAGAAACTGTGCCCAGGGACATAGGCAGCCTGTCTTTCCTCCACAGGTACAACCATTGGCTCAGATTATAGAGTTAAAAGACAAGTTAGCAACTGGCTGGCCCACTCAAGGCAAGTGACAGCAGAGGATCACCCAGCTGGTTTGTTACAGAGCGAGAACTGGAACTGAGGCCTCTTAGCCCAGAGCCTAGTGTTCTTGCCGTACTGCTGGAGTTCTTCACCCCTGTCTTGATCAGGATACAAGAAAGCATCCACACCACCCTCCCTCCTTGACTCACTGCCCCTCTTAGCACTGAGGTCCATCCTTCTAGACTTGAGCAGCTCTTCCTATGGGAAACAGACCTGTAACAATGAACAAGCCAGGCATGGAGAAGATACACACTGCGTGTCTCCCCTTTCCGGATATAGAGGCCACCTCCTCACGAAGGCAAAGAAATGGGTGTAGATGCCATGGTGATCACACTGTGGAGAAGAGCCAGCTTTCCCCAAGAATTCAGGTACTGGTCCTGCCCACTTTTCTCCATATCTTTCTTGGTGTCATGAGACACCATCCACTCTTCCAAACAGGAGGCATGAATCAGAACTAAAACTGCTTCTTAAATTCACAATTGAAAAACAACAGCATTTACACTGGTTATTTTTGCCGAGGATACAAGGGCAGTCTATGAATAAAACGCACACATTTGGAGAGGAGGAGACAATTCATCCCACATCTCTCTGCCAACCCAAAGGCCAACTGAACCATCTTCGTGACTTTCCACAGTTAAGAACATTCCACCAGCCAACTAAAGTGGTTTAACCAATGCTTGGGATGTTGAATTCTGTTCTCATCTGAGCTGATTTGAGTTGCTGATTTCAAGTAGCTAAACTGAAATGAATTCATTTAACTCCATGAATTACTGAGTTGAACTGAGTTATCTGAAGTAAAGTAAAATGAACTGAATCTAGGTTAGTTCATTTTTAGATTCAGAGCAACCAGGGTTTTTAACACTGAGTTGGTGATCAATGGATATGGATATTGACCTTGAGCAACAGATGGCTCTGGAAAACTGGCACTAAGACAGGGTCCTGTGCAAACTCTACCTGGCTTCTGCAGGTTAGGCCCATCTGGGGCAACGAAATTTAGATCTGACACTGAGTGTTCCATCATGCATCATCTTGGAAGCCCACACACCGATGGGAGACAAGAGACTAAGGGTGCTTCATGACTTGGGCAGTCCTGTAGAGAGCAGACCTTGGTCATACCTTAACCTTTTAAGTTAATTCAATCTTCTTTGTTGCTGCAGAATTCAAATGTTGGTCATAAAATTAAAAACCATGTGAGTGTGGTGCTGTTTAGAAAAAAGCCCATGAAGGGCAAACTATACAAACCTTGAAATATTTTAGATATTCTGTGTCTTCTACTCCCCTTCTATGTAGAATGAAATGTACTTTAGACAGTGAATATTCATATCTTCCCCTTTCCCCACCAAGAGCACGATTTCTACTTCTAGAATTCATTCTTCCAATTCCCATTGTTATGTAAGCTAAGTGTCTTGGAAATAGGCATATGTCTTAAAAATAGGCCTATCCATATAATTTAGCTGTGAATGTGGTATTCAAGCAGTCTCCAGCTTAAGAGCAGGCTCTGCTCCAAAAGTTTGAGTGTATGTCATGTTTCTGGTACTCAAAATGCACTTTCCCATTGAAACCACGTTGTGCATGGTGGTTGGGGCCCCAGACAGCCCACAGAAGCCTGTCAAAACCCCACTGAACTGGAGTGCAATAGTGTCTTAATGGCACCCTAGACCCCATAATTTTCCTCTGGGGTTCTAACTGGGGATTTCTCCTCTCCTCCAAATCCCACCTCTGCTGATGTCAGAGTGGTCCCAGGAGCTCCCCACGTTCCCAAAGAGATGGATCCTCAAAGCATCTTAAGTCCCTAACATCCAGGTGGGTCAGTGGCACAATGGATAACGCGTCTGACTACGGATCAGAAGTCCCTAACATCCATACCTCTGGAATTCATTAGTCTTCTGCTTTTGTTCCACATCTTGCTATTAACAACCAAGGGATGTTTTTCCCCACAACCCACTGATCCAAAGCAGGGAATCAGGCAGATGCTTCCCCAGCTTGTCCTGCCTCTAAGGAGAGGAGCAGTGGGGAAAGACCTCTCCTGGGAGGCAGGTAGCTCCTCTAATGTGTTCTGTCAGGCCCTTAGCGACCGGTGGAGAGAAAGAGGGGGGCCCAAGGAGCAGAGGCGGGAGAATGCTCACTTCATTGTCTTAAGAACCATCCTCAGTGCCGTAAACTGCATCAAATACATCCAAAAAGGAACAAATGCTACCTGGGGGTACAAGGTCAAATCAGAAGAAAAGCAGATATACGTGCCTTTAAAACGACAAGCATTCCTGGGTACGTTCTTGGGTGAACAACAGAACCAACAAGAGGAAACAAGACAGAATGAGAGAAGGTAAAGGAGGCAGTGCCAGGGCTGAGGGAACATGAGTGCCCTCTCAGGGGACCGGATGGTACCCAGCCAGCCACTGAGTCCCCGGGTTCTGCCAGTGCTGGGTGGGAATCCCCTCAGGCTTGCTGGCAAGGTGATGTCTCTGTTGTTCCAGACCGTAGTCATTGCTGTTTTTATTTCAGATTTTGCTTTTCTGGTTTTAGTGTTTAGCCTGAAGTCACCTATTTGATAAAGAATTGATACCAACAATGTTTGGAGACATAGAGTCCATTTTTGTAATTATTTATGAACCATAAGATACCTAAGTCATCCTCACAATGTTCACTAAATCCTATCACCAGCTTTCACTGTAGTGTTGGGAAAAAAAAGTTATCCTGCTGTGTAGCCCTGGGAACTATATCTAGGCACTTGTGGTGGAGCATGATAATGTGAGAAAAAAGAATGTATACATGTATGTGTGACTGGGTCATATTGCTGTACAGTAGAAAATTGACAGAACACTGTAAACCAGCTATAGTGGAAAAAATTAAAATTATTATAAAATTTTTTTAAAAAAGTAATTCCATACCCAAAGTGTAAGGTCTTCCTCTCATGGTTCAGAAGTCCCTGTCCTTAATGAGCACCACAAATCTGTGGGAGGCTCAGGTTTGTGGCTCTTACCCATCAGGAGGAACACGTGGGGTGACCAAGCTCACCTGCCATCCCGTACTATAGTCCTTCATGCATTCTCTCTGCAAAAAAATACGGGCTTCCACCATCAGGTGAGTGGATAAACAAGATGTGATCCATACTTTAAATAGAATATTACTAAGCTGTAAAAAGGAGGAAATTCTGATGCATGCTGTGATATGGTTGAACCTTGAAAATAATATGCTAAGTGAAATAAACTATGCAAAAAATTCCACTGACGTGAGACACCTAGATGAGTCAAGCTCATACACAGAAAGTAGAATGTGGTTTCCAGGGGCTGGGAGGGGAGGTGGAGAAGATGAGGAGTTGATGTGTTCAGTTTGGGATAATAGGGAAAGCTCTTAAAATGGACAGTGGGGATGGTTGCACAGCAATGTGAATGTACTGAATGCCACTAAACGGTACTCTTAAAAATGACTATAACGGCAAATTTTATCTTATGTATATTTTACCACATATACAAAAACAATATGGGCTTCCAGCCTCTGCTCAAACACTCCACTTCATTCTGAATAGGGACAATATTCACTGAGGGATGACTACGTGCCAACTGTTGGTCAAGGTTAGGGGAGAAGGATGAGGATCGCAATTTTTAATAAGATGGGCAGAGGAGGACTATTTATGAAGGTGAAATCAGGACAAGGGTTTGAGGTAGAAGAAGCTATGTCTATGTGTGGAGACAGAGAGAAAAAAGACAGGGCAAAGACCCTGAGGCACTTGATGCCTGGATGTGTGGGGACCAGATGCTAAGAGAACTTGCTTGGGTTTGCATGGCCGTGATTGCATTAATGCTGGAATTTCCAGAGATAGTCTGCAATAATGGATCCGTGAGAGGTCATGGATGGAGGTGGCCAATTTAATTGTTGCCCACATGGAAGCAATGAAGTTAAGCGAGGTCTTCATTGAAGCTCTCTTGTCGTTAAGGTACCACACTTTCATCCTTTGTTGTAATGCAGAGCTGGGAGGGAATGCCCTCAGGCTCACTGGCCAGGCGATGTCTTGGTCTGGGCCACTGTGGTTCAATTTATCCAGAGCTTAAACTTCCCTTCCCCCGTCAGAGTGTGAAGCTGGGTGCTAGATGGGTTCTGGGCAACCAACCACTCCTCAACAAATGCTCTTTTCAGTATACTCTTTTTGAAGCTCAGCACTTGCTCTCACCTTCAGGGTAGCCTGGAACCTCCATTTCATTTTGTTGCACAAGGGAGTGAATGGGTGAGCAAACAACGTACATGAAACCAGAGATAAATCTGGCACTGGAATATGCAGTTAGACTTCTAGGGACTCTTGGAGGTTCAGTGAGAGGGAGAAATCACAGCAAAACTCTGGAGGGATTAGGATTAGTGTTAAAGGACTATAGAACTATTGTGTTAAAGGACTATTAGGAATAGTGTTAAAGGACTGCTCTGGATGGAGCACACCATGGGGCCAGAGCCAAGTGTCTGGAATGGTGTGGGGGCCACTACTGAAGGTGTTTCCTAGGACTCGGGTTCAAAATGACAAAGCATATCCATGCAGACTACGGAATTATCACCAAGGGCCTCATCAAATCCTAAGGCTTCTGCTTTTCTTCTTCTTTATTTATTTATTTATTTTTTTTTGTCTTTCTGCCTTATCTAGGGCCGCACCCATGGCATATGGAGGTTCCCAGGCTAGGGGTCTAACAGGAGCTGTAGCCACCGGCCTTCGCCACAGCCACAGCCACGCGGGATCCGAGCCGTGTCTGCAACCTACACTACAGCTCACGGCAACACCGGATCCTTAACCCGCTGAGCAAGGCCAGGAATCGAACCCGCAACCTCATGGTTCCTAGTCGGATTCGTTAACCACTGAGCCACGACAGGAACTCCACTTCTGTTTTTCTTAAATGCATTCTTTCTTGTTGGCATTCCTACTGGGAAAGGAGGAACAGGAATCGTTTGCTACTTTAGTAAACAATTTTGTTATATAAGGTTGTATATGGCATCTGGAATTCCAAATCATATTTAGGGTGTTGAGAACTTTTAATATATCATATTTCACTCTGTTTCCAAACTATATATCACTCTACCCATAAAGGCCATGACTTCAGCAAAGGAAACAAGAATGTCATTTTCATTTTTGTAGCCAACATTCACAGCACAGCATCAAACTATAATTGGTGCTCAGTAAGTATTTATGGAATAAATCAATGACTGTTACTGATGCAATAATCAGAATAAAGTGTCAACATTGAAATATGTCCCTTTTTTTTTTTAATGGCCACACCTTTGGCATATGGAAGTTCCCAGGCTAAGGGTCAAATTGGAGCTGTAGCTGCTGGCCTACACCACAGTCACAGCAACACGGGATCCGAGCCATGTCTTCATCCTACACCACAGCTCACAGCAACACCAGATCCTTAACCCACTGAGCAAGGCCTGGGATCGAACCTGCATCCTCATGGACACTAATCAGGTTTGTAAGCTGTGAGCCACAATGGGAACTTCCTGAAACATGTCTTAATACTCCATTCTTCATGATATACTTAGGAGGGCTGGTGGGAACGATTCCATTTTACAGATTGGTGACATAAGGGGTGTGTTAGTTATCCACTGCTGCATGACAAATTACCCCAAAACTTAGTGGCTTCAAATAATCCTCATTTATTATTTGCTATTACCTCTAATAGTTTCCATTTTCTGTGGATCAGGAATCTGGGCATAGCTTCAGCCTCAGAATCTCTCACTGGCTGCAATCCAAGTGTCAGCTGGAGCCACAGTCAATTCAGGGTTCGGAGGAGGTAGGATCTGCCTCAAGCTCACGCAGTAATTGTTTAGCAGGTTTAGGGTCTTTAAGGGTCATTGGACTGAGGATCTCAGTTTCCCGCTGGCCGTTAACCAGAGGTGACCTTCAGATCCTCTCCACTAGGACAGCTTGCTTCATCAGAGTTGGCAAGCCAAGAAGACAGGTGGTGGGGGAGATATGAGCCTTAATCTTTTATAACTTAATCTCAGAAGTGGCCTCCCAACACTTTCACAATATTCTGTTCATTAGAAGCAAGTACTGGAGTTGCCGCTGTGGTGCAGTGGTTTAAGAAAACAACTGCAGTGGCTTGGGTCGCACAGGTTTGATCCCTGGTCTGGCACAGTGGGTTAAGAATCCATCGTTGCCATAGCTACGGTGTAGGTCACAGCTGTGACTCCAATTCAACGCCTGGCCCAGGAA
>PVHT021183607.1:7166351-7186224 GCA_004024745.2 Catagonus wagneri
ATCCGACTAGGAACCATGAGGTTGCGGGTTCGATCCCTGCCCTTGCTCAGTGGGTTAACGATCCGGCGTTGCCGTGAGCTGTGGTGTAGGTTGCAGACGCGGCTCGGATCCTGCGTTGCTGTGGCTGCGGCGAAGGCCGGTGGCCACAGCTCCGATTAGACCCCTAGCCTGGGAACCTCCACATGCCGCGGGTGCGGCCGTAAACCCGCGGCCATAAAATGACAAAAGGCAAAAAAAAAAAAAAAAAGACACAACAGAACAGCCCCAATTCCCCAGTCAACCAAGCAGGGCTGCCGGAAACCTGGCATAGAGTGTCCTGGCAACCAGGGAGAAGCCGAATCCTGGCGAAGCCTGAGACAGGGAGAAGGAAAGGGTTTTCTGAAGCCGTGAGTTTGTCTGCACAGACACAAAATTAGGGCCACAGGAAGCAAGTGGCTACGTCTCCAGGAGGGACCACCCAGCGCTCAGCTTGGGCCTCGCAGGAAGTTGGCACTCAGCAAACGTGAGCTGCTCTTATTATTATTGTTCTGGACTAACAAGAAGGAATGTCCTGGGAGTTCCCTTGGCGGCCTGGAGGATAAGGATTCGATGTTGTCACTGCTGTAGCTCAGGTTCAATCAATCCCTGGCCTAAGAACTTCTTCATGCCTTGGACAAGGCCAAAAAAGAAGAAGAAGGAGGAGGGGGAGGGGGAGGGGGAGGGGGGAGGGGGAGGAATATCCTTTAGAGGATGATTATCAGATTACCCATACATTAAAAAGAAAGCTTTACATCTTTTTGTACGGCTATTTTATCTGATTCTTCCATCGTAGAATGGGTAGCATTTTCCCTTCCATTTTATGTGTTAAAATGTCAGAGCGAAACATCTGTTTGTTTTGCATGGACTTCGAGAGTAAGGAGCTCAATGGGCATCATGGCCAAGAGGCTGCAGTGCAGGAGTTCCTATTGTGGCACGGGGGTAATGAACCCGATTAGCATCCACGAGGACATGGGTTCAACCCCTGGCCTTGCTCAGTGAGTTAAGGATCCAGCGTTGCCGCGGGCTGCAGTGTAGGTCGCAGACACAGCTAGGATCCCGAGTTGCTGTGGCTGTGGCTTAGGCCAGCAGATGTAACTCCGATTCGATCGCTGGCCCGGGAACCACTATATGCAGCGGGTGTGGCTCTAAAAAGACAAAAAAAAAAAAAAAGGTTGCAGGGCAAGGAGTTCCCGTCGTGGCTCAGTGGTTAATGAATCCGACTAGGAACCATGAGGTTGCGGGTTTGATCCCTGGCCTTGCTCAGTGGGTTAAGGATCCGGCGTTGCCGTGAGCTGTGGTGTAGGTTGCAGATGCGGCTCGGATCCCGCATTGCTGTCGCTGTGGTGTAGGCCAGCAGCTACAGCTCCTGTTAGACCCCTAGCCTGGGAACCTCCATAAGCCGTGGGTGCAGCCCTAGATAAGGCAAAAAGACAAAAAAAAAAAGTTGCAGGGCAGAGAAGGAGAGTTATCTGGGGCATGAAGACACTGATCTCAGAACACCCGGGACCTCCAGGACCCAGGTGACCTCCAGGACTAGCTGGGGAAACAGAGCCCAGAAAGCCAGATCCACTGTCTACAGATCTCAGAGCTGGCTCCTGATTGGACCCAGGCTCCCAGATCTGCGCTCAGACCCCCACATCGCCGTGGTCTGAGCTTCCTCCCTGCCCCATCTTGAGATGGTTAGGAACAGCAGTAGAGATGGTTAGGAACTTGGCTGGTTAGGCCAGCTGCCTGGCGGAGCTCCCACCCTCCCGAGGCTCAGAGCCACACCCTGGCAAAGCTTCCAGCCATTTCTGCCTCCTTCTAGTTACCAAAGGAAAAAAATACTGATTGTAAACATCGCTTTAAAAGCATGCCATCCAATAGCCGGCTCAGCTGCAATACATCAGCCTGAATTGTACTCATTTATGGTGAAGCATTTTATATTAATGTTTTCATTGCTTATCACAGACACTGGCTTTAAAGTGCTTAAGCCAGCTGTACTGAGTTATTTATTAGGCTTTTTTTTTTCCAAGTTGCCTTTTCCTTAAATAAAGTGTTTGTTTTACTTTCATACATTTAAGAATCCCTCTTGTCTCCTGTCAATCACTTCTGATGGCTAATGTGCATGCATTTCTTATTTCTCTAGAATATGCTCAGAACCTTTGGAAGGGATGTGAACTGGAGCCAGCAATGCCAAGGGAAGGACAAGTTTCCAGTGAGATGGAGAGTTCAGTCTCTACAGGGCCACTTAGTTTTCCTTCTTCCTTGTCCTTTTTCCCCACAAGCTGGATTCTGCCTCCATTATAACATCTTCAGCGGTTGCCTAAAGAAAACTGATTGGACATCTGGGCTGTTGATCAGACCCCCCTCCTTGGTTCTCTTGCTGACATTCTGACCACTCCTCTGCCCCCTTCATTAATTTCACCCCCTTCTCTTCCCTCAATGCAGGTGTCCTAAGGGAAAGGGCCCAGGCCTGTCTCATTCAGCCACATAAAGCAGCCACATAAAGTCAACTCTAAAGACATAGTGATGGAGTTCCCTTCATGGCTCAGCAAAAACAAATCTTACTAGTATCCAAGAGGAAGCAAGTTCGATTCCTAACCCTGCTCAGTAGGTTAAGTATCCGGCATTGCCATGAGCTGTGGTGTAGGCTGCAGATGCGGCTCAGATCCCGCGTTGCTGTGACTGTGGTGTAGGCCAGCAGCTACAGCTCTGATTTGACCCCTAGCCTGGGAACCTCCATATGCCGTGGGTGCGGCCCTAAAAAGACAATCAGTCAATAAACAAAATAAAGACACAATGATGAGATACCCCCCACCTTCCTTCACCTTGTGGGCTCTCAGAAGACTCACAATAAAACAGAAAGCCACGGGCTTTGTTGCTAGAGAGCCTGCCATTTGTGAGTTGACTAACAAAACTTCCAGGACCCAATCACTCCACATTGAAGCCTATTAGTCAACAGGGCCCACCTGTAATCAACGGAATTCCAGACAGCAACATGATTCCTTACTTTGAAATATGAACAGATATCCAAGGATCAGCAGACATTTAAGAAGAACTCTAACAAAAATCAAAACAAAACAAAACAAAAACTGGAAATACAGACTTAAGAAATAAAGTTGAAACAGGAGGCAAAACATTCCTATGAAAAAAACTATAGTTAATACCTTCAGAAGAAGTAAGTAGCCATGCAACACAAACAGAAAGCTATTATAAAAGAAGAGTCAGAAAATAAAATGTGTGGGTATTAAGTATGAAATAACTACAATGCAAAATTAATTAGATTTCCAGAAGATAAATCTAAGAAATCTCTTACCAAGTCAACAAAGGTCAATGAGATGGAATGAAGAAAACAAATAATAAGAAAATTAAAGCATCCTTCAAGGAGGTCCAATAGCCTCTTAATATACATTTTAATAAGAAAGCCAGAGAGGGAGTTCCTGTCATGGCTCAGCGGAAACAAATCTGACCAGCATCCACGAGGACACAGGTTCGCTCAATGGCCTTGCTCAGTGGGTTAAGGATCCAGTGTTGCTGTGAGCTGTGCTATAGGTTGCAGTTGTGGCTCAGATCGTGCATTGCCGTGGCTGCAGTGTAGGCCAGCGGCTACAGCTCTGATTTGACCCCTAGCCTGGAAACCTACATATGCCACAGGGGCGGCCCCAAAAAGCAAAAATAAAAAACAAAAATAAATAAAAAATTTTATAAAAGAAAGCCCAGAGAGAACAAGGAAGGCAATTAAGAGAATAAATCCCAAGATTTTCAGAACTAAAGGGTGTGAAATTCCAGATATAAACTTTTCATCAAAAGGCCAAACATATGAATGGAAAAAAGATGTACACTGCATATCTCAGTATGAAACTTCAAAGCACCAGGGATAAAGAGTAGAAATAAAAACTTTCACAGAGGGATGAGGGGAACACGTACATGAGGCAAAGTCAGGAAAACATCAGACTTCTCAACAGCAACACTAGAATCTAAAATACAGTTGGAGTTCCCGTCGTGGCGCAGTGGTTAACGAATCCGACTAGGAACCATGAGGTTGAGGGTTCGATCCCTGGCCTCGCTCAGTGGGTTAAGGATCCGGCGTTGCCGTGAGCTGTGGTATAGGCTGCAGACACGGCTCGGATCCCGCGTTGCTGTGGCTCTGGCAAAGGCCGGCAGCTACAGCTCCTGTTAGACCCCTAGCCTGGGAACCTCCATATGCCGCGGGTACGGCCCTAAAATGACAAAGAGACAAAAAAATAAAATAAAATAAAATACAGCAGAGCAATGTGTTTCCACCCTAGAATTCTATATCTAGTCTAATGTGAAGAGATAATAAACACATGTTTAGATAGGCAAGAGCTCTAAAATTGTACCCCATGTGTGCTTTCATGAAGAGCTTCTGGAAGAGGATCTTCATCAAAATAATAAGGTGAAACGAAGAGGATCCGAGATCCAGGAAAAAGGAGGTCATCCGAGGAGACAGTGTAGAGGAAACCAAGGCAAGAGAGGTGCCTCGAACCTAGAAGGGTCCAGTCCAAATTCAAAAGAGCCAGGGCTTGGGGGCCCAGAGTGATGGCCTTAAGAAGAAAACACCACCATTCAGTCACCCACTGGGCTTGACTATGTCTAAGGGGCTTTCATAGCTCTGCCAGCAAGTTTGGGGAAGAATCAATGGTAGGTATACAGAAAACTAGGCAAATTATTGAATATGACCATTTTTAGCTCTTAGAAGAACAAAGAGTTGTTTAGGAAACAAGGCTCGGGAGTGAGGAACAGGAGGCAAAGGAACAGCTAGGTTTTCGTAAGTGCTGTCATAAATTTGCATTTTGTAATCATGCATGTGTATTAGTTTGCCAGAAAGTAAAACATTAACTCGTGCATATAAATTCAATGATATATGCACAGCTGTGTATTCTAGAAAGGGCAAGGGTCCACTATGAACAGTTATACAAAGGAGAGCAGATGCAGACCCTACCTTCTTGGAACCTCTCTTTAAACATAGTATACTGCCTCTTACCTCTGGACCTTGCACAGAGCTTTCCTTGCCTGCTTCTCTGTCTGGAAAATGCTGACTCAATTATTAAAACTTCTTTCATACCATCCCTGCCTCTTCCAGGCAGTCTGGACCCACCTGGGTTGTACTATCCTTTGTGCAAATCTCCATTGCTGCTACTGTATCATTATACTGGGCGTGTGTATTTGCAGACTTCTCTCTCAGTTCCTCACTCAAGGAGCTCATTTTATCCTGAGAGTGTCCCTAGTGTCTAGCACAGTGTCTGACTATATCAAAGTCCTGTAAGTGCTTGTCCAAATAAAGGTATGCATGCATGGATGCATGCATTGATGGATGGATGGACACAGGGATGCATCCAGGCTGTGTTTCCTAGCTACAACCTAAGAGGAGTAATACCGGTTGGTTAAGTAAACAAGAAAGACTGAGAGAGCAGGAAATACCTAGGAAATTCATTGTGCCACCCTCCCTGGGCTAGGCGTAGAGGTTGCACAGAATGAGAGCTCAAGAACAATATTTTTGTTTCTGCAATAACTGAGACCAAATGTGGTCCAAACTAATGGCATAGAGAGGAGGGCAGAAGAAGGGGAGTGATAGGAAAGGGGAGGCAGAGACCCTAAATACACATCTTTAAATACACAGTGACACCTGTCCCTGCTTGACTTCCAGCAAGATGCTCCAAGACCTCTCAGGTGATATGGAATGTTGCTCTCAGCAAACAGTGACCACAAAAGCAGAACTCAGGGCATCTCCAGTAATGACACTCCATGTGTCCAGCGCCAGGGACTTCAGGAGGGGACGAAACTCCCCTCAAGTTCAACCTGTGGGTACAGTCAGCACTGCTTAGACGCATAGTTTGCATTCTTTCCCCACACATGTGGACCAGCTGCAGAAACCATTTGCAAGTCCCGTCCTGCCCCTGCCCCATCCAGTGCAGCCAGTTCCTAGATTGGGAACCTTGACTTCACAATCTGAGTCAAATGAACTAGGGGCTTTTACCGAAGACTCCAAGAAAACTTCGAAAACCCTACTGATGCTACTTGGTTTCCACCAAAAGAATCTTCAGCCACTGAAACATAAATGGATTTCTCATCTATTCATCCACCCCCTGAGGGTAGCTGGTCAGTTTTGCGTCATGATTTAAGGGCTCTGAAAAGACCACGCTGCCCCAAAATATCTCCCAACTGGCCTGAAATTCTTCATTTCACTTTAGAACTATGCCTGAAATTCCACCAATTAGAAACTCATTTACAAGCCCCTCTTGTAAAATGTGCAAGAGTGATTAGCTTTATTTGATGCCACTCCAGAATCTAAAATTAGGACCAATGGTTAGGCCTAATAAAGAAAAATTGATGGGCTTCGGTTTGACTGAAAAAGCCTCTTCTGTCAGTTCTCGCTCTTCAGCGATGGGACTGACAACTCCCCTGAATGACAGATAAGAGATCACTTAAGACAAAATTTTTCCTTCTGGACAGCTCCAAAGGGGTAGGAAGTTCTTCTTCGTGGTGGATTAAACTTTGCTTCCCCACACGCTCAGCAGTTTGCCCTAGTTCTGCTCTCAACAGCACAAAGGGAGTCTAATCATCATCCCCTTGTCAAATATTCTAAGCCAGGCTTCCTCTCCCTTGGAAGCCCCGAGGTTGTTCCTTCATGTCTAACAGCTGGGCGATCTGTGTGCACTGATTTGGTTACATAAGGCATGGCTCCAGGGTTCCTTGCCGGCCCACCAGAGACTGACCTCTGGTCGTGTGGTGGTTGTAGTGTCTGCGCCATGCAATAACAGCCTTGTATCCTTTGCTTACCACCGACAACATGCTCTGGCCGTGTGCGGGCTGGAAGCGTCTTATCGCTGTTGTGGTCAGGCGCTTGGCCACGTGTGGGGAAGTCAAATTGAAAAGGACATCTCAAGAAAGTACTGACACTTGGGTTGGTTGGGTTTCGCAAGACCTATGCAAGGTGCAGGAGACCCTGAGGGTGTGGTCTGTTGCCACGTTGGAGAATTTTTTGCTGGGTATTTCTCCATGAAAGGTCTATTCTTGGCCCTCTGTCCTGGATCAAGCCTTTACTAACTGGAAGCTTGAGCAAGTTTCTTAGCCCCTCTGAGCCTCTATTTCTTTATCCACTCAATGAAGACTTTTCTATCTGGCTTCCAGATAGAGTTTTGTGTGAGTTCCAAGAGATGACGGACTGGAGGAGGTTTGGAAGGCTGTATGCGTTGCACAGTGGCCAGGGATGGAGATCATGGTTGACTTCCATCTGGTGGGAATTAAGACCAGGAGAACCAACAACCTGCCATGAAGCACTTTTCTAATTCAAAAAAGATCCAAGGTTGAAGAAGCTTGATGATGGCTTCTTATACCTTTTTGCAACAACATAATATCTGGTGAAACTCTCTGTGCAGTTGCATCTTCTGAAATGTTGCACGCAGCTTGGAGGCTGGGGTTGGACCCTTGGTGTGGCCCATTGGATTGAGGTGCCTCACCAGCCACATGGGTCCGTGGGCCACACAGCCAGGCCTGAGTGGAGACATCTGTCTGATCCAGCTGACCCTAGAATGGATCTTTGCTTTTACAGATGTATGGGAACCAGGGGCAGAAGGAATATGGAGTTCCTCTTAAGAGAGTGTGGAATTGGGCAAGAAGAGGAAACATGGCTAAGTCTGTGATAGACTTTCCAAGTGAGCCCTGTCTGAAATGTATGTGGTGACCCAATTCTTGGTACAAATCAGAACAGAGGAGGTCTGGGTCCCTGCTCTTCCCCTAAATAGGGGTGCATCTGGGAGTGTCTGGGCCTCACTGTTCTCACTTGTAACTAAGGAAGTAGGACTGGGTGTTCTTTTTCTGTAATCTCATTTTGATCCTTACATTCTGCTCCCCACCACCCCAAACACAGCTACCTCTTGACATCTTTCAGGACTCATTCTTAACTTTGTTTTCTCAAGGAGGCCTTTCTACTTTCCCGGGACCGGTTTCTAGCCCCTGCCAGACATGAACACAGGACTTCTAGCCTTTCTTTCCTCTTCTCCCTGAGTACTCTGTGGCTACCTGATCTTTTTTTCACCCAGGGTGCTTGGCCCAGAGTGGGTACCTAATAAAATGAAATTTAAAAAAGAGAGAGTCCTCTTAGCAAAAGTGAAATCATCCTCTTAGAATGCAAATGGAAACTAAGAAAGAGCCCTTTGCCCTAAGCAAAAGGTTTGCTATGGTCATTACCTGCAAATAACCACAAATCCTTGGTAGCAAAGCACCTTCCATCAAGAGGTGGATTTGAACAACAGAAAATGTGACTTCCAAGCCTAGGCTTCAAAACGTCTTGTAGTTTCTTATCTTGCCATCTCTGAAGCCCTGAGACAACACTGTAAGGAAGCCCCAGCTAGCTTGCTAGAAAATGAAGGCCCAAAAGTAGAAGAACCAAGATGCCCAGCCAACATTCAGCCAATTCCTGGCTAATAATCTGCCAACTTTTAGACATGTAAGAGCAGCCCAGCTCATCTGGCCATCAGTCAGGCCAGATGGTGACCAGGGACACCTGAAAAAAATCCAGCAGAGATCAACTGAACCAGTCCAAAACAGACAAACCATAACTAAATAAATGGTTGTCATTTAAAAACAGTTACTTTTTTTTTTTGTCTTTAGGGCTGCACCCACGGCATATGGAGGTTCCCAGGCTATGGGTCTAATGGGAGCTGTAGCCGCCGGGCTACACCACAGTCACAGCAATGTGGGATCTGAGCCATGTCTGTGACTTATACCACAGCTCACGGCAACACCGGATCCTTAATCCACTGAGCGAGGCCAGGGATCGAACCCGCAACCTCATGGTTCCTAGTCAGATTCATTTCTGCTGAGCCAAGACGGAAACTCCAAAACAATTACATTTTTGTAATGATTTGTTACACAGCAAAAGCTAACTGGTACAACTTTTCCTCTGCTCATTTTTATTCAACTTAGTAGACCTAACTCTTGTTGAGTTTCCTGGGGACAAAAGTCACACATTAAGTTGTATTAATTGTATTAGGAGTCCAGGAGCCTTTTGAAGGAGACACGGCCCACATCCTAATTCCTGCTGCACAGCTTCAGATTAGGGAAACCTGTACATGTGGATCACTGTGACCACGATCAGTCATAATAGATAACAGCTCATAACTCTTCTATAATGCTTATTTAATGCCAGATGCTTCTAAGGACATTACATCTGTTGTTTCATTTAGTTTCCAAAACAACCCCTGAGATGGAACCATTTTATTTCCATTTTACAGGTGACAGCGCTGAGGTTCTGAGATGCAAAGTCATTCTCCCAAAGTTTGCTAAGAAACTGTGAGTCTGGAATTTGATCTGAGGCAGGCTGACCTCCAGAGTCATTGCTCCTAATCAAGATGTCAAGTCCTCTGGCAAGAACGAATGGCTGGGACCCCAAAGGGGATCCCCCAACAGAGTAGAGGGATACAAACGGTGACCCAGGAGCAGTCCTGGAGTTTATGGGGTTTCATTGGAACAAGGTGATTCTGGCACAGGACATGTGGAAAACTGGGAACACCTCAGGACCCAGTCACTCTGGAGAAGCCCTTGAGGAAAACGGTGGCTCAGCATGCGAGAGTGAGGACCCGAGTATAGGAAATCTCAGAAATGGCTGCAGGTATAGGGATCTGGACCCACACGGGCATCAGGGGGTACCAGGGAGGGGCCCACAGACAACATAAGCCTTGTGGACCAGCACGCAGCAAGGACACCACCCCCAAGTGGCAGTGTCATGATCAGATGGAGCTTTCAATTCTCTCCCCGCCCTTGGGTGAGTGTGCATGGTCAGGGCAAGAAAGAAGGAACCGGACTTTCTGGTAATGAAAGCAGGTGAGGTCTTAGTGATTGAACAGGAAAATAAAACAGAAGTGACCCTATTTGTATCCGAAGCAAGCAAAATAGTCTGAGTAGCTTCAAAAGTATTTCTCAAGTGGAAGCGCACAGTTTAGAAGGTGGGTTTAAATATATTTTTTTTGCCTATTTTCTCCTCGCAACCCTGCAAAGTAGGTAGGATGGGTGACATTTTCTCTGCTTTCCAGATGATGGGGCTGTGGCTCAGGGGACGTGCTTTGTCCAGGGTCATGGAAACCACAGGAGGCAGAAGAAGACGCCAGCACAGGGCTTTTCCCTCCAGATCTAGAATTCCCTTCCACTGGGCCACAGCTCCTCTCCATACTTGGGAAAGATGCTTAACAATCAGAGAGAGATTATAACCCAGGACGGGAATCCAAGAAGAAACGCACATTGATAATTCATCAAAAGAGTGGGCCCAGAACCCCAGGAGACTAGACAAAGTCACAGTACCACACCCCCACCACCATGAAAGTCAGCAATGCCCTCAAGGAAAGGCTGGGGGCTTGAGTTTGATTTAATTCAATCATGCAACTCTTTTGTACACAAACAAATGGTTATTTGAAAAGTTGCCTGCGAATTCCATCCAGTTATTTTTCAGCAACAAGTTGCTTGGGGCTGATCTGCCAAATAGTCTGCTACCTGATGTAATCCATTTTTACCCAAACTGTTTTAAGGGCTCAACAAATTGTGGACATTTTTTCATGTTTGTTTGTTAGGGGACAAATCGAAGCCGTTCTAGGGCAATGGCCCCAGATCCCCACCTCCAACACCTGCCCTTTGGGCCAAGTCCCAACTGCCAGTGACGGCTTTGATGGCAAACAGAACCTCGCATGGTTCATCATGAACAAGAGGTGCAAGACACAAGTTAGACAAGGACCCCCCAGCATCAGAAGTCAGCTCTTGAGAAATGGATTTTTACTGTGGAGTGGCATAGAGAAACTGCTGAAATGAGAGGAATTATCATATCTAGAGTCGTCTTTTGATAACAAATTGCAGAGGCCTAAATAGCCAAGATTATTCCATCTGAGTTTATCTTGTTGTGACAGATCCGCGTGCTATAATCAATCACGCCGTGTATCCATAAAACAGCTTGATAGTACACATGTATTCTCCTCAAAATAAAGTTGTAACATTTACACATAATAACTTATTGGGCTGCAGGCTTTGCCTGACGTATGCTCAATATCATCCGACGTTTTATTGGATCCCACACAAACTTTTACCTAATACAGTCGTTCTACAGAGAAAAGTTAATTGAAGCTTTGACTGTAATAAGGAAAATTAAAAAGAAAGAGAAGGAATTGAGACAACCCTCTCTGGGGGCTGAAGAGAGGCCAAGGTAGGCAGAAGCTTGAGAAAGAAGGACTGGAGGGGGTGGCTCTATGCCCGAAGCCAAGTACATCGCCACACACACTGGCTGTGAGCGCTTCAGACCTCAGCTGCCTCATCTGTAAAATATTTGACATCACCAAATGTTAAAAGATAAATTATATGGAGAAAGTGAGGGAGATGGTGGAAGATGGAGAGCTCATGGGAAGAGGTCCCTGGACAAGAACAAGGTGTAATGGGGGTTCCCTTCGTGGCTCAGCGGAAACAAATCCGACTAGGAACTACGAGGTTGAGGGTTCGATCCCTGGCCTCACTCAGTGGGTTAAGGATCCTGCGTCGCCGTGAGCTGTGGTATAGGTCGCAGATGCAGCTCAGATCTGGCTTTGCTGTGGCTGTGGCGCAGGCCGGCAGCTATAGCTCTGATTCGACCCCTAGCCTGGAAACCTCCATATGCCGCAGGTATGGCCCTAAAAAAAAAGGGAACAAGGTGTAATGATCCAGTGCATGATGTGGTACAGGTAGCCACCTCCATCAACCCAGGTAGGGTTAGGTGGAGTCAAAACAGTTGTGACATTGGAGTTCCTGTTGTGGCTCAGTGGAAATGAATCCAACTAGTACCTGTAAGGATATGGGTTCGATCCCTGGCCTCACTCAGTAGGTTAAAGATCTGGTGTCGCCATGAGCTGTGGTGGAGGTTGCAGATATGGCTCAGATCCCGTGTTGCTGTGGCTGTGGCTTCCATTTTGACCCCTAGCCTGGGAACCTCCATATGCCATGGGTGTGACCTTACAAAAAAGCAAAAAACAAACAAACAAACAAACAAAAACAGTGTGACATGTAGCTTGAGGCTTTCTCTATTGTTTGTCATTCCTACTAAAAATCTATATAAATATTATTTATTGATTATCTCTCTCTCTCCCCCATTGCACCCCCACCCCCACTGTCAGTTTTATGAGGCAGAGTTACTGTCCCATACACCGTGGTGTCTGCAGTGCCTGGCATGTCATAGGCACTTGGGTAAACAACTGATGAATGAAGGAAAAATAAGTCAATCAACTGGGCCTGGACTACACTCCCTCTGACACTCTTGGGGAACAGCCACAGATGTCCTGCTCTGGGCACCCCCTGCCCCTGTTTACCACAGCCCTGTGTCCTACCTTTCATTCCATCTCCATCCAAACTCACCTGTGCTGTGCCCAGCTCTCAACTTTAAAAGCAAGAGCAAGTGGTCAGGCTGCTCTTGGCGGGTGACTTCTTTTTTTTTTTTTTTTGCCTTTTTTCTTCTTTTGCAGCATATAGAAGTTCCCAGGCTAGGGGTCAAACTGGAGCTGCAGCTGCCGGCCTTCACCACAGCCACAGCAACGCGGGATCCGAGCCGCGTCTGCAACCTACACCACAGCTCATGGCAACGCCGGATCCTTAACCCACTGAGCAAGGCCAGGGATCAAACCCACATCCTCATGGATACTAACCCACTGAGCCACAATGGGAACTTTCTTGGTGGATGATTTAAGGGTCCCTCTGCTCTTTACCCCGATCAGAGGGCACGTGGGATATGGAAACTGGTTTGGGGTATTCTATAAGAAAGTTCACAGGAGTTCCCGTCGTGCTCTAGTGGTTCACGAATCTGACTAGGAACCATGGGGTTGCGAGTTCTTTCCCTGGCCTTGCTCAGTGGGTTCAGGATCCGGTGTTGCCGTGAGCTGTGGTGTAGGGCACAGACACAGCTCGGATCCCGCGTTGCTATGGCTGTGGTGAAGGCCGGCGGCTACAGCTCCTGTTAGACCCCTAGCCTGGGAACCTCCATATGCCACAGGTGCCACCCTAAAAAAGACAAAAAAAAAAGAATTCGCAAACTAGAAAGTGCCATATAAATAAGCAATGCATTTTTATGTCCTAGAAGTACTCAGTGGATCTAGTGAAATGAAGGACCCTGCTAGTCGTTCTCAGAGCATCAATATCATCCACGAAGCTTTTGCAAACATACACCCCGGGCGCTACTTTTAGAAGGCCTGATGGAGTGGGTCTGTAATGGTTCCTGGACAGCTACGGTTCCTAAAATTTCACAGGTGATTTCGATATGTGCTGAATATTGAGAACAGCAGGACCAGACAATGACATTCTAGCCTCCCTCCACCACCACCACTTCAATTCTAAGTGCAGTTTTTATTTATTTATTTATTGCCTTTTTAGGGCCATGCCTGCGGCATATGGAAGTTCCCGGGCTAGGGGTCGAATCAGAGCTGCGGCTGCCAGCCTTCACCACAGCCACAGCAACGCGGGATCCTTAACCTGCTGAGCAAGGCCAGGGATCAAACCTGCGTCCTAATGGGTATTAGTCGGGTTCGTTTCCGCAGAGCCAAAATGGGAATTTCCTAAGTGCGGTTTTTAAACGCCTTTAGGGGAGGGGTGGAGAATGGATGTAGTTTTCTAAGACCTCAAAACGTCTTGAACAAAACCAGTGACCAAATAGTGTTTAACATCTGACCCCTCCAGTTTTCACTGTCCATTGAGCATGCCATGCTTGCTCCCTGCATGCGTTTATAAATTTCTTTTTGGTTTATAAAGTTCTTCAACCTCCCACTTTGCCTTTTGCATCCTCAACGGGCTCTCCAAATCACACCCATTTGTTTGAGGAAATGATCGTATATGGTTAATCATGTGAAAATTAGTTGACATTTGGGCCGAGCACCTATTTCAACACTGTCTTACTGAAACCTTTGAAATTTGCCTTGGGATGGTCCCCTCACAGTCTCTCATTTACTCACTAATTGAACAAGCACTTTTGACCCCATCCTATCAGGAACCGTGCTAAGTGCTGGGTATGGAGCAGTGAACAGACAGATATGGGGACACAAGGTTTGCTCCGTGCTAAAGCTTTATAGCTTAAGGGCTATCTGCTGTTTCCAGCTCAGCGCTTTGGAAAGTCTATGGTGTAGACAGCTCCTAAGAATTTAAGGAGATATAGCTCTCATGAAGCATCATAGACGTTATCCTGGTGATTACCCACTTGATCATCTAAGGTTCCGTTCTCACATCCCCGTGGGATCTAAGAGGCCGAGACTTCACATGACTGTCTCTAGGCGGGGCTACTCAGCCCCTGCCAAATATATACATACTGAGCAACTTGAGTTTCACCATTAAGTCATGAATAACTGCCTTGGAAATGGGTCTGGCGCCTGGGCTCCTCCGTCCAGCTGGCTGGATCTTGTTGAAGCAGAGATGTTAACCCATCAGAAGTTCCAGTGGTTGACCAATTACCACGGCTGTGAGGTGGGCAAGCAGGCCCAGCGGCAGGCTGGACACAGGTAGAAAGTTAAGGAACCTGGAATTAGGGCATTGGGGGTCAGAGTTCTTCCCTCTTCCGGGCCCATCTGTGTCCTGTGCACAAAACAGCTGGATCTGGCTTTCACTGGCCTGGGAAAACCACGAGGCAGGCCTTAGGGACACTGCCCACGACACTCCATTCCATGTTTATTCACGGCCACCGGGGCCCTAGACTGCTCTTAACCTTCTCCGAACAGGCCACGTCTCTCTAGCATGATTTTATTTTTTGAGTGGCAACTTCATGACTCTTATTCGCGGTGCCTGTGATTTGTCTTGAAAAATAACCTCTCCCCCCGCCCCTGACAGTGGGTGGTGAGGAGGGGTCTCTAGAATGATTTGAGCATCATCAGAATGGCCCTGGGAAATGGTCCAGGTCGGGCAGTGGAGGGGTGAACCAGCATGCAACATTCAGTTTTTTCATATCCCAGTTCCCATTGCCAGTAAGTCCCCTCTTTCCTAGCCCTGACCTCAGCTACCCTCGGGGTACCCAGACCCAGCCCCTACCTACCACACTGCACACCCCCTTTCCCTTTAGTTAAACTAAAGCCAGCCTAGGGCTTTCAAAAAGAGCTCTTATTAGGAAAACCTAGGAGCACAAAGAAGAGAAATAGATGAGTGTAATAATGCTTCACATTTGTATAGCACTTTGCAGTTTGCAAAGCACTTGCACATCCATTACCTCATTTACCCAGCATGAATTCTTTCCCCTGACTTAAGTAAAGCCTAGCCAGGGGCTGGCACAGGCTCCACGAGGAGTTTCCTCTGTCCCTGCCTGACCACCATGGGTCAGGTGACATCTGGCAACACTGGCAGCCTGCGTGGCTCCTGATGGTCCCCAAAGGTCCGATTCCTGGTCCCACAGCTGAGTGTTACTTTTTCCTGGACATCGATTTCCAGAAGCATTTTCACTATACTAGTCATTAATGGTGGGTCTGATGATTCAAGAAGTGACATTTCTTGTTTCCAGGACAGCACTGGGTTTGATCTCACTCCGCTTATCTGTGGAGAACAATAATAGCGAGCATTCATTGAGCACTTACTGAATGTCAGGCACTACATTATATGTGTATTAACCCGTTCTTCCTCAGCAAAAAAATAATCAGGTAACTAGTATTAGCCCCACTTTACAGATGAGAGAGGCTTAGTAAATACAAGCCATATTGGATGTTGTAGGGGGAGTTAGAGGGTCGGGTGAAAGGCAGGACAATGAGACTGAAGTCCTTTGTTTCATTTAGTCATTGCCTTATGGATGCGTGCATTCAAGATGCATTTACTAAGCTCCTCCTGCCAGGCTGGCTGGCCAGTGGGCCCAAAAGAGAATCAGTCGTGGCTCCGCCCGGAAATCCCATTGTGGCTCAGTGGTAATGAATCCGACTTAATAACCATGTGGATTCAGGTTCAATCCCTGGCCTCGCTCAGTGGGTTAAGTATCCAGCATTGCTGTAAGCCAAAAGATGTGGCTTGGATCCTGAATCGCCATGGCTGCGGTGTAGGCCCACAGCTGCAGCTCCGATTCGACCCCTAGCCTGCGAACATCCATATGTCACATGTGTGACCCTAAAAAGCAAAATAAAATAAAACTGTGGTTCTCTCTAAGGAGCCCTCTGGCTGGCTGGTCCCCATCAACCTCTCCTGCTATTGATAATATAACACAACGGGTATTTTCCCGGAGGCCTAAACCTGGTCTAAGGGCCAGAGAAAATGCCTAGAGGGCATGACATCCATGCAAAAGGGGACAGGATGCCCCCAGCGGAGAGAGCAGCAGAAATAAAGCAGCAGAAACATTCAGGAAATTCAGTACCACTGGTCCAGAGGGGTGGGTGAATCATATACTGAGTTATGGGGCTTGGGCTTTATCCTGACATCACTAAAGCAGTATTAATGTTTTTTTTTTTTTTTGGTCTTTTTGCTTTTTATCTAGAGCCGCACCCACGGCATATGGAGGTTCCCAGGCTAGGGGTCTAACAGGAGCTGCAGCTGCCGGCCTTCGCCACAGCCACAGCAACGTGGGATCCGAGCCGCGTCTGCAACCTACACCTCAGCTCACGGCAACGCCGGATCCTTAACCGACTGAGCAAGGCCAAGGATCGAACCTGCAACCTCATGGTTCTTAGTTGGATTCATTAACCACTGAACCACGAAAGGAACTCCAGTGGGTTTTAAGCAGAGAAGTGATACAGAAGGTTTTCACCCTGAAGTTATTTTTTTTAAATTAAGTCCCTGCTTGTTATCTTATTGCCCAGTCGTTGCTGCTTTCCAATAGAGGGGCATTCAGGTGGAGGACCCACTGAATAAGGCTCTCTAGCCCCTGGTTGCTCATTAGGTAGTTTGGCCAACCTCTGCTGGGGGAAAGGCAAGGTGATCTTCTCCATCCTCTTCCATCCTATGCTCTCGCTCCTCTGGTATTACAGACTTCAGGTGCTTAGGCTGTTCTGGTCTGATGAATAACCACAAATTCCAAGCACATGTCTCTCAATACTCCTAGCTGCCACTTCTTCTGGCTTCACCTTGACCTGTGATGTCCATCTGCGATAGGCCCCTGCTGTCCACATATGCTGAGCTGAGTTGGCAAATTGCCCCTCACCGATCCACACCCGGTTTGTCAGGCGTTAAAGAGTTTATACAGACCTTCTTCGGGCTGGATGGCTCAACGCTGATGCTGTGCTTCCCACACTGATAGGGGACTCCTGGGGGCGGGAGGGCAGGGTGGGGCACTCTTTATTTGGCTCAGCATGCAGTAAAAGCAGACTCAGGCAGGGACAAGTGAGGGCGGGGTGGTGGCTTGCCAGCCAGGCTCACCGAACCAATTCTGGTGATTGATCAGGTGCAGGTGGCATGGCCGGCTTCTTCTCATTGCTGGGACTGTCTTGGAGGGATCTGAAATGTCCACAGCCCCCAGCTCTGAGGACATACATGACCTTGTCCTTGGCGGTCCCCGTCTTCAGGCCCAACGTCCTGTTTTATTTCCATGGATGGGAGGGGCCTCAGAAATTGGGCTCCAACCAACCCTGGGTTTATGATCTGGGCATGAGACTCCAAGGTGACCAACACTGGACCTTGGACCACAGACCACGCCTCCTTGCACCACACCAGGCTGAAGGACCCGGAGACTGCTGAGATTCATACACAGTTGCATGAGGTAGGTCTGAGAGTGGTTTTCGTCAGATCCCAAAGGGGTCCACAGTCCTCCAAAAGGTTAATAAGCACTGATTTGGAGAGGGCTTGCTGATCAGCACGCATTGACCCTGTTGTAACCTTCTGAGCCCAGGGCCAGCCCTCCCCACTGTGGGTCTGCCCAATCCCAGCCAGTTGACCCAACTAATGCAAACACGGCAATAATTTATTTCAGTTCAAAGAAATGCAAATTGGGTTAATATCCCTTTCTCTGAACCATCACATATTCAATGTAAACTAATTCATTTCCACAGCAGTGAATTTTTCGAGAAACAAATGATACTCTGTTCTGCACAATTCCAACTAGCACATTTTTTAATGCAACAAACATTTATAAACCACCCATCCCGCCCCCCTTCCCTCCTTCCTAAAAATACCCATTGCAGCACCGTCTTCGAGCTTACAGCCTGTCATCTCGAACTGCGGCATTGTATTTTTGCAATGGGACTGTTTCGATCCCAGTCATCAAATTACCCTACTTATTATTATCCCCATTTTACAGATAAAGGAACTAGGACACAGGGAGGTCACCTGGCTAACCCCAAGCCCCACAGCAGGGCTGTAATGGACAAACCATGTTTCCGGGTTACCGCAGCCTTGGGAAAACAGACACAAGGCAGGCAAGCAGCCTTGGTTACGCTTCTAGAGACAGCAAGTGTTCAGGGTTAGGGGATGCCTGTAGTCTCTGCCACAGGCCAGGGCCAGTGCAAGAAAGGCCATGGTCAGCTATGCAGAGGCCTCCTGAGCCAGTTGCCCTGGACGGTTCTGTGTGACTCCACATGTAAGCAGAAGTTTCCAGAGGGCAGAGGGGGAGCAGTGGGGTGAGAGGGAGGCTCCTTGGGGACCAGCAGCTCAGAATCAGCCTTTGGATAAGCAATGAGGTCCTGCTGTATAGCACAGGGAACTATATCCAATCACATGTGATGGAACATGATAGAATATAATATGAGAAAAAAGAAAATATACATATATATTTATATATATATATATATATAAAACTGGGTCACTTTACTGTATTGAAGAAATTCACAGAACGTTGTAAAGCAACTATACTTTAATTTCAAAAATTAAAAACATAAAAAAAATTTTAATTAAAAAAAAAAAAAGCAGCAGCCTGAAGATCTGGAGACATAACAAAAAGGGCATCTGACCAAGAAGCTGGGCCTTGGGTGGTCCCACCTCTCCACCCCTAGCCCTGATAGTGCAGGCAAGTCCCACCTCCCTGAACCTCCGTTTCCCAGCGTGAGCAATGGCCTTGATTCCAAAACCTCCAACAGACTTTCGGGAGCACTGAAGAGCACTTTATGAAAGGACTCCTAAAATTGCCACTGGAGCCCCCCTCTCCACTGGATGTTGAGCCTTCCCCCACCAGGGCCCCCAGGCCAGACCCTCTGCCACCATGAAGCATCCCAGGCCTCGTGTGTGGGCTGTCAGGCCCGCTGTAGGACAGCCAGCTCAGCGGATCATCACACCAGGCAGACTGTGGGTTGACGTCATCCTTTATATATACAGAATTTCATGCACGTGCATACTCACACACACACACACACAATTTTTTCTGAACGTGTAGCTCTTAATTTTAAGAACTAAACCCGGGGATGGGATTATTTCCAGCTCCATTACAAGATCATGACGGCAGAAAACGGGGACTTCGTCCTGCTGCCCAACAAAGTGACACATCCAGGTACCACGTCCCCAAGAGCTGCCTGAGGGTCAAGCTGTGGGCGCCAAGGGCTCCAGTGACTGCTCTCCTTGTCCGTGTCACCGCCCTGTGGAGGCCCCAGCAGGTGTGGGGACAGCGACCGCGTCCGAGCCGCGGCATCAGCGCTCTCCTAAGGCAGGACTTATTATTAATAAACACCCTGCTTCGAGCATTTGCTCATGATTGTTTGATATTTCAGTTTTCAGTAATTTTCTCAGTTAATAATTTATTAAATGGATTATTTGTCATTTCAATTTATTAAAAATTGATAAAGGGCTCATTTCTTTTTTTCCCCAAGCTAGGACACAGAGAGAGATATACAGGCCAGAGTACAAATTAAAGGCACCCGGCTTCCTTCCCTCCCCTATCCCTGCCCAGTTCCCCGCGCCCTGCGAGCAACTTCAGGTGTCCCTTCCCGGTGGTGGCTCTGAGCGCAGAGCCTGCTCCATGGTCCAGCCAGGAGGTTGGAGA
>PVHT021183607.1:7187224-7229797 GCA_004024745.2 Catagonus wagneri
CTGCCCCGCCCAGCAAGGAGGCCACCTAACCGGGCCCCCAGCAGCTGGGGACTGCGCATGCCCTGTCCAAGAGGGAATGTGGCCGGACCCGAGACCATCGCTGGAGCAGTAGAGAGGTGGTCAGAGAACCAGCAGGGGACCTCAGAACAGCTACCCAGCTCTCCCCATGGCCACACCCACCCTGGGAGCGGCTCTCCTGACTTTGATGTTATTCATTTCCTCATGGCTTCTCTATTCTGATTATATTCTGAGCGTGGCCCGGCCTGTGTTGACAGAACAAGCACACGAAGGCACGTGAGGAGAAGAACATAAGCAGGTCAGTCTCCTGATCCGTTTCCTCTTCTCTCACCTCCTTGTCCTCCTTTGCTGCATCCACTATTTGCTTCTCTTATCCACACCACCCCCCTTTCTCCTCTTGCCATCTCTAAGACCCTCCTTGCTTTCTTCATTCCTCCCCCTATGCGCTCTCCATCCAGCTTCCCTATATCTTTCCTCTCTCTGGACCTTCCTCCCCAAACACTGAGGATCTGCCGGCTTTTTAAAAACACCTGGATTCGCATCTGTAGGCATAGCCTGGGAGGGGCCACATGGGAGCTTCACCACCCCTCCCTGAGGTCACAGTCGCTCTCTGGCTGTTTCTGGGCTGATAACTAAGCCCCGAGTACCTGAGTCCCAACCTCAGGCCCCACCCGACCACAGCAGGAAAAAAATGGCAGTGACCTCTGAATTAAAAATGGTACAGATAAAGGCCTGCCTGCCTTTGCAAGACCTCAAGGGCAGAGATGGAAAGAAATCGTGGGTGGGTGAGCCTGGGAATAGCAGCCCCTCAAAGTCACTTTAGCCAAGAGGGTTTGGTCATCATTTTGCCATTTCTGTCTGCCTCCTTGAGATCTCGTGGATCACTGTTTTCCAAAGTACTTTTCCCGGAGATGAGTTTAATGGCCTTATAAAAGTCACATTGTGCACAAATTGGGAAGTTTCTGAGGCACCGCGCCGGTTCTCATGCATATACAGTCGCAAAGTTCCCACAGCTGAGTGGGAAAGGCAATTCAAGGCACAAAAACATCCTTGGGTAAATTACTTCCTATTAGTATGTCACATATTTCTTAGATACGACTGTAGTTCCAGGAGGTGACAGCAGCGGTTGACAATAAAACTTTGCACTCTTTTTTATTTATATTTTCCCTGACTTTCTGTTTTGTTTGTTGTGTTTTTTTTCTTTCCCCTCAAAGTTACATAATATCACCTCCACCTCCTTGCTCCCCGGGGAGGTAATGATACCCACCCCCAGAGGCTTTTCCTGATTCTCTCCCTGTGGGGTTGTCCGACTTGACCTGCAACCTCCAGAGCCAAGGAAGAAACTCAGAGGGTTGTTGCAACATGCTGAGGACAGGAGGTTTGGGGTTGGGGCTCGTTCCATCCCCCCCACTCCTCCCCAACTCCAAAGCTAGCCACAGCTTCCTGCCTCTCTTCAAATCTGTAATTCTCCACTGAATAAATACCACATGCCTTACACCTGAGCAAGATGAGCTGGTAGAGGTGAGAGAAGATGGGAGTCCATCCTCCAGTTACTGAATGAGAAAGAAAAAAAAAAGTGTATGAGAAGTGGTGATGTGCGCTCTTATCCAAGCAGGCTGCCAGAGCTGGCTGAAGGGGACCAAGGTCAAGCTAAAGGAGGCTGTGACACAATGCTAGGCTTTGAAGGATAGGGAGAGGACAGAGCCTTTGAGAGCAGAGGGACATCACCCTGTCTTCTGGGAAATGAGGCTTCGCTGATGCTGTTCTTTGCAAACACAGTGGCACCTGGGTGTTTAAGGACATCTGAGTGGAGAATGAAAGGTAATACTGTGGCAAGAATCCCCAGCAGGAAGCTGGTGCTCTGAGCAAGAATTTCCCTTTTGTCCCAAGAGTTGAAAAAGGCAACTATCTTATGATATCACTTATATCTGGAATCTAATATATGGCACAAACGAACCTGTCTCTAGAAAAGAAACAAACTCATGGACCTGGAGAATAGACCTGTGGTTGCCAAGGGGGAGGGGGAGGGAGTGGGATGGACTGGGAGTTTGGGGTTAGTAGATGCAAACTATTGCATTTGGAGTGGATAAGCAATGAGGTCCTGCTGTATAGCACAGGGAATTATATCTAGTCACTTGTGATGGAACATGATGAGGATAATGTGAGAAAAAGAATATATATATGTGTATGTGACTGAGTCACTTTGCTGTACAGTAGAAATCTATAGAACATTGTAAATCAACTATAAAAGAAAAAACAAAAATCCTTAAAAAAATAAATAACTCTCTAATACAGAGAAAGTCCAGGAGTGGAATGCATGAGACCCTTTAGTCCATGCTAAAATCTCCACCTCCAGCCCAGGACCAACCTCCCACCACCACCCCCACTCCCAGGGTGGAACTGACCCAGGCTTCAAGGTCATGGCTTCTTGGCAACCTCTCTGTCCTCCAAGCATAGGTATGAGCCTCTTCTAGCCTTTTCTCCTTGCAGTCATTCCCCCTTCCCACAGCCTGGAGAATTCAGGATCCCACGCTCTCCTTAGGAACATGAAACCTCACCTTGCCTTCAGCTCTGTGGATCTCCGAGCCCTTGGTGGCTGCAGTTCTACCACCTGCAGGATTCTAATTCCTGTGGTCCTCACCCCAAGCTCAGAACCAACCATCACGCTAATGGCAACTCCTCCCCTGCTCCTTCTCGAGAGCACCCATCACACTCTCCTCCCAATTCAGGTCTTAAAAAGTCTCCCAGGTCAAGTTGGTGGCTGAGGAAGAGCTTCCAGTATTCTCTCTGGAGTGCTGCAACCCTGTCTCTATAAAAAGATGGCAACCCAGACCCTCAAGAAACATCAGAGCCACAACATTGGGACAAAGACCCACATCCACTGAGGAGGAAGGTGGGAGTGCTCTCTGGAGGACAGGATGTGATGGGCTTTTTAAAGGAAGCATCCCTGAATTTTGTAGAAATGAGGTCATTTTTTCCATAACCGGACAAAGGAACAGAGGATTAAGAAAAAAGGACCGGGGAAGAAGGGGCGGGATGTTGTTCATGTGAATGCCGTAAAATGGTCAGTTTAAGTATTTTTAAACTTTTTCAGCCAAAAGTTTTAATAGTTCACTGATTGAAACAATGAGAAAAGCCTGCCACTAAAAAATAAAAACACTGTCGGATCAACTCCCAAATTGTGAACTGTCCAACGCCATCTTTTTGGTCAGTGTGGAAACATCCTGAATATTTTAGGACTTTTGGACCTCAGTTCTCTACCACTTATAATTCAAAATTGCATCTCCCTCCCGCCTTCTCCCAGGACTCTTAATTTCTCTTCTCTCTCCACCATTATTTATTTAAGCCTCCTAACTGTATTATTTATTTTAACACCATATCTGTATTATTTATTTTACTGTAGCTCCATAACGATATTATTTAAGTCTATAAAATAAAGCTTTTTCCCTTGAACTCTCTGTGCAGAACAAAATTGTATTCTACCGAAACATTCTTTGAAATGTCCTTCTTTTCTACCACCGGATAATAATAATAATACTTTGCATTTATATAGTACCTTCTATCCTGGGATTATTTAAGTCTGCAAAACCAGTCTGTCTGAATTCTCTATGCAAAAAAAAAAAACAAGTCGTATGAAAATATTCTTTGAAATGCCCTTTATTTTTCACCGTTTGCTGGTACAGAAATGCCCTATCTTGGTGCCCCACTTTTTATCCCAAAATTTCTACATCGTTCTCTAATTAATACTCAGTTGCTTAGAAATGGACAGGCAAATATTGCTTCCATATCCTGAGTGGAGAAGACCTCCAAGGTCAGGGAATATATGTAAATCTCATATCTCACAGCTCCTCTATGCCTTTGAGATAGATCTTCACAGACTTCCTCCTCGCATCCATCATCTAGTTTTATCAAAGAAGTGAGGGCTGAGCTCTGGAACCATATTGCCTGGGTTTGAATTTACCTATTCCCCAAGCAGCACATCTCGGACAGGTTCCTGTCCCCACTCGTAAGCCTCAGTTTTCTCATCTGTATTCAGCATCCTGCCCACGTCTTTGGCTTAACTCGGGCCTCTCACGCATCCAGAATTGCCCTTCCTCTTCCCAGCCACTTGTCCACCCTTTGATACTCAACTCCAGGTCCGTATCTAGAAAGAGTAAATGGCAGCAGCTGACCTTCTCCAGAAATGGCAGAGGCACTGCCATTTTCATTTTGGACCTGGAATGCTCAGGCAACACACCCTGGATCTGGATTGCGTGTTGTTTTTGCATAGCTTTTACCTGTCTCTTGTGAGTGAAACTTCACATATTGATGGACTCACTCAACAAGCATTTCTTGAGTATCTACTATGTACTGGACACTTTGGTGACTCTAAGGATATAGCTGAGAACAAAAGAAAAACCCCTTCAGTTGCAGAGCTGTTATTCTTCAAAGCTGTATGTGGGAAAATACATCCACCATCAGGTCTGTAAGGCTACATTGACTCCAGCGTCTCTCCTGGCTCTCAAAGTGCTAAACCAAGCATGGTGCACACAGCAGGGGAGTATAAGATACTTTTTACCTGGTTTCTTAAGTATTAATGATAAGGAGGTAGAGGTCTTTGAAATTATAATTTTAACAGTCTTCTAGTTTCAAAAAAAAACATTTTAAGTTGCCTCTGCTATACTTTAAAAAAATAAAAAAGTTGCCTCCAGCCCCCAAATGGTTAAGTCCCTAAGTATCCTTACCACGTTTTACATGATCAGTGGAATTCTTTCCAGAAATACCTATCACTGTGAAGTGGATCAAGTCTACAGCTTTCAGTGGCTCATCCGTCACATGGAGCCAGTGCCTTTGGGTGCTAGTGAGAGAAAAATAATGGGACAGCCATTCAAGGGCCAGCACCAAGTCTAGCACACAACAGCAGCTTAAAAAACCACAGTATTTCATCGTATGACATCCTTTCCTTTCTTGAGGCTCTAGTCCTAACTCCATGGGATGACTGAGACTGAAATGTTTGGGCCGATGAAAAGGGCCATCTGCTGTCCCCAGTAAGGTCCCTCCCTAACCCTGGAAAACAGAGCAGGACTCTGTCTATTTTGTGGATTGTGCCCAAGCACCAAGACCTCTACAGTCTTCATTGGAGGGACTGCAAATTACGACAGTGGGTTTGGGTCTGCTCTTTACACTGTCATACCTCTTCCACCTTCGTTGATTCTTTTAAACCCCCCCCCCATTTATTCAGTTCTGTATTTACTGTGTCTTATGCCCTTGCATTCGTTTGCATTCTTCCCTAGGATGTTTCACCCTAATCAGTTTCCAACTAAATATTGCTCCTTACCTTACCCATTTCCACCTTGATGTGCCATCTTCTTGTACAGGAAGAAGACTTTAGTAGATGCTCAATAAGCGTTATTTACATGGAATTTGGTTTGGTGTGGACTCTACGAAGTAGGTAGAATTACCCCCAACCTAGTAGACTGGAAAGGGAGACCTGACCCCTCCCAAGCTCCCCTGACTCCTAGCCCATGCTGCCTCCTTTCCCATGGAGGATGGAATACTTCCTCTCCAAAGCTGCACATTGTATGTCCTTCCTGAGCACCTTCTCCGTGTTTATAATTGTGCTAGGTACCAAGGGCATGAAGGAGCAAGCTGCAGCACCCTGTATGTAGACACGACAGTCTAATTGGGGAGATATGCAGAAATAAACAATGAAAACACTGTGTGACTATATCATGGGATAAATCCCATGTACTATGGTCTCCTAGCCCAGTTATACCAGGTCAAAAGGCTTCCTGAAACATGAAGTGAGCCAGAGATAGGGGTCAGGGAGATGGTAGGCATTCAGGCAGAGGGAAACGTGCAAAGGTTCTGAGGCAAGTAGAGCATATGCAAAGAACTAGAATAGTTCAGGGTTTCTGGAGCCAAGACCAGATCCTGAAGGGCTTTCTAAACCCCACCAAGGAAAAGTTGGGGCATTGCCCAGAGATTACCAGAAAGACATTGAAGTCACCAAAATTAAAGTAACATAACTAGAAACAAAGAAAGTCCCAAAAAATGGATACCAGGAAGAAAGTCAGGGAGGTGAGAGATAAGAAAACCCCTTGAAGAAGTACAGAAGATTAATTTAGGAAATATCTGTTTAAATGTTCAGAAAAGAAAATTATCTTCTATGTAGAAAACTCTGAATATTACACACATGCATACACACACAAATCCTATTAGAGCTTGTCATCAAATACAGCAACCTTGCAGGCTACAGAGTCAAAATACTAAAGTCAGTTGCATTTCTAGACTCTAACAATAAACAATCCAAAAAAAAAGAAAACAATCCCATTCACAATAGCATCAAAAAGTACAAAATACTTACAAATAAACTTAACTGAAGAAGTAATAGATCCATACGCTGAAAACTACGGAGTGCTCCTGAAACAAAATTAAGTCACAAATACATGGAAAGACAGCCTGTGTTCATCAGTTGCAAGACAAGGTTGATAAGAGGTTTGTACTACCCAAAGCAAACTACAAATTTGATGTAATCACTGTCAAAATTACAATGGTGTTACTTAGAGAAATAGTCCAAACCATCTAAAAATTCATGTGTAATTTCAAAGGGGCCAAAATGACCAAAAAGATTTTGAGAAAGAACAAGTTTGGGGTTTCATGCTTCCTTATTTAAAAACTTATTCCAAAGGCATGGTAATCAAAACCATACAGAACTGGCATAAAGACAGATTTATAAACCACTGTAATCAGATAGAGAGCTCAGAAATAAACCCTTGCATATGTGGTTAAATGAATTGTCAGCAGCGTGTCTAGAACATGAAATCAGGAAAGAATGGTCTTTTCAACAAATAGTTCTGGGAAAACTGGATATCCACATACAAAACAATGAAGTTGGACCTTGCACCATATACAAAACAACTCAAAATAGATGAAAAACCTAAGCATAAGAACTAAAACTAAAGCTATTAGGAGAAAACATAGGGGAAAATTTAATAACATTGAATTTGGCAATGATTTCTTGGACACAAAAAGCACAGGCAGCAAAAGCAAAAATAAATAATCTGGGGTGTCAAAATTTGAAACTGCCCACAAAAGGGCATAATCAACTGAATGTAAAGGCAACTCAGAGAATGGGAAAAAATATTTACAGATCATATACCTGATAAGGAATTAATAGCCATAATATGTAAACACCTCATAAAACTGGAAAAAATACTTGATTAAAAAAGAGCAAAGGTCTTGTATAGACATTTCTTTTTAAAAGATATACAAATGGCAAACAAGCACATGAAAAGATGCTCAATAGCACTAATCATTTGGGAAAAACAAATCAAAACCACAATGAGCTCTCTCCTCACATCCATTAGAATGGTCACTTTCAAGAAAAACAGAAGCAAATGTGCACAAAATTTGGAACGCTTGTGTGGTATTGTTGGAAGTGTAAATGGTGCAGTTACTATGGAAAATATCATAGCAGTTCCTCAAAAAATCAAACATAGAACTACCATATATGGAGTTCCCGTTGTGGTGCAGTGGAAACGAATCCAAATAGTAACCAATGGGTTGCAGGTTCAATCCATGGCCTCAGTCAGTGGGTTAAGTATCCAGCATTGCTGTGAGCTCTGGTGTAGGTCACAGGTGAGGCTCGGATCCTGCACTGTATGGCTGTGGTGTAGGCCGGCAGCTGTAGTTCCTAGCCTGGGAAACTCCATGTGTCTCAAGTACAGCCACAAAAAGCAAAAAAAAAAAAAAAAAAAAAAAAAAAAAAAAAAAAAAAAAAAAAAAAAAAAAAAAAAAAAGAAAAAGAAAAAGAAAAAAGAAAAAAATGGGAACTACAATATAATCCAGCAATCCCACTTCTAGGTATATACCCAAAAGAACCGAAAGCAGAATCTTGAAGAAATACTTGTATACTCGTGTTCATAGAAGTATAATTCACAATAACCAAAAAGTGGAGGCAACTCAAATGTTCCTCAAGAGATGAATGAATAAACAAAAGGATAAGCCAAAAAAAGAAAGGATGTTCTGATACATGCTACAACATGGATGAATCTTGAGGATATAATGCTAAGTGAAATAAGCCAGTCACAAAAAGTCAAATGCTGTATGATTCTACTTGCATGAGGTACCTAGAGGATTCAAATTCATAGAGACAGAAAGCAAAAGGGTGGTGGTCCAGGGATGGAGAGAAGGGGAACTGGGGAATTGTTTAATGAGTACAGAGTTCCAGTTTTGCAAGATGAAGAGTTTTGCACAATAATTGAATGCCTTTAACACTATGGAACTGTATACTTAAAAATGGTTAAAATGGTAGATGTTATATCCATTTTACCTCAGTTTTTAAAAAATTACAGCAATTGAGGAAAAAATTTTCTCTAAAAGAATGGAAACAACCTGAATGTCTATCGACAGATGAATGGATTAAGATGTGGTACACATATACAATGGAATACTACTCAGCCATAAAAAGGACAAAATAATGCCATTTGCAGCCACATGGATGCAAATAGAAATTCTTATACCAAGTGAAGTAGGTCAAAAAGAGAAAGACAAATACCAAATGATATCACTTACATGTGGAATTAAAATACGGCACAAATGAATCTATCTACAAAAGAGAAATGGACTCACAGACAAAGAAAACAGACTTGTGGTTGCCAGGGAGGCAGAGGTGGGGGAGTGGGACAGACTGGGGGTTTGGGATTGGTAGATGCAAACTATTACATTTAGAAGGGGTAAGCAATGAGGTCCTCCTGTACAACATTAAGACGTATATGCAGTCTCTTAGGATGAAACATGATGGAAGATAGTTTGAGAAAAAAAAATGTATATAAATGTATGACTGGGTCACTATGCTGTATACCAGGAATTGGCACAACACTATAAATCAATTATACTTCAATATTTTTTAAAAAAGTAGCTGTGGTCCTCTTAAGCTTGGCCTCCAAATTCAGTTTGAGCTCAGTGTCTTCTCCATCACAGTGTCAGTCACATCAGTATCAGACTTTCCTCCTTGTCCCCTCAGCTGAAGGAAGGCCATATCAGTCCAGCCAAAGGTCAACATAGCTCAGTTCTCTGGCCAAATGGGCCAGCCAGTCCTTTGCCCCAAAGCTGAAGGGGCTCTGGCTTGCCCTGCTCTGCACACCAGGTTGGAGAATGCATGGGCTGGAATCCTGTAGACTGGCTGCATCTGACCAGAGAGAGCCCAAGGCCTGAGTCTTCCGCCACCATCCCCTCTTCTCACCTCCATCCCCTAGCCCATGGAAAGGAGCCTGGGGAGAGGTCAGGAGTGTAGATGTCTTCACTGGGGGAGTGGAGAGCATATATTCTCCCCAAAGAGCTCCTAAGCAAATTAGATTGGCTCAACCACCTGTTTTCTTTTTCTTTTGCCTTTTTTTTTGCCTTTATCTAGGGCCTCACCCACAGTATGTGGAGGTTCCCAGGCTAGGGGTCTAACAGGAGCTGTAGCCGCCAGCCTTCGCCACAGCCACAGCAACGCAGGATCCGAGCCGTGTCTGCAACCTACACCACAGCTCACGGCAACGCCGGATCCTTAACCCACTGAGCAAGGCCAGGGATCAAACCTGCAACCTCATGGTTCCTAGTCAGATTCCTTAACCACTGAGCCACGACGGCAACTCCTCAACCACCTGTTTTCATACTGAATTACGCAATGGGCAAGAGAAAGTAAATAGGCTTCTTTATCACCCTTCCTGAATACCCCAATTTCCCTCCCCAGGATCTCAGGATGAGTCAGAAACCTTGATACATAGCCAGCAGCACATTTTCTTATTTAAAAATGATTTCTCCAGAGTATCACCATGACCTTGCTGTCAACAGTGTAGGATTTTGGATGGTAAAGTTTATTTTTTTATTATTATTATTTTTTTATTTTTACTGCTGCATCTACAGTGTATGGAAGTTCCAGACTAGGGGTCGAATCAAAGTTGCAGCTGCCGGCCTACACCACAGCCATGGCAACTAACCAGATCCAAGCTACATCTGCAACCTACACCATAGCTCACAGCAATGCTGGATCCTTAACCCACACCCTCACAGACACCGTGTCAGGTTCTTAACCCTTTGAGCCAGCCACAATGGGAACTCAAGGTTTCCTTAATCCTAATGAGACTTCACTATCTTTGTGGTGTAAGGAATTCAAGTTGAGGACAAGATGCTCCCGGAGGTTTGCTCTGTCGGGGGAGGGGACATGTGTGAAGGAAACTTGACTGGTCAGTGGCCTACAGTAACAGTGAGTCCAGAGGCACTGGGTCTCCTTCTCTGACTCACCCTTTTGTATTTGCAGCCAGAAGTTGGGGGTATAAGTGTACGTACAGCTGCAAAAGCACATCAAGGCTTTGGGAGGAAAGAGATGAAAATCCCCAACCCGTTCTCCTTGAAGCATGGAGTTGAGGAAACCCACCAGATAAACTAGAGTTGGCCTGACCCAGGCCAAGTGGCAGGAGAGGAGGGCAAGGTCCCTGAAAAACAAAATAAAACAAAATGAAAACCTCTAATGGAATAGGGCTCAGACCCCAACCCAGGGCTCTGTAAAGGGAGAACAGTTTTGGAAGTGTCACTTGCCTAAGGCTAGCGCCTCCTGCTGACTTTCCCTAGGGAAGACACGGGGCTGGGGGGGTGGGGTGATGGTTTTCCTGGGAGAAAGAAAGAAGGGTTGTGAGGACTGGAGCCCAGTGAGTGGTGAGGTGTCCCAGACTCTGCATGATGAAAGAGCGTCCTCTCTCACAGGGCCGCCCACAGCTGAGTCAGACTCAGGAGGCCCACTGCACTGAACTTGGAAGCAGGGAAAAAGCTAGGTGGACCGATTCTCCAAACTGGTTCCAGGAAAAGATGGAACATTTTATGATAAACATAACCAAAAATCTCTCTTGAAATCACCAGAGCTTTTCCCACAAAGATGTGCCAGTTTCCACCAGGCCTCGGTGTCCCCCATGCCCCATGGCCCACCTTGAGAACTCAGGGGCCAGAGCTCCAGCAGTGCTGGCTCACATGTGAGTCTCAAGTTCAAAAGTGCTAGGGGGTTTCTTCCAATGGCACAGCCCCCACCCCATCCGACACCATGGAGTCAGTCGGTGGACTTTTTGCAAAGTGGAATGCGAGGTTTTCGGTAAGGCAACACTGGTCAACACATTCCCAGTCTCCGCTCCAGAAGTCCAGTCAAATTCCCTGCATGCAATCCCACTCCTGGGCATCTATCCAGACAAAACCATGACTCAAAAAGACACATGTACTCCAATGTTCATTGCAGCACTCTATACAATAGCCAAGTCATGGAAACAACCTAATGCCCATCGACAGAGGAGTGGATAGGGAAGATGTGGTATATACACACAATGGAATATTACTCGGTCGTTAAAAGGAACGAAATAACAGCATTTATAGCAACATGGATGGACCTAGAAATTATCATGCGATGTGAAGTCAAACAATGAGACAGCAACATCAAATGCTACCACTTACATGTGGAATCTAAGAAAAGGACACAATGAACTTTTTTGTAGAACAGATACTGAGTCACACACTTTGGAAAACTTATGTTTTCCAAATGAGAAAAGTTGGGGGGTGGGGGGATGCACTGAAGGTTTGGGATGGAAATGCTATAAAATTTGGTTGTAATGATTTTTGTACACTTACAAATGTAATAAAATTCATTAAGTAATTAAAAAAATTTAATTAAAAAAAAATTCACTGCATGCGAGATGGAGCATCTAAGAATTCCCAATACAGCTCAGCATGTTAAAAACCCAGCATAGTGTCCATGAGGATGCAGGTTCAGATCCCATATGCCATAAGTGCAGCCCTAAAAAGAAAAAAAAGTAAAAAGATGAAGCATTACCCTCTGGGGCTGCAGAAGTGGAGTGTGAGTGAAACGTGGCAGGCAGCAGAGGGTAAAGACATTGGGTCCTTGGTATGTTTGTGGGGCTTTAGGACCAGGAAGCCTCGTGATCTGGGGAGCCATTTTTCTGAAGCTCAGCAGACACAGGGCTGGCTGCCAGCATGGGTCACAGGGCCAAGGAGTGGCTTTCTGAAGAGCTGGGTTCAGAATCGATTAAGTAGCAGAGCTATTTATTGACCACTTTAGATTCTATAGAAAAGGAGAAAAAAATAGTCCACCACAAAAATGAAATCCTGTCAGTAACCCCAACAGGCTTGCCCACCAACTAATAAGAACAAGGTAAATTTGAGCTCAATTTACTCAGATGGATAATAAAACTTTCAATTATGGTTGCATTATTTGTTGCTATATGGTTGAAAGATTAGGTGACAATATGCAAAAAATAGTTTCTTCGTATTATAATATTTAGTAATGTCATTTTATTTTTTATATGTTTCATTAAATTGTTTTGTGGCTTTATTATCTACCCAGATGCACAGCCCAGAAATACAATTATTCAGATTTAGAAGCAATAAAATTTGGCATGCATTTTCTCGTATTCAAAATTCCTGCATGTTAAAAAGAAATTATAGCATTCTTCCCACATTGCACCGCTCTGAGGCCCTCACAGACCCATTCATTAACCGAAGACATTGCAGAAAGCACACCATTTAGGCTAAAAGGCCCTTCGGATAACAGATATGCATGCACGAAGCAAATATTTCAGTGTAGCCCCGCCTTTTGATTATGACAATAATAGAGGCAAACGGATATGTGTTTTCTGTAATGTGCTACTCGGTGATGGATCCATTGAGTGGTGAAAACTCTGATTGCAAAGCAGCACACAGAGAAAGCATTATGACAACAAAACCTATCTTCCTAACTATCAGGAAGTGGGAGTTTTACTACTTGAAGAAAAATGAAAGCTTCCTAGGGAATTGTATTTCAAAAGAGTTCTATAAGATGTGAATCCTACACATATTTCAGCCGCCCTTGGAGCGATGGGTGAGACAGGTAAGAGTGGAGATATGCTACCCACTTGGCGCAGAAATATTTGTTCCAAGTCATGATCCTAGGCCTCAGGACCCCCTATTAAAATTCACCTAAATACTTGAAGATATTTGTCCACCACTGCAACTCTAACATGTGTTTAACAGATGGTTTCTTGAAATCATGGGAACCAAAATGCAGATACATCAAGAAATAAAATACAAACTACATCAAGTTTGTTTGTTCTGAGGACAGTAAATAGTGTTAAATGAGGGGAAGTGAAAAGAGGGGAAGAAAGTGCCAAAATGTGATCTGTCACACAGAATATAGGGAAAGATAAATTACAAACTGAAAAAAAAAAATGCTTGTAACCACAACACATACCACCAACAAAGGATTAGTATCGAGAATATACAAAGAACTGCCATAAATCTGTAAGAAAAGAGCAAACAGAGTGATAGAAAAAAGGAACGGGAGATATAAAGAACCGCCTTGCAGAAGACCAAACACATATGGCCAACAAACGTTTGACAAGGAAATATGAAGGAATTGCATAACAAGTTGTGTCTGATTCCCATTTAATTGACAAAATTAAGAAAGATGACATTATTAAATGTAAGAGATAAAATGGATACAAAGGATTGATTGCCAGGAGAGGAAACTGGTAAAATCTCATTGGAAAAGAACTTGTCATTATCTTATAAAGTTAAATAGTCCTGTATCCTACAAGCCCCAAATTCCACTTCTGGATATGTACTTAAGAGAAACTCGTATGTATGTGCATCAGGAAGGACGTACAAAAGGATTCACGGCAATACTATTCTTGGAAGAAAAAATCTGGAAACATTCCAAATGGATAAGGAAATTCTAGAGTACATCACAATGAAATATTGTGAAGCACTTAAAACTAATGAACTGCAGCTACACATAAGTCTATGGTTGACTCTTGGCAATACTGTTGAAAAAAGTTAGTTCCAGGAGACTACAGACAACATTTCTTTTTCTGAAAAATTTAAAATAACCAACCAAGCAATATAGTCTTAGAAATGCACATATATAATAAACCTATCTTTTAACGGGGATGATGAGCACAAGGCTCAGACAAGTGACTAGCTTATGTTGAGGGATGCAAATGAAGAGCTGGAAAAACTACACAGAAGATTGGGCAAGGTATGCCACCGTCTAGTTCTTGTAGCACTTGTGTGGGTGTATAAGCTTGGGTGCTTGTGACAAACACACACACACACACACACACACACACACACAAACAGCAAAAAGAGTCTGCATATAAACACACAGTGATAGAAGTTTGTCAAGGACCAAAGATTAACCCAATTCTAAGCACTGAAAATACTATACAATTATTTTGTGTCAAAACCCCTGTGATGAGACTTAGAGAACAGACTTAATGGTTACCCCAGGGGGAGGGTGAAAGAGAGTGGGATGGACTGGGGGTTTGCAAACTGTTATATTTAGAATGGATAATCAATAAGGTCCTACTGTATAGCACAGGGAACTACACTTAGTCTCTTGGGTTAGACTATGATGGAAGATACTATAAAATGCATATATATGTGTGTGTGATTGGATCACTTTGTTGTACAGCAGAAATTGGCACAACCTTGTAAACCAACTATACTTTAATTAAAAAAAAAAAACCCTGTGGTGTGTATTTGTAGGTCTTTAGGTATGTATACTTCTTCCACACACTCACCAAGGAAAAACAGTGTGTGTGTTTCAAATAAGTCAACAATTTCAGGGCTGGATCATTGGAGATTGCCTAAGGATGTGATTAATTAAAGAGGTATCATAGTCTCATGGTTAATAGGGTCCTGGAAAACTTCTAATCAAGATGACTCAGTGCATTTTCACTTTACAACCCTCTCTACTACAAACAGTTACAAATTTTAAAGAGAAAATCAGTAAAAATATAGCCACGCTCAAAAGCAAGATAACAATTGCCATGGACAAGAAAGAGAACAGAGAAATCAAGGGACTAAGTAAACTTCTCAGAGATGGAAGCCAGGGGCAAAAAGTCTGTGAAGATATTGGACAAGGAAATTTGAGGAAGAAAAGATCCTAAGTGGTGGGCAGGAAGTGAGGCTAGACAAACACAAATCCTGTGATTGGATATGAAATCTTAACTCAGTTCAGCCGAGCATCCAGCCAGAGGCAACCAAAAAATTTATGTGAAATGGAAACTTTTTAAGAGTCATATGAAAGACCAAAGTTGACTCAAGAAGAAACATAAAGCTCGAATAAACTAAGAAACATTGAAGTAGAATCAGATATCAAAATCTTCTTTGCCAAAAAATACCAGAAACAGACAGTCTTAAAAGTAACTTAGCAAAATCTGCAAGGAATAGACCATTTACATCCCGTACAAAATTTTTGAAGGAAGAAATGAAGGAAAGTTGCCCATCCAATTTTATCTGTTGTGACAGGGACACAAAATATGTATCAAAATGTGACAAGGACAGTACAGTTAAATTATAAAACATTCTTGTGAACACATACATAAAAATTCTAAATAAAATACTAATAAGCTTCAGGAGTATACTTTCTTAAGTCTGACCAAATACATTTACCAAAAGAAAATAAGGATCATCCAATAGAAAGACAAGGCATAAGACTTTCTCAACAGACATACAAAAAGTATTTGTACTAGTTGTCCTAGCCAAGTAATAATATCAAGATTAAAAGAATGAGACATGGAGTTCCCATCGTGGCTCAGTGGTTAAGGAATCCGACTAGGAACCATGAGGTTGCGGGTTCGATCCCTGGCCTCGCTCAGTGGGTTAAGGATCCGGCGTTGCCGTGAGCTGTGGTGTAGGCTGCAGACGCGGCTCGGATCCCACGTTGCTGTGTCTGTGGTGTAGGCCAACGGCTACAGCTCCGATTCGACCCCTAACCTGGGAACCTCCATATGCCATGAGTGCGGCCCTAGAAAAAAAGGGAAAAAGACAAAAAAATAATTAATTAATTAATTAAAATAAAAGAATGAGACATAAGAATTGGAAAAGAACCTAGCCTTATGTGCAGTAAGAATTTGCATACATAGAAGATCTGAAGGCTCCTATCAAGTGTTAGAACGAATAAAAAAGTTAAGCAATCCTTACATACAGAAGATAATCCTTTGAGAATGAATAATGTTTCTATACACAAATTGAAGAAATAGCAGGGAGCAAAAGATCTCATTTACAATAGCAAGAAAATCTATAAAGCTCCTAAGAAGAAAACTTTAAAAATCAAAGAATTTTATAGGGGAGTTCCTGTTGTGACTCAGTGGGTTACGAACCTGACAAGTTATCCATGAGAATGTGGGTTCAATCACTGGCCTCGCTCAGCGGGTTAAGGATCTGGCATTGCCGTGAGCTGTGGTGCAGGTCACACATATGGCTCGGATCCTGAGCTGCTGTGGCTGGGGTGTAGGCCAGCAGCTGTAGCTCCAATTCAATCACTAGCCTGGGAACCTCCATATACTGCAAGCGCTGCCCTAAAAAGTAAAAAAAGGAAGGAAAGGAGGGAGGGAGGGGAGGAGGGAAGAAGGAAGGAAGAAAAAAATTAATTTCATAGGGAAAAACTTCAAAATGTTACTGAGAATCATAAAAGAAACAAATAAATGAAAAGATACACCATTTGCATGGTTGAGAAGACTACTGAGTAAAGATATAAATAACACCCTCCAAATTAATGTATAAATTAGATGCAATTACAATTCAAAATCTGACAGGACGTTTTATGGAGAGACACAAGCCAATCCTGAAAGGCATGAATAAGAGGTCAAAATTAAATAAGGACAAAAATGAAGTACATGAAGAGATGTGCCCTGCCCGTATCAAGAGTTAGAATGAAGTAACAGTGTGCTGATTGCACAGCAAGAGAAAACGAGGCAGAGCGCAGAGCCTGGAGGCGGCCTTCCTGTGGGTGCTAGATAAACCTGGGTGATAAGCACATGGGTGTTTGCTGCGCGGGTCTCTGAAGTTTTCGGTACGGTTGAAATATATCATGATAAGTTATTTAAATAAGAAAAGCAGTGCTTTAACATCAGACAGACCTGCTGTATTCAACTTTTCCTTCTGACACTTGCCAGCAGCCATAGATGAGACGCTTGAACTTTCCAATGAAGGATCTCAGTTTCCTTATGTGGAAAATCGGAGCAGTGATATAATGCACGCCAATGAGCAAAAGGCTTCATATAGGGCTTGGTGATAGCTGGTACTTAATAAAGCCAGTTTCTTCTGTGTTATTAATAATATAATTAATTCAATTTTTTCCTCTCCTAAACATAAACATAATATCCTTAAATCTCCCCCTCCCTCCAAAAAAGTGAGTCATATTGAGCCTTCAACCTAATGATGTAGCACGTGTTTGGGGGCAATGTGTGAGATGTATTTATTTACAAGAAGACTGGCCAGGTCCAGGCTTGGATTAAACCTAAAGTAAGACAGCTAATAAGTATTGGTGCCCACGCATCCATCAGCGTCCTCTAAGAGGTCCAAAGCCTCTGCCCCGGCCTTACCTCTGCTATTTCCTATTTAGATATTAACAGGTCACAAAGGTTGGAGGATTCCTGTTTTGAGAGAGGATTCTTAGGAATGAAATATCTTTCAGACCCAAAGTACTGGTATAACTAGCAGATTAGCTTCTGCCCTAAACATCCTCAAGTCACACCAAGTAGGACCGGAGCTGGGAATGCAAAAGTCATGTGCCCTGACTTCCGAGCCAATATTCTTGCATTTACACACACACACACACACACACACACACACGTGCACATTCACAGAATTTTCTCACCCAACCTCTACTTCTACATGGAAGCTGACACCTAGAAACGGCTGGACATTACATCCCGATAGCCTGCTGTGGTCTGCAGGGTCAAGGTCTCGTCCCTGAAAGGACACGTGGTCTCCCTTGAGAGGAATGATCATCCCTAGAGTCAATAATCCAAAGAGGTGGCAGGTTCCTGGAAGGCAAGCCTCAGGCAGGGAAGAGAATCTTGTTTCTCCCAGAGCCTCATTTGATAGGTGCTGTTCTTCAAGGAGTCAAGATGCCTGGGGTGAGCTCCTGGGTAACAGAGGCTGAAGGGTGCCCATCCCACGGAGACAGACTGGGGGCCGGGGTGAGATGAATCCTTTCCCTTCCAAAGAGCAAGTCGGAGCCTCCACATAGATTCTGCACTGCAGCCTCCTCCTTTCCTCCCAAGAACTCGGTCAAGTATATTGGAGCATGCCAGCACCGTCGTCTGTGCCCAAGCTTGTTTTGCTAACATGCACTTCGGTGTGAGAATTAATGGCGGATCTTCCAGTAAGAGCTGATTTTTACACTTTTAAATTCATAAAGCGAGGACAGGATTATGAAGAAGGTGTAAACGTGGAATAACTGGTCTCCCTATGACTCACACACAGAAGCTCTTACCCAACACCCCTTCTTCCAACCGAGAGAGGGCTCCCTCTATTACGCACTAGATCAGTGAATTAGCTCTTTCTGTATAACAAACTGCTCCAAAACTTAGTGATTTGAAAAGCCACTTTTTACATTTTTTGGAGGGGGCCACACCTGTGGCAAATGAGGCTAAGGGTCAAATCAGAGCTGCAGCTCCCAGCCTACACCACAGCTCGCAGCAGTGCTGGATCCTTAACCCACTGAGCAAAGCCAGGGATCAAACCTGCATCCTCATGGATACTAGTCAATTTCTTAATCCACGGAGCCACACCAGGAACTCCTGAAACACCGCTAATTTCGTGCTAACTCATGATTGTGTGGGTGGGCAGTCTGGGTGAGCTCAGCAGGGTGGTTCTCTTGCTGGATTTCCTGGGATAACTCCTGTGGCTGCATAAAGCCGACAGGTGAGATGAGGACTGCTTGGTCCAAGATGGCCTCATTCACGTGTCTGGCAGTTGATGGTGGCTGTCATTTCGGATGTCCAGGGCCACTGGGCCATATGTCTCCAGTGGACTCTGTTCATTAACATGCGTGGTTTAAATGTTCCAAGAGCAGATGGAGACAACGATTTCAACATGCCCTTGCTTCTCAGGTCTGTTTGTGTCACATTTGGTAATGTCCCGTTGACTGAAGACAAGCACATGGCCAGGTAAGTCCAGAGTCAGTTTAGGAGGGTATAAATACAAAAAGGAAATTATCACAGATGCTTTTTCTTTTCTTTTTTTAAGGGCCGCACCCACAGCATATGGAGGTTCCCAGGCTAGGGGTCTAACAGGAGCTGTAGCCGCCAGCCTTTGCCACAGCCACAGCAATGCGGGATTCGAGCCGCATCTGCCACCTACACCACAGCTCACGGTAACGCCGGATCCTTAACCCACTGAGCAAGGCCAGGGATAGAACCTGCACCCTCATGGAAACTAGTCAGATTCGTTTCCGCTGAGCCACGACGGGAAATCTACATACACTTTTCCATGCAATCTGCTGTACCAGCCTTAAATAGCCTGAATCTCCTTTCACGAGACAGGGGAAATTTTTTCCTGGATACACCACACTTCCATACACACGCACATACTTACATGCACACATGCACATAAAGACTCCCTGCACAGTCTCCATAAAAGCACAAGTATGTACATGTCACAGTCTCCCGTGCCCCTGGACACAGCCACGTGGCCACAGGAGAGACATACGTGGAGATCCACGTAAAACCAGTCGTGTGTATAAGCACAAAAGACCATTTAAAGGCAAGCTTCTTGCTCTACACACTCTGTTTCATTTCAGCTTTCAGCTTTTCCTTGAGAAAAATCTGGCGTGGCCAATTCTCGAGGCGGAATCTGCTGCTGCAACCCATCCTTTGATATGAAGGGTTAAGCGATTAAAGATGACCCAGCCTGCCAGCTGCAGGCCCGTCTCTGTGGTCTGATTTCTCAAGATGATACAGCTCACTTCCCGGCGGTGATTGCAAGATTTAAATCTAAGTCAGGAGGGAGAAAAATGCAATTCTTAGTGCAATGTTAGTTAGAGCACAGCTAGAGACAACATAACCGATGAACAGACAGCGTTTTACGAAGTTGTTTAACCATTTCACTGGATGGAAAATGAGAATATGCATTTTCAGAGGGTTTCAGAGCCTTAAGAGGTCCCAGGTCTAGGACTCTAAGTAGCTAAAATGGATGTGCTCTGTTCTAGAAAAGATAGGGCTGTTTAAATAAAGATCTCTTCATTCTCTACTCAAAGCCCATGACTTTCTTCTATGTTTTCACATCTCCATGCATACATTATTGACCATTTATAATTAATAAGTATTTACATTCATAAATTTTTAAGTGACAGTATTATGGAAAAATATATTTAAAAGACGATTACATATATTTTCATTTCTCCCACATTTCTAATGCCTGCAGAGCAATTTTTTTTTCTCTATAGGGATTAAATTTCTAGAGAATTCATTTATTGATGTATTTATTTTCTTTTTATGCCCACACATGTGGCCTATGGGAGTTCTTGGGCCAGGGGTCCAACTGGAGCTGCAGCTTACACCACAGTCACAACAAAACTAGATCTGAGCCACTTCTACAGCTAGGCCACAGCTGTGGCAATGCTGGAAATTAACCCACTGAGGTCAGGGATCCAACCCGCACCCTCACAGAGACAACGCTGGGCCCTTAACCCACTGAGCCCCAGTGGGAACTCCTAGAGAATTTATATCTGAAGAGCCAAACGAAATTTCCAATATGGAACACACTTGGAGGCTCACCGTATCTCCCTGTAGACTCCCAACCCAGGGAGACCTGTAAGGCTGCTCTGCAACTCCACCACCTGAACCGGTTTTAAATCCGAACCCCCTGAATAATTCTCTGGGATCCGGCCAAGGCCAGCCCCGCCCTCTCTCTCTCGCCCAAGCCCATGGGGCTGCAGCATCACACCCAATGTCTCAGTCTGTTTGGGCTGCATTAACCAAAGCACCGTAAGCTGGGCAGCTTAAACAAGAAACATTTATCTCCTACAGTTCTGGAGGCTAGAAGTCCAAGATCAAAGTGCCAGCGGATTCAGTGTCTGCTGAGAGCCACTTCTCTGCTTTATGGACGGCTGTCTCCTCCCTGCGTCCTCGTATAGCAGAAGGGGTGAGGGAGCTCTCTAGGCCCTTTAAAAGGGCACTAATCCCTCTCATGAGGGCTCCACCCTCATGACCTTATCACTTCCCGAAGCCCCACACCTCCTAATACCATCACAATGGGAGTTAGGATTTCAACACAGGGATGTGGGGAAACACGGACATTCAGTCCGTAGTACCCATACTTGGAAATACCTGGAGAAAATGCAGGAGCCCAGTGGGTGGGAAATGACTGCTTTGAGTTCAGAAAGCTTGTGGTGATCAGCCAAGACGAGAGTTTGAGGTGTACGTAACATTGCTAGCCTGTCAACATAGAAGTTACCACAGAGATCCGCCCGTACAACTGACCACCTCAGGGCTGTAAATGCAAGACCTTAGAGGCCCAGGCAGGTGAGCGAAAGTGAGAAGGCTGCTGGGCGGCGGGCTATAACAAAGCACCCTCTCTGCTCAGCCCCGGGAATAAGGGTCTGACAGATCCAGACTTTCTGAAGTCTCTGGCTTTTAAAATCTTGGCCACGAATTAAAATTATGGGGTTCCCACTGTGGTGCAGTGGAAACGAATCTGACTAATATCCATGAAGATGCGGGTTCAATCCCTGGCCTCGCTCAGTGGGTTAGGGATCTAGCGTTGCCACGAGCTATGGTGTAGGTCACAGACGAGGCTCAGATCTGGCGCTGCTGTGGCTGTGGGGTAGGCCAGCAGCTGCAGCTCCAATTCCACCCTTAGCCTGGGAACTTTCATATGCTGCGAGTGCAGCCCTTAGGGAAAAAAAAAAATAATGAATTAAAATCGTAAATCTATCTGCAGGCCAGAGTACTTAGTTAATTAATCATCGATCGATCAATCAAACCAACAAAATCAGTCAAATTTCCAAAGCTCATACTCTGGTCATAAGAATTCCAATAAAACAAGAAAGAGCAGGTGTGCTAATTCCACTATCCACAGACATCTCTGATGTGATTCCAGATGGACTCCATTTCAAATGCAGGCCTTTTTGCAGGTCCCCTCCCACCCTCCAAGGCTCGAGGACAGCTTTTTGTTACGTGGGAAAGCAGCTCTCCTTTAGCACAATGTGACGTTCGGGAACAAACATTTACTTCCCAAATGAAAGCTTGCCTTGGTTTAGACTTCCAAGTCCTCTATCCAAGTTCTGCCTTGTTCATTGCTGATATTTTTTTTCCCCTTTTATCTAGGGCCGCACCCGTGGCATATGGAGGTTCCCAGGCTAGGGGTCTAACAGGAGCTGTAGCCGCCAGCCTTCGCCACAGCCACAGCAATGCGGGATCCGAGCCGCGTCTGCAACCTACACCACAGCTCACGGCAACGCCAGATCCTTAACCCACTGAGCAAGGCCAGGGATCGGACCCGCAACCTCATGGTTCCTAGTCGGATTCGTTAACCACTGAGCCACGACGGGAACTCCCATTGCTGATTTTAAAAGTGATGGAGTAGGAAGCCACAGACCTCCTGACAGATAAACCTAAACATCTCCGGGGTTTTTCAGCCAAGAGAAGCCTCCATAGTGTGACTTTCCCCGACAAACACACGCGCACACGCAAACACACACACACACACACACACACACACACACACACAGAATGGGTCCTGCTATAATGAACTAATACGGTTGCATGTTATAATAATGCACAAACCATACATCTATCCCGCGATTTTCTTTAAAAGATGCTTTAAAAAGAAATGGTAGGGGGGTCTGGGGTTAATAGTTGTAGACTGTTGCCTCTGGGCTGGAAAAGCAAGGAGATCCTACTGTATAGCACTGGGAACTATGTCTAACCACTTGTGATGAATCCATATATGTATGTGTAACCCTGTCACCACGCTGTGCAGCTGGGTATAATGGAAATAAATGAATAAACAAATGAATAATAAATAAATTTTTTTAAAAAGGGGGGAAAAAAAGACTACAACCCGCTCACCCAATAATCTATGAAAATGAGAATGGTAAAGTTGGTGATCAATGGAGTTTAAATTTGAGTGAGGCAGCACTAACTTCACACGAAGAGTGAGGGGGGTGCTGATTCCTCACTCAGAGGCAGCCCTCACCCTCCAAAGCGTATTTCACCTCACCTCACCTCAAGTCATCACCCCGCAATCCTGTAGGCCAGGGAGCAACAGGTTATACCCCTTTGACAGATGAGAAAACAGAGACCCAGAGAGAAGAGACTAGAAAGGAATTGCACCAGAGGTAACAGGAAACAGGCCTGATTTAGCCTTGGCCCCTCTCCCATCTCTGGAAGCCTCACTGTTTGTGCAAATCTCCCACCCCCCGCCCCATCAGCATTGCCTTTAGGACGGAAGCCACATCCCAAGCTTCCAGAGTCAGTCCCAGCCTCTGTTGAGATGGCCCTCATGTACCCTCAGAACCTGGCCTGGAGTAGGCTGCACACTGGGCCCTTCGGGGTGGAGGCTGTGGTCAGACATATAGCAGAGTCCTTTGATTTTGCTAAATACAGTTCCAGGGTGGGGGGCCGTCAACAGAGGCTGCTCGAAGGGGTGGGCAAGGACCCGCCCAGAGGTTTGGACACACCCCTGCCTGGAGGTCAGAACACAGCAAAAGCCTGGTCAGCGCCCCTCAAGCTCCAAGGCTTGGGTTTCCTGCTTCATTCTGTGGAAACAAAAACGCTTATTTTGAAGAGGAGGAGAACTCAACAAAACGAAAGAGAGCAGCCCACTGCTAAGCCACTCACGCTGACTGCCTTCCTGCAGCCTGTCCTGTGCGGACCAGTTCAGAGAAGCTGACGGAGCAGTTGACTTCCCTGACTTCATGGTCACGGACATGAGTTAACAGTGAGGTTCCCGTTGGAGTTCTCAGCCCTTGAACGGCTCCCGGGGCTCCCAGTTCGGATTTCTGAAAAGACGTGAGGGCACCAAAGCCGGGAGGTTTTTACAGGAGGTTTGATCCTGGGCCTGGGCTTCAGAGTGAGTAGGCTGGGATGGGGTGCTTGATGGAGAGCAGGGGCCATCGCAGGCGGAGGCAGGAGCTACAGGCTCAAAGGGTCCCATTGGAAATGAGACATCGGACACTGCCTGACTAGGGCAAAGGGTTTGAATTGAGAAAGAGAAATGATACTGGAGGGTCAGCCGGTTCAGATCACATGGTCCTTGAATGCCACGAGCAAGAAGCTAAACTCTTTATACACTCAGCAGGGAAAACAGCATCAATCGCTCCCCCCTAGTCCTTCGGCATTTAGCAGGAATGGAAAGGAACACATGTGAGACAGGGACTCAAAGACCCAGAGGGTACAAAACCTGATAGTGGACCTGAGCCCCTTGCAGACGGTCCCAGGGCAGGTCCAGTCTGCCCCGCAGTCATGAGGACAGTTCTGGGAGCCAGCAGGGTCCTAACGCCCACACAGCGCCTTCCCTGAACTTCTGCAAGCTCTTCTCAGACAGACCCACTGGGGCAACTCCTGCAGGATCATGAGTGGTGGGAGTACCCACGAGGAGCCCCTGGCCCATCAGAGGGCCTCGGGGGGAGGTGTGGGGACAGGCTGCCTAGGTTCATTCAGGGCAACTGTTTAACAGCGCTGTCACCCTCTGCCCAGGGTATGAAGTGGGGCTGGATGGACATGATGCCCTGAGCTGATGAAACCAGAAAGTCTTTGACACTGAATACACCTCTGCATAGTCAAAGAGGGATCAAAGTTACTTAAAATTAAGACAGTTATATAAATCTGGGAAAATAAGATATTCATTTTTCATTTTAGTTTTATGCCAGGCAATACAGTATATAGCTTGACTATAAAGACCAGTCGTAAAAGAAAGCAGTAATGGGCTGGGGGTGATCTGAGGGTCACCTGGATAGCCTATTAAAAGTCTCCCCAACCCACCTGCCCCCATACCTGCTCTCAATTTTTCCATTATTGAATCCTTACTGATATAAAAATAGCCCATTGGAAACTCCACAGGTTTTGGGGAGTTCCCGTCGTGGCTCAGTGTTTAATGAATCCAGCTAGGAACCGTGAGGTTGCCAGTTCGAACCCTGGCCTTGCTCAGTGGGTTAAGGATCTGGCGTTGCCATGAGCTGTGGTGTAGGTTGCAGACGCGGCTTGGATCCCGCATTGCTGTGGCTGTGGTGTAGGCCAGAGGCTACAGCTCTGACTAGACTCCTATCCCAGGAACCTCCATATGCCACGAGTGCGGCCCTAGAAAAGGCAAAAAGACAAAAAAAAAAAAAAAAAAACACTCCACAGGTATTTTAGGTAGTATAGTTTATTTCAATTTTTATTGGAATATATTTGACATATAACATTGTGTAAACATAAGGTGTGCATGTGGATTTGACATATTTACATACTGTGGTATGAGGGCCATTGCAGCAATAGTTATCATTTCTATCACATCACATAATTATCATTTCTTTTTTGTGGTGGGAAAAATGAAGGTTGAGTCTCTTAGCAAGTTTGATGATTGTAATACAAGAATGAAGTTTCTATTCACTATACAGTACACTAGATCTCCAGGGTATGGAGTTCCCGTGGTGGCTCAGTGGTTAATGAATCCAACTAGGAACCATGAGGTTGTGGGTTCGATCCCTGGCCTTGCTCAGTGGGTTAAGGATCCGGCGTTGCCGTGAGATGTGGTGTAGGTTGCAGACGCGGCTCGGATCCCGCGTTGCTGTGGCTGTGGCGAAGGCCGGCAGCTACAGCTCCTGTTAGACCCCTAGCCTGGGAACCTCCATATGCCGCGGGTGTGGCCCTAGATAAGGCAAAAAGACAAAAAAGAAAGAAAGAAAGGGTATATTTATCTACTACTTGCAAGTCTGTAGCTTTTTAACATCTCTTTTACTCCACCATCCCAGAGCCCCTACTAACCACTATTTTACTCTCTGTTTTTATGGACTTGGCTTTTTTAGATTCCACATGTAAGTGATATTATATAGTATTTGCCCTTCTCTGTCTGATTTATTTCGCTCAGTATAATGTCCTCAAGGTTCATCCATGTTGTCACAAATGGACAAGACGTCCTTCTGTCTATGGCTGAATAATACCATACACATTACATATAAAACCATATCTATGCATCTGTCAATTGGCACTGACGTCGTTTCCAGAACTTTTTTTATTTTTTTTTTATTTTTTGTCTTTTTGCCTTATCTAGGGCCGCACCCGTGACATATGGAGGTTCCCAGGCTAGGGGTCTAACAGGAGCTGTAGCCGCCGGCCTTCGCCACAGCCACAGCAACGCGGGATCCGAGCCGCGTCTGCGACCTACACCACAGCTCACGGCAACGCCGGATCCTTAACCCACTGAGCAAGGCCAGGGATCGAACCCACGACCTCATGGTTCCTAGTCGGATTCGTTAACCACTGAGCCATGACGGGAACTCCCATTTCCATAATTTAGCTATTGTGAATAATGTGGCAATAAACATGGAGGTGCATGTTTTGTTTCCTTTGGGTATAAACCCAGAAGTGGAATTTGCTAGATCATAAGGGCGTTCTCTTTTTAATTTTTAGAAGAACCTCCATGCTGTTCTCTATAGTGGCTGCACCAGTTTACATTCCCAACAACAGTGTATCAGGGGTTCCCTTTCTCCACATCCTCACCAACAGATTTTTCTCTCGTCTTTTTTTTTTTTTTTTTTTGTCTTTTGTCATTTTGGGGCTGCACCCGCAGCATATGGAGGTTCCCAGGCTAGGGGTCTAACAGGAGCTGTAGCCGCCGGCCTTCACCACAGCCATAGCAAAGCGGGATCCGAGCCGCGTCTGCAACCTACACCACAGCTCACGGCAACGCCGGATCCTTAACCCACTGAGCAAGGCCAGGGATCGGACCCGCAACCTCATGGTTCCTAGTCGGATTCATTTCCGCTGCACTACAGCGGGAGGTCCTCTCTTGTCTTCTTGATGGGAAACAACACAGTGTGGTTTTTCTGAGCTACTTGGGGTTTCCCCAACATTCTCCAACACACTGTGCTCCTGGATCACGAATCCATCCACAAACCACAATGCCTCCCTCCCTTGTCGGCCAGGTGAACACATGTTCCTTCCTTTTTTTTTCTTTTTTGTCTCTTTAGGGCCACACCCGCGGCATATAGAAGTTCCCAGGCTAGGGGTTGATAGCTCCAGCTGCTGGCCAACACCGCAGTCACAGCCACGCCAGATCCAAGCCAAGTCTGCGACCTACACCACAGCTCACAGCAATTCTGGATCCTTAACCCACAGAGCGAGGCCAGGGATCAAACCCACGTCCTTATGGATGCTAGTCGGGTTCGTTACCCATGAGTCACAATGGGAACTGCCACCTGCTCCTCCTTGATGCAGATGAAGCCCAGCCTGGGCTGCTCTCACAGCACTGAGCCATCACTTTGTCACCCGCCTCACAGTTCTATGATTATCCGTGTGCCTGAGCCTCCCTTTCCCCGAAGGAAGTCTCAGAGAACAGAGGTCATGTCTTATCTTGTATCCCTAATGAAAATGGGTCTTAAATGGAAATGCTAGCACCTTTATCACCTACTGGAATGTCTCCTGGGTCAGTCTGTCAAAATGGGCAGGATTTGGTGCAGGAACTAGGCAGGAGGCGGTGCCATGGGTGAACACAGGTGCTTCTGTATCTCATCGGTGAGGTGGGGGGTCACGTACAGGACAAACTGGCCAGGGCTTAGAACGTGTAGGGTATGCACGTGGAGGGACCACTCATGCCCACAAGAATAATCATAATCACCGTGAGTTGAAGAGCCTGGAGATACTGACTCTCCATTCAAGTGCTTCCTGTGGCCCGGGTACCAGGCTAAAGCATCTGACATGTCTGATCTCATTCAGTCCATACAGCAAACCTGGGCAGTTAAGTCAGTTGTACTCATCCTGACTCCACAAGCATGGACACCTGGACTCTGAGCAGACACAGAACTTGGCGACAGTCATGCAGCCGACCCCTGGAAGAGTTGAGATTCCCACCCACTCACCTGCCCCGAAGTCCTTACCTTCAGCTGTGCGGCTGAACACGAAATCAGGCTAAAACAGCAGGTCCCCCCCCCCCCCGATGGGAAAACATGATTTTGTACATTCACATTGTCTTCCTCAAATCCTTTCAGGCCACAGGAAGGTATTAAATAACTAAGTATAAATAAATGGGGATCGCGGTGAACTCACATCCACACACACCTGCCTGAAGCCCTAAGGTGGGAGGTGCAGGTGCCAGACTCCTGAAAGCGATGACGTTAGGGAATGTGCCGGTGATGGAAGCAGGAGAGGAGAGGCTGCAAGGATGCGCTGCTCGTGAAGGCAGCTCCCACTCCTGTAGATACTGTCTTCGCAAAGACCCTCTGCCACCCTCAGCCTCAGCCGGGACACTGGGTTTCAGGACCCCACTTACCCCCCCACAACTGTCTGCACTTGCCTTACGAGGATTCCCCTGCTCCCGGCTCCATCCATCCCAACACAGCCCTCTCCTCAGTACAGCCTGACGTCATCGGGGAAGCACAGCAGCGCAGCCTGGATCTGCTCCAAGACATTCAGAGACTCTTGTTGCCTTGGGATTGAAGTCTCAAGTCTGCGGCTCGACTCAAGAAATAAGATAAGCGACGAGGTCCTACTGTACAGCACAGGGAACTATATTCAGTCTCTTGGGGTAGAACATGATGAAAGACAGTATGAGAAAAAGAATGTAGACAGACTGTGCTGTATAATCTATTTAATGTCGTATGTATATATGACTGGGTCACCATGCTGTATACCAGAAAGTGACATAACACTGTAAATCAACTATACTCTGATAAAATGAATGAATGAATGAATAAATAAATACATAAAAAGAACTTCGATACTCAGCCTCTAAACAACCAACCAATCAGATCTGTCGCCAGTTACTGGCTCTGACACCCTGGGCTTCTGCTTCAGTCCCAGAACACAACCTACTGCATCCCAAATGAGCCTTGCTCTGCCCTCTCTTTTTTTCCTTCTCCTAAAATGCTACTGTCTTGTCGTAGGCTGCCAACCAACATTTTTGAAGCACCTACTAGGAATCAGGTACAATGTTGGCTTGTAAGGTCAGATTTCTCCTTTAACACTTAGCATAAACAGAATTCTGTGTGACGTGTTCCTGATGAGAGGTAATGTCATCCTCTTCTGTGTGCTCAAATATTTACATTTGGCCTTGAACCCCAGGCGTACATCTGCCTGCCCCAGCCCTGTAAGCTCCGTGAGGGTAGGGAGTAAACTACTGATGGCAGAAAGCCCCATTGCTGACCATGGTGAGCTTCAACCCCATCTATATCGGACTGATGGATAGCTCCAGAGTTCCTGGGCCAGCATTCTCCACCAGCATATAAATTGCAGCAAAGAAAATTATTGAAGCAATCTTTAAAACACCAAGTAATGAATCCTTTGACACATCCAATTGTTGCAAAGATATGCTAGAAGTTGTCCAGTGCCTTGGATAATTTTGATTTACCTCATGTTCTTCCTAATCTCTACCTACCAATGAAATAGATTACACAGAGTTTTCCTTGTGGCTCACTGGGTTAAGGACCTAGCGTTGTCTCTGTGAGGATGTGGATTCAATCCCTGGCCTCACTCAGTGGATCTGGCATTGCTACAAGCTGAGGCATAGGTCATGGAGGCAGCTCAGATCCGGTGTAGCCGTGACTGCGGCATAGGCCTCAGCTGCGACCCCTGGCCCGGGAACTTCCACATACTGCAGGTGCGGCCAGAAAAAGAGAAACAGTTAAATAGATTATGTAAATCTGAGACACGTGCTACTATCCTGGCAGAGGCAGTGTGCCAGTCATGATAAAGAGGGTCAAAAATATATGGTGAATTCCCTCCTGGGCTTAAATTCTAAGCTTTACCATTAAAAATAAAAGTGGTTATCAGGCTTGAGCCCCATTTGTTCCATCAACAAGGCAGGGCAGAGCAAGCTTTATTTGGGATGCAGTTGGAAACCACTTATTAAATAGTCACTTGGAGTTCCCTTCGTGGCTCAGGGGTTAACGAATCCAACTAAGAACCGTGAGGTTGCAGATTCGATCCCTGGCCTTGCTCAGTGGGCTAAGGATCCGGTGTTGCCGTGAGCTGTGGTGTAGGTCGCAGACGCGGCTCGGATCCCGCGTTGCTGTGGCTGTGGCGAAGGCCGGCGGCTACAGCTCCTGTTAGACCCCTAGCCTGGGAACCTCCATATGCCGCGGGTGCGGCTCTAGATAAAGGCAAAAAGACAAAAAAAAAAACCCACTGGCCCCTCTTGCAGTTGAGCTATGAAGTAAAGGGACATAGTTTCTCCCACCAGGTGTTTCTCCTCTGGTCAGGAATACGAGACTTGCGCAGTTGAAAAGAACCAAGCTAAACAATACACAAGCAAGGAGCAGGTAATGTAAGTTATTAACATGAAGGCTGAGGGAAGATCAAAGTAAGAGGAAAAAATCCAAACAAGTGGAAGGAAAACAGGGAAGATGCTTCTGAACCATCTCGGTTTCTCTTTAGAGACTAATAATGAGCTTCAGAAAACCCTATATTAACCATCTTAGGGTGTCAGGTCCAGATGGTTCTGGAAGAAGCGGACATCCGGAGTGTAGGGCTTCTAACCCTTAGGCCATTCATTTATTGGTATATTTCGCAATTCGTTCCTCGACAAGTATTTGTTGAGTGCTTACCGTGTACCAGGCCCTGGGCTAATGGCCAGAATATGGTGAAGCCCATGGTCTTTACGAACTAGTGGGGTTTGGAATGTATTGCAGGAGAGGATCTTTTTAATTTTGGAACTTCACGCCTTTAAATGTAGGTAGAGGACTTCCTGTGGTAGCTCGGCGGTAAAGAACCCAACAAGTGTCCATAAGGACGCCGGTTAGCTTCCTGGCCTCGCTCAGTGGGTTAAGGACCTGGCATTACTGTGAGCTGTGGTGTAGGTCGCAGATGCGGCTCAGATCCCACGTCGCTGTGGCTGTGGCGAAGGCCGGCAACTACAACTCTGATTCAACCTCTGGCCCGGGAACTTCCATATGCCGTGGGTGCAGCCCTAAAAAGACAAAAAAAAAAAATGTAGGTTGACGTTCAAGTGCGTTGAATTCCTAGACACAGAAAGGATGATGACTGAGGTGGAAGGGTGGTGTTTCAGAGGCAGGTTGAACGGCAGGACAAAAGCTTACTGGGAACAAATTCCAGTCATAACGTACAGCATTTCAGGGTTTAGAGTCCTGGAGGCAGGCATGGGGTAGAAAGAAGGAAAGAAGCTTCAGCCCGAGAAACAGAGGCCACAGAGGGTCCTGCACCAGGGTCAGTCCCCACCCCCAAGCAGAGTCTTGGCATTGCTGGCACAGGTGGCAGAGCCAAGAAGTGCAAAAACAATGAAACGGGGCTGCCATCAATGAGGAATCGTCGTGCCATGCCAGCACTTGATTTGGAAAGTATTCATAAGTCTTTCTTGGCTAGGATATTTAAGACCAAAATAGAAGTATTCTCATCAATGATTTATAAGATTGCTTTAGAGGGATGGGGCAGAACCCAGTACAACAAAGAGCAGAAAAGCAGCCTCCCAATTTGTCACTGGGCTGGAGAATGTGGGCCGGGGGAGAGAGAGGCATGAGCTCGTGCTTCTGGTTCCGGTCACAGAAATCAGAGCTGGGAGAAACTACCACTGTAGCTGATCCGAACCTCAGCATCCCAGTCACTTTGTACGCTTCCAACTGCAATTTTACTCTTTCTCTGGGGTAGAAGGCTCCAGATGTGGTATCTGAAAGCTGCATATGGATTACAGAGAGTTCCAACAAGAGGAGCAAATTAGCAGCCCATCAGAACGTTACTCCAAACTGAGAGCGTCTCTTCTGAATTCCACCCTTGGAAGAGATGGAGATGGGGACCAAGGAATGAAATAAGAACAGATTTAGAGGAGTTCCCGTCGTGGCTCAGTGGTTAATGAATCCAACTAGGAACCATGAGGTTGCAGGTTCGATCCCTGGCCTTGCTCAGTGGGTTAAGGATTCGGCGTTGCCGTGAGCTGTGGTGTAGGTTGCAGACGCGGCTTGGATCCCGCGTTGCTGTGGCTGTGGCGAAGGCCGGCAGCTACAGGTCCTGTTAGACCCCTAGCCTGGGAACCTGCATATGCCGAGGGTGCAGCTCTAGATAAAGGCAAAAAGACAAAAAAAAAAAAAAAAAAAAAAAAGAACAGATTTAGAAAGACCAGAAAAGAGAGAAAGCCTTCCCACAGTAAAGTAAGGTCATTTCACAGTGACGTGCTGAGCTTATTATAAGCCCATTCCTGGATTCTGTTCATTTTTAATTATGCACAAATGGATTCCATCTCCTGGACTCTCCATGGGAAGCATGTGGGATGGGAGAAGAAAAGGCAGTCATTTCAGACCAGCGCCCCAGGCCCGTGCTATTGCCAGTCTCTGGTCCCTGATGCCCCCTGCCTCCACCCCATCCTACCTGAAGCTTCCGTGCAATCTTCATGAAACTCAAAACCCTATCAAGTCATCACTGTAATAAGAATGATCTTCTGCACCCTATCGCTTATCTACAGGATCAAGATCCTACTCAAACTGACATAAGCTCTCCCGTTACCCAGTCAGATAAAGATTTATTGTGCGCACAGGATGCCAGGCTCCGGGTGGAGAACTGGACAAGAAAGGTGCAGTCGTGCCCTTGGGGAGTTTACAGTCTACAGGGGCTTGGGGAGCAGGAAGGAATCAACCCATAATGAATCAGCAAGTGACAACTGTCCAGATGCCTATAAAAAAGAAGAGTGAAGAAGGAACTGGTACCAGGTGGGGCTGGGAGACCCAAGGACAGGGGGAAGGGGGAAGTGACAGAAGACAGGTCTAGAAGAATCGCAGAGGGCAGGGTGAGTTATGAGGGAATACCAAGCCTGGGAGATCGGGCTCTATCTTGGAGGCAATGGGGAGCCATCGGAGGCTTTTGAGGAGGCAGTTGGTGTGAGAAGACCCAGGACTTAGAAAGTCCATTCTGGGTGAAGTACATGTGGGTCAGAGAAGGCAAAGGCAATGACAAAAAACCAGCTGGAACATTACAGCAAGAGTCTAAGGGAGAGAAGATGAGGGCCTGGCAAAGGAGGAGGCAAAAATGTGCTAGAGCGGAAGGGCTCGGTGACCAGGAGCATCTGGAGGCTGAGGAAGAGCGGGTGGTCGGCAATGACTCACATTCCACTGAATGACTGGGCAGATCCTGGAGCCACGAACAGCAACAGGGACCTCAGCTAGGGGAGATTTTTTTTTTTTTTTTTCGTGGGAAGACAGAAGCCCTGAGTCTGAGGGTCTCTCGATGGATACCTCTAGAAGTTGTAACTAAGAGGCTGAAGCTCGGTAAGGCAGAGGAGACAAGACGTGTTCAATCAGCACCTTCAGCCTGTGACAGGAAATTACCATCCGGTGTAAGAATGCAGCACCCTAGGAGACGTGAAGCCTAAAAAAAAGGAAGAAGAAGAAGAAGAAAATTCATGACTGAGACTCAGGATTTCCCAGCATTGAAGGACTAGACCAAGAAAGGACTCAGTCAGGGGACCGGTAGGAAGTAGTAGGTGAACAGAGAGAAAACAATGTATTTCTTAAAAGAGAATGAAGATGGTAGGAAGAAGTGGCTAGTCACATTAACACAAAGGCTAGGAGTTCCCTTCATGGCTCAGTGGTTAACGAATCTAAGAACCATGAGGTTGAGGGTTCGATCCCTGGCCTCACTCAGTGGGTTAAGGATCCAGCGTTGCCGTGAGCTGTGGTGTAGGTCACAGGCGCGGCTCGGATCCCGCGTCGCTGTGGCTGTGGCGAAGGCTGACGACTACAGCTCCTGTTAGACCCCTAGCCTGGGAACCTCCATATGTCGTGGGAGCGGCCCTAGATAAGGCAAAAAGACAAAAAAAAAAAAAAAAAGGCTAAAATAGTAGCCACTGGATTTGACTAAGGAAGTCACTGATGCCATGAGTAAAGAATAATTTTGGAAAAGTGGGAGAGACAGAAGCCAGTGTAAGCCTATTACAGACCACATGAGAAGCAAAGTAGAGAAAGAAAGGGCAGCTACCTACTTCAAGACCTCCGGCGCAGGAAAGGGAAGACATGGGAACATCTGGAGAGAAATGAGTCATGGCAGGACTTGGCAGAGGAGTTGACCCATGGCTGGAGGTGGCTAAGCAGACTGCATAGACTCCCGGGATGCTAGAGGAGGGATTCATTCTGACGGATGTGGCACGGAGAAGATGACGCCTAAGATCCCTTCCCAGTCGGAGGGTCCACACCGCTCTGGAAGATGAGCCGCATCAAAACAGTCCTTTCCATGGAGTCTGTTGAGGCTGAGGAGCCGACCTTCAGCAGCAGGGCCTCAGGCGGGATGGGAGGGGAGTATTTTTCCCAGGTATCTTGGACATGAGGCTAGGGACACGTACGTCTTCCCTAAAAGGGTATCTGAACTGGAGGCCACACGGCTCAGGCTAGAGAAAGGGACCCCTCGGCAGGGAACCCATTCCCTCCCCCTAACAGAACATCGGCTCCCCCCCAGGGAGGAAGCCAGGGAAATCGGACCAGGCTGAAAACAGACTGCGTAGCCCTGGAGCCGACCCGCCTCCCACCTCTGTGCCTCTCCCCACCCGGAGCAGAAGCACCGCTCCCCTAGGCTCCCAGCAAACAGGGAAGCGCAGAGCCACCGGCTTCCTGGGTACCACCATCTCTGCTGCTTATGCAGCCTCAGCTTCTGGCGCAGGAACACAGAGCAGGGAGGGAGAAGGAAAGACAGACAGACAGACAGGGTGAGAAGGGAGCACAAGAAGGCGAAAGAAACAAAGATGTGCTGAACAATGAGGGAATAGCCATTCATGACTATAGGGGGTGTGTGTGTGTGTGTGTGTGTGTGTGTGTGTGTGTGTACGCGCGCGCGTGCATATGAGAGAGAGCAAATGAGAGTGAGACAGAGCTCTGCGTTCTGTATCTGAGCCCTGAGCAAGTCGCTTTACCTTTTCGGATGTTCATTGCCAGATGTGTAAAAGAAGAAAAGTGGATTAGAAGAGGCCTTAGGTTCTTTTCAGGTGGAAAATGCTGTGTTTCTCAAATTCTGTATCTATATATATAGAGCACCCCCAGAGGCCAAAAGCATTAGCAGCACAAAGAAAATATAATAAACCCCAATAAGGACGAGGTGCTCACCCATGTGTGTGCCTGACAAACACGTGAACACACACACACGCACGCACACACACACACAGTGCCCACACAGAGAGGAGGCACTCTGTTTCAAGGTCCGGCTCTCAGTGAAGGACCAGAGTGCATTAGAGCTGACGCATAAAACTTGTCTGATCAATTTACAGTCACGCCTCTTCTACATACTAGGAAATGCTAAATCTCAACTAACCTAAATATTTGACAAATGAATCATTTTAGATTGTCAAGCTTTCTAAAGAGCTAAGGATTTACTCTCCGAATGATCAAAACCAGTTTTAAAAGCCACCCCAGAGGAACATATTTGATTTTTTTTTTCCTATTAGAAATGTTTTAAGCAGGCCCTGCCGAGGCCGGCTTCACTGTAGGTTCTGGACGGCCCTGCGTTGCCCGGCTGCTGCGCGCTGTGATGGGCTGAGCTGCTCCCTCAGCCGAAGGACCCTCCCTACTGTGTCCTCAGGCACAAGGGCAGGAAGAAACAGACCTCAGAAGCCTTCCCAGCTTAGGTGTTCCCGTCGTGGCTCAGTGGTTAACAAATCCGACTAGGAACCATGAGGTTGCGGGTTCGATCCCTGGCCTCGCTCAGTGGGTTAAGGATCCGGCGTTGCCGTGAGCTGTGGTATAGGTTGCAGATGTGGCTCGGATCCCGCGTTGCTGTGACTGTGGCGAAGGCCGGCGGCTACAACTCCTGTTAGACCCCTAGCCTGGGAACCTCCATATGCCGCGGGTGCGGCCCTAGATAAGGCAAAAAGACAAAAGAAAAAGAAAAAAAAAGCCTTCCCAGTTTGGAGAGGAGAGGCAAGGAAATGCAAGCGTACTTAATACCCAGACAATCCCTCCTACCCCAGAGCTGGACCTTAATTTAAGTCCGGGACCTTAAGTAAAGAGGGAGAGGAGAAACACACATCTTCAAAGGAAGCTGAAAGCCGGGCACCAGGGCAACACCTCCCTTTTGGGTGATTCTAGGCAACCTGGGGCCACCACCCAGGGGTGGGGAAAAGGAGAATGGGTTTCAGCAGAAAAGGGGGCTGAAGAGATTTCACCGGGAGATTTTGTTCTCCCTGTGCATCTTACCTGCCTGAGGGGTGGGAGAGTTCCAGAAGCTGTCCGGTTGCTGGCTGGGGTGGGAAATGCAGGCAGAGGCCTGGAAGCTGGGGTCCCCCCCCCCAGGGAGTGAGGGGGAGAGGTTGTAGGTGAGTGGAGGAGGGGTGGGGACTCGGAAGCTGCTGTCACCATGATGTCCAGTCGGGGGCCTGGCGGTCAGGGGAACTTGACAACTCCCACTCTAGAACGCCCAGGGCAGAGATCTCCAAGGAGGAGACGCTTCCAAAGATGTTGCCATAAAAGCCTAGCTGCCTTGAAGAAAACTGAATGACAGCCATCAAATACATTTGAAGCCTTCCTCTGCCCCTAGTGTGGACAAGCCCAGGCTCTGGGCCTGGAGAGTAAAATGGTGCTTAAAGAAAAGAAAGGCCACCGCCTGTTTGCCCCTCTCAGTGCGAAGGCCCCAAATGCTACTGCAGGGGGTAGCCGGCGTGGCTGGCTCTCGCACTGTCCCTGCCTCCGCTGCCCCTGCCCAAGGCGCTGCCCAGCCCTTCCTAAGAGGTCTTACCCCAGGGCTCAGGGCCAGGCGCCCAGGAACTAGGGTACTTCCAGCGTGAGAGGCAAGGCAGGGCTAGCAGAGACCAAGCAGCTGCACCACCCACTGCAGGGGACGGGAGGAGGTGGCGCGTGGCGCTGGCTGGAGGCCTCTGCCCCGCTAGGACCTATGAGTTACGGTGGCTCAGGCGAGGGGGGCCCACTTGTTCCTGAGGCACCGGGACCACTTCAGGCCGGCCTCAGACTTGGTGGTCCCCGGCTACCCCCAAACTGTTTCCCAACAAAGCCCCCTTGCTGGGAATCTGTACCTGGGACCAAGGACTGAAGAAGACGGGCACCTGCGAGAACATTCTGCCAAAAGGTGAGCCTGGAAGTGGAAGCAGCCCCTGGGCAGGACCGAGGCAGAGGATCGGCCTGGGGCCTGGACCAGTGGGAGGACCCAACAAAGACCGGGCCTTTGGCCCCCGGTCCTCCTCTGTGGACAGCCCAGAGCCCAAGGTGACTGCCCATCAGACTGCAGCCAGGGGAGCCTCTGCACACAGTGGTCTCCAGAGCTCTCAGCCCCCAGGTCCCTCGGGCCTAACAGACCAGGCGACCCCTGATGCTAGTCTTGCCAGGCCCTGACAGGCCCACTGTCACCCCTGCATTCTAGACCGTGTGAACGCAGGCACAGACATACTCCTGGACAGGCGCAGACAGACGCCGAGACGGCCAGCGTTCAGGATGAAGGGCCTGGTGTGGAGTGGGGCCTCCCTCTTGTGCCCTTGGTCATTTAATTATTAGATTCTGAGATGTGTGAAAATACCAGTAGCCTCAGAGTTCCCAGCGTGGCTCAGCGGAAACCAGCCCGACTAGGATCCATGAGGACACAGGTTTTCATTCTCTGGCCTCGCTCAGTGGGTTAAGGATCCGGCGTTGCCGTGAGCTGTGGTGTAGGCTGCAGACGCGGCTCGGATCCCACGTTGCTGTGGCTGTGGCGAAGGCCGGCGGCTACAGCTCCTGTTAGACCCCTAGCCTGGGAACCTCCATATGCCGCGGGTGCAGCTCTAGATAAAGGCAAAAAGACAAAAATAAATAAATAAGTAAATAAATAAGCTCTTAAGAAAAGAATAGTTAAAACTAAAAAAAAGAAACTGATTTTTGCGTCACCACCAGCACCATCAGAGCCAGAGATATTAACCCAAATAAGGTGGGCAAGGGCCCTCGTCCGGAGCTGCAAGGCTCAAGCCGCCAGGAGAGATGCTGAGGAGAACACGAGTCAACGATGGGAAGCAGGGATATGAACAGACAAAAGCTCAGCTTTGTTCCATCTGCACGCAGATGAGGGTGAAGGATGAGGGAGCTACGCCCACATAGGACCGAGGGTACCCGGTTCCATCTCGCGACCTGGTAGGGATGAGAGCAGCAGAGACCGGGGCTGCTGTAGCGCTGGGGCTGGCTTTCCAAAGGAGGTGGCACGGAGCAGAGCCAGCAAGGCTGGGTAGGGCTGGTAATAAAGAAAGCACGGCATGAGTTAAGGAAGTGAGCCATGGAAGCAGCCTGCCATCCTCTCCCTGCCTGGCTGTGTGACCCCGGGAGAAATACCTGCCCTGTCTGATCTTCAATAGCCTGACATGTAAGATGCCAACGCCTCTGTACGAGGACGCACAGAGGAGGAACCACGCAGGGGCTGCACAGTAGCAGGTAGTTGGCAGCATCAGGTACGGCACGGAGGCTTAAATGAGGACAGCGTTTGCACAAATGCAGGGGCCAGAGGACTAAGAAGCCCGGGGATGGCCCAGAGCGTCAGGGCCCGGAAAGGTGGGACACTCAGACTGGACAAGGGTGCAGCTGGAGGGGCCGCCTCTTGGGGCCCCGCCTCCGGAGAAACTACAGCTGGGGTTGGCAGCCCTTCCAAACAAGCTGTCAGTCCAGCCCTTCGGGGCTTTCTTCGCATCGGTTCCCGATTCTGACGGAAATCAGCAGGCCGGCAGCGCGAGCCGGGGCAGCGCAACAGACAAGGCCCTGGGGACAGCTTAAGTGGACAATAATTGCAGGTTATTATATACCGGGCTGCAGCCAAAAGCCAGGCAGCTATTAAGTGTGATTGGGAGAAATAATCAGGAGAAGGAGGATGGATGTGAGAACCGAGCCGCTCTTTGTGCTCTCAGGGACGCTGTGAGGCCGGGTCTGGGCAGAGGCAGGGAGCGGGCGGGGCCAGGAGCCGCCCTGTGAGTGTAAACACCCTGCACTCGGGGAGCAGCTCCATCGTTCCTTGCCTCCCTGTTCCCCACCACGTATGCAGAGCAAAGATCGCTGTCCCCATCCAGTGATTCTGAGAAGGGGGCCCGTAGAAAGAAAGCACGTGACCCTCAATCATACAGCGAGTCTTTCCCAAGTCCCATCAGAGCCCATCCTAAGCCTCTCTGTCATCTGATGGCCACAGAAGTGACACCCGGCATGAAGTCCCTTCAAGACCCCGTTCTGCCCTCAGTGGGGTGATCGGGAGGCTGAGCGGGATCATCTCAGAACTGGGACTCGGGAACGGCGGTTAAGACCCCACAACGGGGAAGGGAGTGGGAGGGACTGGGAGCGTGGGGTTAGTAGTTGCAAACTATCGCATCTGGAGTGGATAAGCAATGAGATCCTGCTGTATAGCACAGGGAGCTATATCTAATCACTTGTGATAGGGCATGATGAAAGAAAATGTGAGAAAAAGAATGTATATATATGCAGAACTGGGTCACTTTGCTGTAGAGCAGAAACTGACAGAACATTGTAAATCAACTGTAATAAAAAAAAAAAAAAAGCTTTTAAAAGCAAGACCCAGGAGAGTTCCGGTCGTGGCTCAGTGGTTAACGAATCTGACTAGGAACCATGAGGTTGCGGGTTCGATCCCGGGCCTTGTTCAGTGGGTTAAGGATCCGGTGTTGCCGTGAGCTGTGGTGTAGGTCGCAGACGCGGCTCGGATCCCGCATTGCTATGGCTGTGGCGAAGGCCGGCAGCTACAGCTCCTATTAGACCCCTAGCCTGGGAACGTCCATATGCTGCGGGTGTGGCCCTAGATAAGGTAAAAAGACAAAATAAATAAATAAATAAAAATTAAAAAATAAAACCAAGACCCAACAGGGCACAGATCTTCATGTAGATCTCAGTGGAGACAAGAGCAAGGAACGGAGAAAGGCGGGGCGGGGCAGTGGGAGACAGGTTCGTAACAATACAATTAGCTATTTCTCTGAGCTTTACGTATTCATTAGCTCCTTCTCTGGGGCAGAAAGAGAACTGCAGGCCCATTTTATAGGTAAGGGTAGGGAAACACAAAGCCACTAACACGACTTGTCCCAGGTGGGGCAGTGATGCTGTCAGGAGCATGGGCAAGGTGACCGCTGCGAGTCTGGGGGTTTCTAGACCCCACTCCCGATCTTTCTATCAGAGCAGATCTTGGCAGAGGTGACCTTACTCCGTCCTCTGCCACCAGGCCAGAAGGATTTGGGATTTTGTCCCCGCTAGCCAGAGTTTGACATTTCATCAGTACCAGAGGTGGTTCTTTCTTTCTGGGCCAAAGATGACATGAAGTTGCCCTTGTAAGACGTGTAAGTGACGTAATCCCAACCCCCCCACCTCCCACCCCTCAGCTCCTCCTTCCAAGCCCACCACGCCATTTGGTTACAAGAATGAGGCACTGTCGCCCCTGACACACGAACACCATGGGCAGCTTCAAGGAGGTTCCCGCAGACCAAGGACGGACTGCCTTTATTATTTCTTGGAGCAGCTTTTCCGGAAACAGCCCCACGCTGACAGAGACACCACAGGATGGTGGCGGGGGTGGTGGACCAAGCCCCGGCTCCTGTGAGCACAGCATCTCAGCTGACATCCAGGCAAGACCGCACAAGGCTCCGGGCCATCCTCGGGTTCTGACAAGCCGGGATTGCCTCTCCGCGGCCAGGCCTCCCCAGTCCCGGTCTGGAAATGGCCCTGCTGTAGGTCACATGAGAGCAGGAACCTGGCGCGGAAGGATCAATTACACTGTGACTCAGCGGGAGGGCACCGAGCCAGGGAGTGAGTCACGGAGCTGGCCCACCCTCTCCTGCCCGATGAGGGGGTGTCGGGCCCGGCAGGGCTGTGTGGGAGCCCGCCTGGGGTCTGGACATGCAGATGTGTGGGTGCAGGATCCCAGGTAGCAGCGGAGGTGGGGAGGGGGGTGCTCCATCTGCGCTGCAGCGGGGCCCTTCCTAAGTCTGAACGGGATGGATGTCACTGAACTGCAGCGTTGAGAGAAGGTCACAGGGTCGCTTCCTGACGCGGGCTCTGCTCCCCAAAGCCCCCCCCTCACAACAACACTGCATCCGCAAGACAGCCTTAAAGAGAGACTTAGTCCACCCTATTTCCCCAACACACGAAGAGGAAACCCCATAATCCTCTTCCGTGGAAAATCTCCACATCCCGTTACACAGAGTCTAAATGCTCTTTTCTGCTACAGCTTATGTTTACACCTGGAAAGGAATTTTTTTTTTTGTCTTTTGTCTTTTTAGGGCCACACCCGCAGCATATGGAGGTTCCCAGGCTAGGGGTCTAACAGGAGCTGTAGCTGCCAGCCTTCACCACAGCCACAGCAACGCGGGATCCAAGCCGCGTCTGCAGCCTACACCCCAGCTCACGGCAATGCCGGATCCTTAACCCACTGAGCAAGGCCAGGGATTGAATCTTCGTCCTCATGGATGCTAGTCGGGTTTACAAACCTCTGAGCCACGACGGGAACTCTTGGAAAAGAAATTCTTAGTTTACTTTTTAATGAATACACTCCCAATAATCACAGCTGACATTTATTAGGCACCTACTATATAGCAAAACCTAAATATTCCCTACCTCTTTTAGTAACTTGTTACCTCTTCATGACAGTCATACATGGTGTTAGCATGTTCATGTTTCAGATGAGGGAACTAACGCTGAAGGCAAGAATTATGTGACTGGTAAGTTCAAGATCGATCTGGTTCCAATCAAATTGTCTATAGACAATTCATGAACTATGCATGCATGTATCTAGAGTAAGTTAAATCGTTACACAGTTTAAAGCAATAAATACCCAGTTGTACTTACAGACCATATTGCTTTAAATTTTACCCTGCTCAAAATTTATATGAATGTGTCTGTTTAGTAAGAGGCCAGAATTTATATATACATCTTTGCTTCCTGACATGGGGGAAGATTTTAAACTTATTAAAAGAAGGTTGCCATCTGGAAATTATTTGGTGAGAAGAGGATGGTTTCTGGAAATCTACAGCATCTTTTTTAAAATATTCCCTGTGGTGGCAAACCTTCATCCTTTGAATGGCAAAAATGACCTCTGAAAGGAGTTCCCATTGTGGCGCAGCAGTTAACGAATCCGACTAGGGACCATGAGGTTGCGGGTTCGATCCCTGGCCTTGCTCAGTGGGTTAACGATCCAGCATTGCTGTAAGTTGTGGCGTAGGTTGCAGACCCGGCTCGGATCCTGCATGGCTGTGGCTGTGGCGTAGGCCGGAGGTTATAGCTCCCATTAGACCCCTAGCCTGGGAACCTCCAAATGGCGTGGGTGCGGCCCTAAAAGGACAAAAGACAAAAAAGAAAAAAAACAAAATGACCTCTGAAAAACGGGCCCCGTGAAGTGCCCCCTCTCACTCAGCCCATCTAGGTGGCGGGTATGATTTCTTCCCTCTCAGCCACCCTTCATAAATACCCAGCCCTTATCTTCTTGGTCCCAGGCTTGTGCCACTGATTATACACTTCCACTTAAGCAGCAAAAGCCAGTTACCAGGGAGTTCCCTTTGTGGCTCAGTGGTTAACGAATCCGACTAAGAACCGTGAGGTTGCAGGTTCGATCCCTGGCCTTGCTCAGTGGGTTAAGGATCCGGCGTTGCCGTGAGCTGTGGTGTAGGTCGCAGACGTGGCTCGGATCCCGC
>PVHT021183607.1:7239387-7263272 GCA_004024745.2 Catagonus wagneri
AAAAAAAAAAGAATCAGTTCAGACCGAAAGAGAGAGGGAGAGAGAGAGAAAGAGAGAGAGAGAGAGAAGAGAGGGAGGGAGGGGGGGAGAGGAGAGAGAGCGCGAGCGCGAGCGAGCGAGGGAAGAGAGGAGAAAGAGAGAGAGCAGAGAGCGAGAGCAGAGCGAGGTGTAGAGAAACCGAGGGGGAGAGAACCCGAGTGTGTGTGTGCGTGTGCGTGTGTGAGCGCGAGCGAGCTTGCGAGGGAGAGGAGCGAGAGAGTGCGAGCGAGAAAGAATAAAAGGAAAGAAGATTTTCTCTATGTATATAAAGATGGCCACGTTAGCAAACGGACAGGCTGACAACGCGAGCCTCAGTACCAACGGGCTCGGCAGCAGCCCGGGCAGCGCCGGGCACATGAACGGATTAAGCCACAGCCCGGGGAACCCGTCGACCATTCCCATGAAGGACCACGATGCCATCAAGCTGTTCATTGGGCAGATCCCCCGCAACCTGGATGAAAAGGACCTCAAGCCCCTCTTCGAGGAGTTCGGCAAGATCTACGAGCTCACGGTCCTGAAGGACAGGTTCACAGGCATGCACAAAGGTGAGTGCACCTATCCCTCGTAACTTTGCCGGGGAGAAGGAGCGGGCGGGCGGGCCGGCCGGCCGGCGACGAACGAGCGAGCGGGAGACGGCGCGAGAGGGAGCCTCGGGCGGACGCCGAGGAGGGAGGCGCTCGGGCAGCAGAGACCAGGACTGGGGTGCGTGGGGAGCTGCTCGCCGGGGCAAGGCTGGGTTTTTGGGCAAGAAGCTGATAGACGCGGTGCCGTGGGGAGAGCAGCGGGAGCAGAAGAAGAAAAAGAGAGAGAGAGGATCGAGAGGAAACGGGGCTTGGATTTTTTTTGGGTACGGCGACTCGAAAGATTGGGATGGGGACGGCTGCACCGGCCGAGCCCGGGACGGTGGCAGCAGACTGGCGGGCTCTCAGCCGGCCGCGTACCTAGGGTGCTGTCCATCGCCGTGGTGCTGAAAATACTAAGAGGAGATGGTCTTCTCCGCTCCGGGCCGGGAGTAGCAGGAGCGCAACCGTCTAAAAAGAAGAGAGGTGACAAATTCACAGAGATATTTTTATTTCGCTATCCATTTAACAGTAAACTCTCCCTGTCGAGCTGTGTGCCTCAATAATCCGGTTGTGGTGTAAGTGGTGGAGGAGGGGGGTTGGATGTTTGAAGGAAGGAGGGACAAAACCTAAGGCAAAAATTAGCAAGGAGCCAGCCTTCCCCTGGGTGGAGTGGGGGGGGGAGCAAGGAAGCCTGGATGATCCCCTCCTCAGAAAAGCAGGGCTTTGGGAAAAAATCTGTGTGTGGAAGATATGCATTTTGGAGGGTGTATCCTAAATTATCCCAAACTCACCATGCAGAGAGGTTTATAGTGCATTATTTCTTTCCCTTGAAGCAATCGTTGCCAGTGAGTGCTTGGAGGAGGGGGAAACAGAAGGATCAAAGAATTAAAACCCAGCAACTTTTTAGGAAAGTGGTCGTGGGAATTGTCTGCAGCCTGCTTGTTTTCTCCTTGTTTTATTATCTTTAAGGCAGAGCCCCAAACGTGTTCAGTTGTAGAATGTGTGTGGGTGGCTGGTGGGTGACGAAATTAGCCCAGTGCTTGCTCCCTAACAGTAATGTATAGGATGTGCAGCGGGAATTAATCGGGGCTGGAGCTGTGTGGGCAAGTTAAATGCTTTCTGAGAGAGACTGATCGTCAGGCAGAGAAGGACCACCGGGCTGAGGAAGTTGTAAGGATGTGTATGGACGTTCCGTTTTTAATAAACAGTAGTGTGGAGAGCTACCGAAGGTGCTGTGTTAGAACTGGTGGTTTTAGAGATGAAAACACACGCACGCACACCCACCCACACAGAGAGAGCAGCCTCATCCTCGGCCACAAATGGGCTATGAACAGAGTGGATCCTCCGGCACATTAGGTGCAGAGCGCGGAGCTGTCTGGTTCTCTAAGCAGCAGTGGTTTTTCACTATCACAGCCTCCCTCCTTCTCCAGCCCTCCCTTCATCCAAATACTAAGCAGAGCTCCAAACTCTTCATAGTTGGAGTCCCAGAGAGCAGTTTTTATTGGCTTTAGCATCTTCCAGCTTGCCTGCTGAGGAGTAAATCTTAAAGTTAATGGCATGTTGAGTAGCACAAAAAACACAGCAGAATGGAAATATACTGGGTTTGTTGGGGTGGGGTGAGGGTGGGGGCTGTGTTGGAGAGAGAAACCAACCTTTATTCAATATGGAGAAAATGTCTGTCTGTTCAGAAGAGAAACTGGAAAGGTGGAATGGGGAGGCAGTCTTCGAAATAATATTCGTTTCTCCCTTTTTCACCCTCCCTCTCAAGTCAACAGTATCCCTGTAGTTTTTTCCTTTCCAATCAAGCTCCCTAGAAGCTAATCAAGGTTTGTACCAAACCTTTGTCATTCTAATATGTCCCCAGATTTTAGAGTAGCAGTAATAAAAATTAAAAAGCAGAGGTGGGAAATCCTTTGCCCATCCTAACTGTAGGTTCTTGGGTGGGGAGGGTGGGATTTGAGATTTTAAAGTTTTTTTAAAAAAAAAACAGAACCCACTAGAGGCAAACAGACAGTTGTGAAGAGCTGAGCTTTCTTTGAGATCTGGGTTGGAGCACTTTATTTGTTTCTTTATTTCAAATGAAGATAATCTTAAATATTCCTTGTTTCCTCTCACAACCCCTTGCTAGTATCATCACTCTGTTTCTGATGTTATCTGGGTCCCCTTGTATTATAGCAAAGAAGTGGAATTGTCATCATTTGCATCAGGACAGTAGAGAAGGTTAAGATATAGCTATATCATATGTATCATATCATATATCTATACATACACATATCTGGTCAAGATTCCTAGGACAAGCAAAACTTCATTTTCTAAATAATTCTTCCCCTCAACTGTCTCAGTCAGGGGCAGGTAGGCCTATTGGCTCTGGAATGCTGGGTGCCTCATTGTCCACGCTCACCCTTAAGAACCAGAACATATATTTCTCCCCATGAAACTCCCTGCCTCTCCATCCCTCAGATTTTTATAGGCAAGGTTGGGCCACAATGTCTTTAACAGTGCCTGGAAGCTCCAAGAGAGCTGAATAAATGAGACAGTTTCCGAGATCTGGTTTATTCAGTCCTAGAAGAGTTTGAACTCCTTCTTCAGTGATACAGCCTGATTTATTAGCTAATCCTGATAAAATAAGCCTCCGGCCACCTTAAAAAATTACTCACTTGCCATGGGTGATTAATTACTGTTAAGTCAAAAAGCATGATGAGGCTTGAAGAATGAGGGTTGCGTTTGGCTTCTAGATTTCCCCCAACTCTAAATTACAACATGAGGCTGAGGGGGGTGGGGGGAAGACCTGCCTTTGTTAAGCCTGGTTTCAGGGTATGTTTGTGTCTTTTTCTTTCCCCTTCTTAAATTTCTAACTTCTAATGAATCATACTGGGGTAAAATTGAGAGACATGACAGGATACTGGCCTCCAGTGTGGATGGAATATGTATGTTACTGGTTAAAAGAAGAAGAAAAAATAAGTAAAAATTAAATTAAGTGCATGAGATTTCAGGTGGATATCCATTTTTTGGCCACCTACCATTTCTGGTGACTAAAGAAGGAAAGAGTTCTAAGGGTTAAGGAATACCTGCCATGCGTAGAGTGAACCTTAAAAGGCAATTACTCCAGTCAAATTGGGAGTCTGTGGAGGAGGGAGTAGGTGGGTCTCCTGGAGCAAACCCAGCCGCATCAGAGAAAGGCTGTTGGGCTGGGGAGGCAGCAAATAGCAGTTGTGGTCTGGGGTAATTATTGTCAAGATAAATTCACCCCCCTGGAGATCAAAAAGAAAATGGGCAAGGGGGTGGGATCTGGGTGCTAGGCAGAGAGAGAAAGAAAAGAAAAAAGAAAATAAAGAAAACTCAGAACAATTCGAAGAAACAACACCTAACCAAGAAAACCCAGTTTAATGCAAAGTCTCCTGGCTAACTCAGAGTCTCCTCTTCTCCCCCATTAGAAGCACTTTGAGAAAGATTGTTTTTCCAAGCTCCAAGAGACAGGCATTGTGCTATTGATTAAAGAGGAGAGAGGCAAACTCCCGGGAAAGCAACAGAAGTGAGCTGAGGACACATCTTGCCCCTTCCTATAGAATTCTTCTCCCCTGGAGAGGGAAACAGGTCACCCACTGGTCTAATTCTTCCCTTCTCTCACTTTTTATTTATTTCTCTTTCATTCCTTGTATTTTCTGGAGAACAGAGGCAGTAACTAAAAATGCATACACTCGCACCCACATAGTCATGCCTGCTAATACACGCACATACGCAGTGAGTGGATCACACATGAACAAGCCACAGTCCATTCATAACTTTGGTCTTGTCTAGCAGGATAGGAGGCAGCAAAGACTGAGTTACTGGGAGACAAAAAGGCTAGTGCTCTCCGGATGGCCATATTATAATGCATTATCTTTGAAGTCATTTAAGTCCAATTTAAGTGGTATTTAGTATAATATTTATGAATTAATGTAATCTAAACATAGCGCTGTCCCCAAAGGTTTAAACAGCCTTTACTACTGATGTGTGCTTGTTCCCGGAGCCCGCGATGCATTTTAATCTAAACAGCCAAGTCCACATCACAGCCCCTCTTGTTAACCAGTCAGAACAGATCCGTGGCCTGGGTAACCTCTCTGCATTGAGATTTTTCCCCTGCTGCATAGGAGGAAAATCTATTCTATTGGCAGCCCCGTGCGGGGATGGGGGGGTCCCAGCCCAGGAGCCACAGCTGCAGGGGGACTTCATCCCCCTCAAACGTTCGTACTACATCTACGGGGAGGGTGGGGACAGAGTAAGGGAACCTTCTGTGCATTGAGCTCCGGAGAGCGTATCATTTTAAACTATACTCATCACCGGACGCACAACCTCTCCTTTCAATGGCGTCTGAGTAGAAGATCCTTCAAGCCCCTCGATTTGGGGTGTCGCTGGCAAAAAGGGAAAGGGCAAGGGTTATGATTACGTTTTAGCATTCTGTGACCGTCTTCATAAAATTCTGACTCATATTTTTGTGTAAGATGTAACAATTCTCAGAACATCGAGTTTTCACCATTGACTTTAGCTGACAGAGCTCACTGTTGTTTTTTCTTTTTTTTTTTCCTGAGATAGGTGAATTAAAACTAGTGAGACCCTATCCGACTTCTGTTTTCAAATGAGTCTAAGAGACAGTGAAGCTGAAGTATCAGCATGGGCATCCGTTCAGTTCAGAGGAACTTTAAAAAGAATACTGGGAAAAATAAAAATTCAGTCCTGTCCAAAGAGAGACCCTGGCAGAATGGCTGGACACACACCTATAGCTTTTAAAAGAAAGATTTTTGCCTTGTGAGAAAGACATACGGAAAATGAGAGAGCCGTGATAGGAAAAGCAGAAAAACGCTTTAACAATTAAATTTCACTAAAGACAATTAGCAATCGTAGTCATTGCCCCCATTAAAAAAAAAAAATCTCCAAATTCCAGATGTTGATATTCTATTTAGGAGCAAAGAAAAAAAAAAGCTATTGGAAATGATTAGTTTATTTAAGATGCTGGATGTTATTTGCTGGTTGTGCACGATTTCATTTATCTTTCCAACAGACTTCCTCAGAATCAACACACATACACATAGACACAGAAAGACAAATTAATATGCACATGCGCACACGTATATGCATCCATGTGCAAGCATGACTAAGCGTATCCCACACGTGTGAGAACCAGAGCTGGCCTAGATTTTACTGCAATTCAACGGAGATGTTAACTCTTTTCCCCCACCCCCACCCCCACCTCGACTTTAATGGGAATTCTAGATGGGGTTGAAAAGACCCCCTTGGTATACTTTGACTCTCTCTCCGCCTGCTCTGGTTGGCTGACATTTATGACTTTTCAAGCAAAAACAAAACAAAACAAAAAGGAAAGCATTTCTTGAATGAAGTCATAGCTCAAAAATAAGGCAAAGGAAAACAATTACAAAAATGGATGCCATAGATATGCAAACCTCCCCTCCATTCATGCCTGTTGTAAAGTTCTCAGAGTGCTTTCAAAGAGCTGATTTTCAGGGGGCCCTCCTGACATCCAGTGATCTAGTCACACTCCAGCAAGGACACTGGTGTCGTCATCATCATCACCATCATCGTCATTGTCATTATTGTCCTTTAGAGACCGGGGTGGGAAAGGGCCTTCTGAGTGATGCCTGAGGAAATAGCCAGGACACCACCTCTTTGGCTGAGAAAAGAGCCCGTTGCACTTGCCTCTGACAGATTTGGGGAAAACACTGCAGAACTCACACTGTCCATGTCACCAGAAGGTGGTCAGTTTCCAAACCGACCCAGGAGGGATCTCACCAAAGAGGATTTGGGATAAGTAGAGGAGGGTGAGTGCCATAGGACATGAGCCCCAACACCACAGGCAGGTAAAAAGGAAAACTGAAAGTTGGAGGGCCAGAATGCCAGCCGGAAGCTGGGAGCGCTGGTTGACAGTGGCTGAAACTGCAGCAGCTTCTGAACTTGGAAGGGAAATCCCATGTGACATACTGAGAGAAGGGCTTGAGGGTGTGAAAATCTGTGTGTGTCTCTGGGTACTGGAGGGTTGGGTGAGGGAAGATGCTGCAGACTGTGTGGGTGTTGGTGTGAGTGTGTGCGAGTGTGAGTGTGTGTGTGTATGTGTGTGTATATAAGACGTGACAAATTCAAGTGGCATGGAGATGTTAAGGGTGGTTTTATCTTACAAGGCTGTACATGTGATCAAGGAGATAGTTAATGAAGAAAAGGGGAAAATGACACTGACCTTGTGATTTATGCACATGCCCCACCTCGGAAGTCATGGCTTGGATTTGTCAACGATCTGAGTTCCAGTGTGGAGGTGTGCCTGATACCACCCTCCAAAAGTCCAAGTAGGGGAGAAAGGGTTCATTTTCCCCTACTCATCGCTCTTCAAAGGCTTGGCTACCTCTGCTCACCTACTGACTCATTTTAGATATGACTGTGACCTTCCATCCGAGATCTGAGTGTCTAGCCACAGAGCCCAGCTCTCTGCAGAGATCATTGCCTCCACCCACTGCACTGCCTGTCCCACTTGCTGCCCCTTGGCATCCCAATCCTACTGTTTTCTTTTACTGTGTGCACACGCACGCGCGCACACACACACACACACACACACACACACGACTTGACCAAGTCAGTCAAGCTATGCTCTGCAAGTGGAGGACTGCATTTAGCCTGAGCACACAAAGGGGTGGCAGGGACCCAGTGGCCCTCCTTTTGGGCTCTCTGCAAGGGCTCTCTCTCCACCTCTTTTACTTTTCTGCAGCCCTTCAAACACACAGACTCTTCAAGAATCCCGGAAAACATCTAATCCTACCTAAATAGCCTAGGGGAGGGGAAGAGAGGCCCCAATTTAGTTGGAGCCTTTTCATCATCCTCTTCCATCTCCCTCTTTTCTTTCTTCTCCTTGCTCTTTAAGATGCCCACAGAAACCCCACAGTGGGTCTGAAGAGAAAGATCCACATTCTGCTTGGTGACGTGGGGACGCACATAAAGATGCCTGGGCAAAAAGGCAATGATGGGGTAGATATCGAACAACAGAGAGGGATTCCCAGAGTCAGTGCGCTTTGCCCTAAGATCTTCCTCCTCTGTCTTCACTCATCCAGTTTCCAGTGGTCCCTGGATGTGTAAAAAGCCCAAGCCACAGCCCTACCCACAGAAACCAACAAGGCGGCTGGGGCAGCCCCAGGGTAACTGCCCTCCTTTCTGACTCCCTCTGGAAGCAGAAGGGGAGGTTTTCAGGACCATGACATTCACAGGGCTGCTCCCTTTCCACTCACTCCACATTGCCTTGCCTTACCCTCCCTCGTGTTTCCTCTCTGACACTCAAGCAAAGCGATTCCCTGCAGCTCAGCTCAGAAACAGATCCTAGGTGACCACCTGCAAGAGGTAAATAAACGGGTGCCCTCATGGGGACAGACGTTGTTCGGGTTCCATGAGGACAGAACAGCCAAAAATATTGATCGAAGCTCAGAGGGAAAAAAAAAATTGGCAATGCACTGGTCTCCAGCAAGAGTTTAATTGACAGAGACTTCCGCAGGCCGGCTCTGGACAGCACATAAACTGACCGCGATGTTACTTTATTGCAATACACTCTGCTTTAATTAATTATCACCTTTGTTAAGAGTGGCTCCGGATCAAAGCTTTCTAGATGCTTAGCAGATCTGACTTACAAAGCCCCCCGTGCATTAGGCTATCCCACTGCTCTTGGTGAGGCTAGCCACCTCCCTTCCCATTTGCTTTCCTCTTAGCTGGTGGCTTCTTCCTCTTTGTTAAAAAAGAACAGATCTTCCCGCACAGCCACTCTGTCCTAGGATGGGGATGGCGAGGGGTGTTGCCTGCCGAGAGCATGGGGCTGCCGTTTGGCTGCCGTTTCTAAAATTACGCGACTGAGACTGGGTTCACCTTCAAATCTATCTGGCTGGAAATGGGAGGTGTCGAAAGAATTAACGAAAAAAGGGGGGGGTCATGGAAATGTTAAAGATGGGTATGTGAGTGTGCGTGTGTGTAAATATTTGTGAGGGGGGAGCACGTGCACAGGCGACTATGGGCACATCCACATAAATATTACGGGATCGATACATTTCACATCCTCTGCCCACACCTCTTAACTTCTCCCTCCTGTCTCTTGAGCACCTGTGCTACTGTCGTATTTCACTCTGAGAAATGCTCGCAGCTGAAGCGTGCATAGATGATGCTGTATTGAACCAAGCCATTGTTTGGATTCAGTTGTGTAGTCCGGGTGCCCATGGAAGGATGGTTCTCGCCCGGAGTAGGTGGTGCCTAAAGAATCCACTTCTCAAGAAAGGACGGGGACCTCACCCTCCAGAGTCCCCTAAGCCTCCACCCTGACAGGTGACTTACTTGAAAGCAACCCTTGGAGTCGTTCTAGGCAGATTTGAATGCCGTACGTGGCTGTTTGTTCATTATTCTAATTTAATGATGCAGTCACACCTAATTAATCCATGTCTGGTTTATTCATACACTATGTCTGAGGATCCAAAAGATCTCTCTAGCTATCCGGCTTGCCTTCACGGGGGACGGGCGAGGGGGCTCCCCTGACATGTGAGCACATCTGCATCCAAACAGGAACGGATCACTGTAGACAGATTTGATGGCGGCACCCTCCCTGACACCACTGTCCACCCACACAGGAGTGACAGCAATCACAGAGGTGACAGCAGTGACAGGGAGACGTAGTGGTGAGATCCGTGTGCCGCCTGTGTGCACACACACGTGAGCGTGTCACGCATCCATTCCACCAGGGCACCCTTCTACTAGGCAATGGGCCACGCCCCTACTGTGCGCAAAATGAGGCCTCGTGGAGTATCAAGCATTCCTATGCCTGGGAGTTTCGGTGCCCAAGGTCGAAAGGCTGAGCTGAACCAACCTGCCCTCTCTGGCCTGAAGAAAGCAGAGCAGGAGGCATGGGGCGGGGCCGGGGGGGGCAGCAAGCCCCCAAATTCCGGTCTGCGGCATGACCCTCAGCGCACCTCCCCGTGGCCGCCTCTGGCCAGACTGCTCCGCACGAGTGCTGCCTCTTGCCTGACAGGTACACTCTGAGAACAAGGCATCAACCTAATAATATCCTTATAAAGCCAAGCCTCCTGCGCTAGTCCTAGGAGACAAGAGGCATCCAAAGATCAAACACTACATCACAGTGTATTTGTAGGCACTCTCTGATTCTGCTACCTCCCTATAATGTTCTAATTGACTATTTGATCAGCTCTAAAAGGGCCGGTGTTCAAGACAGACTCACCCACCCATTCATACACACCATTCGCGTGCATGCTCACCCACACCTGTGCCCGTGCACCTACGCTCACCATACGCAAGCACGCGCGTGCAGACTTCCTCTTGCACACACACCCACGTCCCCCTTGCCAGCTCATCCAGCAAGGGTGGATTTTCACAGGAGATGCTTGAAGGTGAGTGAAATCACACACCTAAGATTGTACGCGCCCTTCCAGTAATGGGCTTATCAATACCTCTTAAAGAAATGTGACAGCCAGCCCAGAGTGATTCAGTTGTGTGGCCAAAGGTCAGCATATAGATATCCATTATTAATAATATCAATATCTTGGTTGACCAATATAACCAGAAACTGTATCATGTCACTGCTGGTGGGCGAGCCAGGGAGGATTACACGGCAAGAGCAGGAAATTATGCCCATGTAAAATTAATCATATTGACTGGTTCTAAGAATACACGGGGAGGCGAAGATGTTGAGAGTGCTTGCCGTGGTGGGAAAGGGGGACCTTGTTCCCAGAGGTCCCGTGGTCTCGAACCCCTGGAAGGAGCCCAGAGAGAAGGGGGCGGTCCCCGAGTGGCCGGCGAGCACAGCCTCGCTCATCCGGCCTCCGCCTTCCAGCAGGGTGAGGTGGAGGAGAGGTGTTCTCTGAACAGGAAAGGAAAGAAACAGGATCCCCTGGCCACTATCCACCCATCCTCTCCGCATCTTTCTGTCAAATCAGTATCTGGCCTGGCCTGGCCTCACCGGATGGGCCGCGGAGAGCGTCCCTGGGCCCGCCGTCCTGAAGAGCTCCGTCTCCGAGGGCTGGTGTGAGCCTGAAGCTGCATCCCCAGTGACCCGCTGGGAGACCGGCCCCTGGGGATGTCCATGTGTGCACTTGGCAGCTTAGGGGTCCCGGGAAGAAAGGCACTGGATCCAACTCATCGCCCAAGATTTGGGCTCTTGAGATCAGCAGAGCCGGAGGCTCGGACCGAGGTCCCGTCCTGCCAGGGTTCCTAGTGGAGTCGGGGTGGCCTGGACTTCAGGAAAACCTTGCTCACTGAGGCTCACATACAGGCACAGTGAGTGAGAAGGGAAGGGAAAAGGGAAGGCCATGTGTCCCTAGCCTTGGAACGGCCGTGGGACCTGCCCCTGGCCCCTCACGGCCTTGCCTGCTTTCCTGGTCCTCCTTGACCGCCCTGGGCAGCACCTTGGAAGCATGGAGAGCTTTTCTTCTCTCTGTTCGCTGAGCCTGTGGAAGCTGCTGGAAGGGAGCCTAGCTTAGAGGCCAGGTCCCGTGGTGGGGGTGCTGATGGGCAATGGGAACTGCTAAGCTGCAAGGGAGATGCCTTTGATTGTAAAGGAAGGAAAGGAAGTGGTCCCTGTGGCTGGGGGCAGGGGGGGGCACTTGGCGCCCAGCAACCAGTCCACGCCCCATCCTCTCTTGACCTGCCTCCCTCTCCTGGCCAGGGGCACGCTCAGAGTCCCATGCCAAGGCTTACACCCAGCTCTAGGGGCCGAGGGCCTCGGTAGCCTCTGCTCCCTCCCATGTGTAGCACGGCCTTGTTAGTGGAGCCCCAGCCACGTAGGCTGCCGTGGACAGTTCCCAGATCTGGGACTTGCTCACCCTACCCTTCCCATCCCGGATCAGGCGTTCGGGGCACCCAAGGGCATCCTCCTTGCCCACTGTGCCGTGCCCTCTCTGGGCTCCCAAGGCCTGCCTTGGGGGAGAGGGGTGGCCCCAGACAGTGCTTGTGGGAGGGCTCCCGTCTCCTCCAGTGGTCGCCTGCCCTCTGACGGTGAGAGGGAGAACTTCCTACTCCCTGGCTGGGCCCCTGAAGCCAAGGCACCCCTGCCGCAGTCCTGGCTCAGGTTCCAGACCTCTCCAGCCGCCTGACTCCTTCCCCTGGCAGAAGGGCGAAGGGGGGCGGGGGCACTCCTCTTATGCATGCGAGCCCCCTGCAGGGCTAGGCCTCGGAGCCTGGGCCTGGGGCGCCAGCAACACGGAGCCACCGTGAAACGAGAGAGGAGAATCAGAGAACCCCACCAGTATTGTATAGTTCAGGACACATGTGACTTTGGTTTCATTTCAGAAACGAATCGTGTACAGTTTAGCGTGGGTTTTATCCTTCATCCCATTTGTTGGGACGCCAGAATCTTTTTCATGCTTAGGGGCCTGTCATGGGTCCAGCTCCAGACAGTTCCATCACTCGGCTTCTGCCAAGGAATGTCCAAATGCCCCACGAGACACACGCGCACACGACCCTGGGCCTGGTGAACCAGGCCTGGGCACAGGACCATCAGTTAGTCATCCTTTGGCACATCCATCACCCTGGACCAGCACAGCCCCGTGGGCTGTCGGAGTGAGCCGCACAGAGCAGGAGAGCCACCACCAGCTTATTTCCGGGCTTCGCTGTCTCTCGCAAACTTTAAAACTCTTTTTAATAGAAAACTAAGACCGCCCCTTCGCTCTCATCTCAACTATTTCGATAAGTAAATGGTTAGATTTATTGTAGCGTCCACTCTGTTGTCATTGTGTCGTTGTCATTGTGTCGGACAGGTTTGAAAAGCCACTGGGATGAAAAGGAAAGGATGAGGCCCGGGGCTGGATGGGACAGGGCGGCTGAGTCCATCCCCAGGGCGAGGAGGGGGACACAGAAAACCAGGCGTTGTCTCGGCGGGAAAGTGTGCCTAGAGGCAGCAGTGAGGGGCCACTCCGCAGAGCGGGTCCCGGTGGCAGGCAGGGGGATGGAAGAGGAGTGACAAGAGTGGGGGCCCGGGTGGCAGCCAGAGAGCCGGAGCTGGGGGCCACTAGGCTTCTGCTCCCTGCTGGGTGAGACCCCCGTCTGTGGCTCCCCCAGGCTCCAAAGCCTTGCTTTTGTTTCTCCTGAATTTCTCGGTGAAATATTCCCTCAGAATGTCCTGATGTTTGTCATCTAGTCCATGGCAGAGGCCCCGCAGCCTCTGCTGCGGGGCCTCTGCCATGGACTAGATGCCATGGAGGAGAGGGGCCCCAAAGCTGGCAGACGCAGGAGGCTCCTGCTGGGGCAAGAGCAGGGAGTCATGGACCCAACTGGGGTCCTTTTCCGGGGCATCTCCCCGACCACCCCCATGTGGAGAGCAGGGTCTCACGCCCGCCCCTCTGAGGGTAAGGCAGCCTTCTGCAAAGCAGAGAGTATGTGGGGTGTCCACCCTGCTGGGGGACGCTCACCTTGACCCCACACCGGGGAGACCTGGGTGAGACGGGACACAAAGAGGCACGTTCACGTGGGACTCAAATGCCCTGAGGGCCAGGCTTTCTCCTGAGGGTCAAGTTCATTCCTTGGCAGGTGTGGACTCAGCGTCACCACCCCAAAATAACCTGGTGTGCTAGAAAGCAGCAAAGCCACGTATATAAAACCACCCAAAGCGAATGTCGGGGAAGGAAGGAACCCCCAAAAGAGGAGTAGACAAACCACCCAAAGCGAATGTCGGGGAACGAAGGAACCCCCAAAAGAGGCACCCTTGCTACCCAGGGGGTCTCGGCCCCCAGGCTCCCGGGGAGAGAGGGTGGAAGAAGGCGAGCTGGCACGCGGGAACGAGGCAGAGCCAGGAAGCTGGCTTGCTGACGGCCCGCTTGTTTTGTTTCGTTTTGTTCCATTCTGTTTCGTTTTTGTCCCACTGCAGTGAAGTCTGATTCTCAGGCTGGTGGAGAGAGGAATTTCTCACTCCAAAGAAACCTGGACCCGATACCAGCCCGGCTGAAGGAGAAGAGGCGGTGATCAGGGGTGGCTGGGTGGGCTGCAGACATTTCTCAGGAAGCGGGTGACCCGCCGAGGACCTGCAAGGACGAGCCTCACCTGCTTTGGGTCTGCAGTGTCCTTCAGCTGTCCCAACTGCAGCCCACTTGGGCCGAGAAATTACTCGTGGAATATTTAAACCCGTGCCCAGGTTCTCTGTCACCTAGGCAGGCATCCAGATCGTCCCCCCCCCCAGGCTTACTCAGCTGAATGTCCCCGTAAACGAGGGGGTTCTAGATGTTGGATTCTCCCCCCGGCCCCCTGCCCTTCCTCTGTGCCGGCCCCCCGTTCGGGGGGTGGCTGCAGGCAGCCAGGCAGAGGGAATGAATCTGGGGACAGTGTCTCCCCGGGTGACTGTGGTCTTGTAACTGGAGGACTCTTAGCCGATCCCAAGGAGTACGGCTCCCAGCGGGGACAGCACACCAGGGCCAGGGTGCCAGGGTGCCTGGGCAGCCCGTTTACTGCAGAGGTGCCTCCCAAGAGAAACGCAGCGCAGAGGAGCAGGAGGAGACCCGGCGACCTTTAGGACCGGGGACACGGCCGTGCTGGTGACCAGCCCTTTAGGAGAGGGAAAATCCCCTCTTTCGGGTCTTCCACTGAGTCGACCCTTGGCATCTTCCTGAGGTTGGGACTCCTCTGGGAAGGAGCAGAGCTAGGCTTGGTCACAGAGCTGGGGTAACAGCACGGGGCAGCTCCCTTGCAGGTTGATAATGGCCTTCCAGTGTCCTCCCCGCCCCCTCCAGGCCCCCAAGCCCAGGGTTCTCAGGGGACAAACGCAACCCCCAACCCAAATAACCTTCCTTTCTTATCCCAAGTTCTGCCCCTTGCTGAAAAACCAAACCGGGCAGATGAGTCCCTGGGGGCTAATGGACATTAACGCGTTACCATCTCTGGTGACACCTGCCTCCCGTAAGACCCTGTAGAGCCCAGGCCATAACCTAAAGAAACCTCTGTAATGGGCGGATTTCCCTGTAGGCCACAGGGAACCTCTGTGGGGCTGGGAGGCCTCTGGCTGCTTACAGGGCATGCTCCCCCACCCCCCCGCCACCGGTCTAAAGCTGCACGTGGCACACCCCCTGCACACACACACACACACACACACACCCTATGCCACAGGGCCAGAGGAAGCAGGCAGCAGAGGGGCTGAGACCCTGCCAGTCTCCCAGCAGGGCCGGTGCACCCAGGAGGCTGCCAAGCCAGAGGTCTAATCAAATATTAAACACAGTCAGTAAACTTAAACCAGCTCCGTAGCTGCAGCGCCGAGTCCCTCCCTGAGAGCAGCCCAGCTCTAGCCCGGGGACGTTGCCAGATCAGCCTTGGTGGTGGTGGGGGGGGGCTGGGGGCTTCTTGGCCCCATGCCCGCTTTGGGCAGGAAAAGAGGAGATACACAGGGACCACGACAGGGAGAGAGGAGGCTGGTGGCTTTCCTCCTCCGTTCTCTTATTCATTTCCTCTGATTTTTATCTAATCTCTCCTGATGGTCCTGGTGAAACTTAATAGACAAAGTGAATTTTTATTACATCATCAATATAATCTCCAGCTAATCAGCAGACTCGGGGGCCACCACCGGCCCTAGAGCTCCTCATCTGGCGTCATAAAGAGTAAGAACCGTCACTGCCAAGCGTGACTTTTCCACCTCCACCCAAGAGGCCGTCTCCCCGCCGCCCCCCCCCCCCAGACCTATTCTTGGTGTTCCTGCCTTCCCACGGATCCCCCCCCTGCCCGGTGGACCACGTTGCCCATCGATGGAGATATGGTTGGTCTCCATTCGTATTTTTAGTTTTCTCCCTCCCAGCTTCAGCTGTTAAAATCACAAATCTGGGACTTGTGTTTTGAATGCCAAAATAGCCTAATGTCGACTGATTTTGATTCTGCTTTCCTCTGTGCAAGGAATATGAGATGCCGTAAGATATTATATAATCTGATGGATCACAGTACATACTCTCAACCACGTTATAAGCCAAACACCATCCCTAGATGACCTATGTCCCAAAGGTGTTTCGGTCATTTAAAGTCGGGCCATGCCTCTTACAGACTGTATCAGAGATGTTAAATTATATATTTCATTTATATTATAGTGTGCCTTCCATGTACGTAGCATTTTAATCTATAAAGTGCCTTCTTGTCTATTACCTCTTTCATCCCCATTGCAACCAGGTAGCATTGATACCTTTTTTATGAAGAAAAATGGAAAAGGGATCGCGAAGGAAAATTACAAGCTGGTCAAATCCTGCCAGGATACAGCAGAGTGGCTCAGGCTTACAGAACAGGCGCTGGTGAACTAGGGAAGGGGCCTGGGAGAACCAGAGAGGGCGGAGGCCTGGCCGGTGACCAGGCAGGCAGATTTCTAGGGACCAGCCTGCTGGGCAGCCCCTGACCAAAGGGCAACAAGGACGTAAGGAATGGCCAGTTTGTTTGTTTCCCCACAAACCTGCCTAAAGTTAACTATGATATAGAATTCCCCCCCACCGCCACCCCCGCCTCCCCGCTTTGAAGAACGCTTTTCCGGGAGATGGAGCCCCTTCTGTAATGTGAAGCCTGGGCCATCTCCTCCACAGGGGCCAGGGCACTCTGCTCTGCCAGTGGCGTGGATTTGGGGAAACCACCAGACATCGCTTAAGAGTCAAATCCTATAAATAAGAGGGGTGATGAGGCCACTGAATCTGGCCTTGGGCATCCACGCCCTCAGCTGTTTGAGGAAAGAGGGACTCTGCTCTGTGCAGGCAGAGCGGAGCCGGCTCTGGGAGTGACCGGCCACCCATCACCGAGGCTCCCCTCTGATTCCTGTGCAGAAGGCTGCCTCCTCGCATCTGTCCCATGGGTGGTCCGCGCGCATCGGGCGTCGTGGGAAGGCTTCTCCGCTTTGAGCTGGACCCTCCGAGGGGCCCCTGGGAGCAGGCAAGCATCTGTGCACCGGACACTGCCTGCTGCAGGGGCGGCTGATGCACCAAGGGAGGAGCCAGACGCCTGGTCCTCGCCCCGCCCGGCCCCTTGGCTCAGAGACTCAGCTTCCTCCTGTCTCCGGTCCCTGCAGTGACCCCCGTTCGCCCCGCCTCGTAGGGTCATGGTGGGGATGGAGTGAGCTGCGAGGAGGAAAAACGAGGTGTAAAAGTTCAAATCTCCAGGGTCATGGTCATGTATTAAGTGCCAGCACCCCCGTCAGACCGCAGGGAGCTGCGCTCGGGAAGAGGAGGTCCAGGCTGAAGGCAGGGCCGAGGGTGGACGGGAAGGACCACTGACGAAGCACCTACCGCCTGGCGTACACGTCGGACTCCTGCTTATTTTCTCTCATCCGTCCCTCGTGACGAAACCGAGACAGAGATGTCACCGTGCCCCTGTGAATGCCAAGGGAACGGAAGCCCGGAGAGCAGTAACTCGAAGGCGCTTACGCGCTGCGGAGACGCAGAGCCAGAATGTGCCACCAAATTTGTCATATTCTCAAGCCCACCGCATTTCCATGACTGCAGCTCCCTTTGTGGAAGTAAATAAAAAGATCATCTCTTCCATCGCCTTCATGTTACAGATGGGGATACTGAAGCCCGGCGACATTAAAGGCTGAGATTTTCTTAAACCATTCCACACGATCTTTTACCGAGGCTCTGAGAACACACGTGTACATGCACACGCACGCACACACGCACACGCTACAGACACGCAGAGATAACTCGCACAATCACACCCTCTTATACATACGCAGGTACACAGACACACACACCCGCATCTATAGACACACAAAGAAATATACATTCACAGGTGCACGTAGGAACACTCTCAAATGTGGACATGTGTAGATATCCGTGTACGCCAGCACACACACCCCAAACCAGAGACAGAATACACAAGCACAGACACATTTCACAGACATACACGTATTCAGACGCAGAGACACACAGAGGTACACACAGAGAGGGACCGACACGAATAGAGATGCATACACTTACACGAAAGCACACACTCACACACCAGACCTCAACAAGGCTCAGTTAACCGCGAAGCCATGGACGCAATTTAGCCATGTAATGCTCTAGCTGGAGAAGTAAAACCTGCTGCTTTTGAGAAAGGGGGCTGACGAGGGCCCAGCTTGAAGGCAGGGAGGGCACCTCAACTCACTTCTCAGTCCTAAGCCAGAGGCCAGAAGTCTTCTGGCTAACGCTTGTGTGGCACAAGAGCCCCGTAAAGGTCAAGGCCAAATCCTCATTAGATGCCGAATCAGCAGGAGGCATTTGCTGAGAACGCTTCTTGTGCCATTGTCCTCCTGCACCCACCTGCAGGATCCCAGCCAAATTTCTGCTCATCTGACCAAGACCAAGGAAAAAGCCTGGAGAAATTTGAGGCAGGCCTTCCAAGGGCACCACCCCCAAACCCCCGCCCCGAAGCCCCACACATCGGCCCTGGGAAGGTCTTGTACAGGAAAAGGCTGGCCCGTGAGCAATAAAGGGCCCTCCAGGAAAGAGGAACTGGACGTGCTCAGAGGACAGTGGTGGGTCTGCAGCCGGCCTGTCCCGGAGGCTGGTGCTCAGGTTGCCTCACTTTGTGGCTCCGAGCGAGGAAGGACGCCTTCCTGCAGCGAGCCCTGCACTGTCCACCCGACCCATTCCAGGCCTGCAGGGTGTCTCTATTAAGAGAACACACACACACACACACACACACACACACACACACACACGGAGCAGAAAGTTAGCGACAGCAAAGAGATCATCTGAGAATAGGAAATGTATGGTTTTCTTTTCTTTGGACTAAAATCCTGAGATTTGGGGACATGAGTTCATTCGACGGTCATTACCGGAAGGACCAGAAAACCGAAGCTTTCCTGGGACAGTTGGGCAGGCCTGCTCTGCCATGTACGGACTCAGGCCAGCTGTGCTGGACATGAGGTGCCCCAGGCACCTCCGCGTGTCTTGCCCCGTCCCACATGCCTTGATGTGCTGATGGCCATGAGGGGCGAGGCTTTGTGGGCAGCCCTGGGGACCGCGGCAGAGAGATGGCTCTGAAGGGCCAGTGTGGCGTGTTTCTGACCTACGGTGTGTCTGTTTGAGGCGTGCTGTGTCGACGTGTGTTGTCTCCTTGTGCTTGGCTTGACGGGGTCCCGTGCGTCTCCTGTGTGCCGATGCCGTGTGGGTCATGTGTGTGTGTGTCAGGTGTGTAGGAGAGCTGTGATTTCTCCCCTGGTTCTGGAAAGGGATGGGAGGGAGCAGAGGGGGCTGTCGCCCGTTCCTGCGTTCCCGCGTAGCTACAGAGCGCCTTCATCCTGGGACTTGCTGTTCAGGAGCTCGCCCCACCCCCACCCCTGCATTCTCTCAGCCCAGAGGCATCTGCCCCCATCCTGAAACTCTGGGTCTGAGCAGAGCTCTAGGATCTAGAGCATTTTGCTGTAGCTGCCGTGAGGTGTGTGTGTGTGTGTGTGTGTGCACACGCGCGTGCATATGCATGTGCCCACACTCACACCCACACCCACACACCACTACATATAAGCACATTGCAGTCTCAGCCAGGGAGGCCCAGGCAAGGAGCTTCCTGGCCGTGTTCGCTCATACGTGCTGAGATGACCCAGGCGTGTGGGGGCTGTAACAGGTCCAGGTGGGCCTGTTTTTAAGTGACAGATTGTGCATAAGTCTCAGACTAGCGTTTTTACTAAGTGCACATGAAAAACAACAGCAGAGATGGCTCGAGCTCCCCGGGGTGGGCACTCCCGCAGTTTTCTGCCAGCATGTGTGAGTGTGGGGTCTTTTGAGGGGCCTCTGGCCAATGTGTGGGGGAGGAGTGGGGGAGGTCTAGGGGAGGACGGGTTCCGCACACGTGGGGTGTGGGCAGCCTGAGCGGGTGGGACGCCAAGGGAGCCTGTCCTCCAGAGACCTGTCTGCTTTCGTGGATGCATGGCTGGACCATCTGGGGCATTTTCTCACATTCTGCCCACAGCTTCCCCCTGGGAGATGAGGAAGAGGAGGTCGGGGCTCCCCGGAACGCAGCCCCGAGCACCTGGCACCTCTTGGAGTTGCGTGGGGCCGGGCGGGGGGTGGGGGTGGCAGCAGCAGCTATGGGAAGAGAGAGGGCCCCCTCCCCACTGCCTCCATCTGGGTGGGAGCAGATGGTACTCAAACCCAACCAGCAAGGCCAGGGGCAGCGCTTGGAAGCTGTGTGTCCTGAGGGAAGGACAGCGCAAAGGAGGCCGGCGTGGGGCTCCTGGGAAGCGCTCCCGTGCTGAATGCACCTCTACCCTCTCGGATCTGTATTTCTGTCCAGACTCTGCCCAGGGTCCCTGAGCCCGGCCCACGTGTCTCGCTGTAGGTGCCCTGTTCCTTTGCTTCATCCGGGAGCTCTTGGGGCCGATCCAGCTCCTGGGGTGCAGGCATGAAGGGTAAGCTCTCCCTAAGTCTGGCCCCACAGTGAACTCGCTTTGCTCTTAGGCCAGCAGGAGGAAGGCCTCCCCATCTGCGCCGCTGCGGTCTCAGACGCAGATCCAGCGCGGTCAGGAGGGAAATGTCACTCTGGCCTCTGCCAGGGCAATGCCACAGATCCAGGGCTGTCATCTGTGCTTTGCCTGAAACACCGTCAGCAGGCAGCTCCCGGGCACGCAGAGAGCTCAGGTGAAGCCTGCCTTGTCTTCCTGCGCCGAAGCCGGACCCTGATCCTCCCTAGCCTTTGTATCCAAATTCCCTGGAAAACTGGTGAGAAATGAAGACCCTGGCCTCTGCCCCAGACCATGGAATTCCCTGAAAATGGGGCAGGGACCCTGAAGTTGGAGAACAGCTCAGAGGGCTCCAGTGCCTGGCCCCCGGGGCGGCCTTAGGGTTAACCCCCAGCCCCGTGGTCAAGCCCGGTCACACTGTCAGAACGCTTGCATTCTGACTTCCTCCTGCCTCCTGGCTGGACACCCTCCCAGTGTCCGCTAACTTCCTGTGCCCTGCCTCGGGGTCCCTAGACGGCAGTTTTCTTCCCACGGGAGTGACCTCCACACAGCCAGGACCGCACGATCACACCATAAAACCCCTCCGCAGGCCGCCGTCCTAAATACCAGAACCACACAGCGTCCCCGGGAAGGGGGTCCAGAGATCACACGCTCACGTTTTCCCTTCACGCTCGTGTACACTCGTGGGCACACTCCTACACGCATGCACACACAGATAGCACAGACACCCGCAGAGGCACTTACACACAGAGATGCACACACAGACACATGGATACACACAGATACGTTCACACACAGACACACATACAGAAACACTCATTCAGACATACGCAGACACCTACAGACGCGCTTACACGTACAGACACACACATAGACACGCAGATACACTGGCACACAGGCCCACAGAGATACACTGTTCAGGAAGAACTCTTCTGCTCCCAGCCCCGTGGAGTCAGGACCCTGCTTAGCCCCTTCCACGGCTTCGCAGGCCTTCCAGACCCCGTTCAACTGGGAGGTGGTCACTCCCCAGCAGGCACGAGGGCCAGGAGACAGGCAGTGCTGAGGTCAGACCCCAGCTTTTCCACTGACAAGGTGTGTCCTCGGTCAAGACACTATACTGACCAGGCCAGCCTCAGTTTCCTCATCTGTCAAATGGGGGCACACGCACTGTCTAAATGGGTTTATTTCCAGTATGCCATGCAGTAATCTAAGCAAAGCATTCGGCACAGTGCCTAGAACCCAGTAAGCCCGAGAGAAGCTGTGTAACAAGTGAAAAAGAGAAAGAAGCGGCAGGGCCCCATCCCCGACGCCCACCGCCGGCCTGGCTGCCCCTGCGCTCCCTGCGAGACCAGATCCCACTCTGTACCTCCGCTCAAACTGTCCCCAACCAGCGCGCCCTCTTCCCTCCACCTCCCCCAGGCCAAAACCTGTCCCTCTACTGAGCCTCCTCCAGGAAACCTCTAACAGCGGCAGCTCGAAGCCCCCTGACCACAGTCCTCAGACCCCACGCACACACCCGCAGCCAGTGCATGTCTCTCATGTCCATCCATCCTCTCCTTCTCCCGTGAGCTGCTCGGCCAGACTCACCTCCGGCACAGATCCGCGGCAGGCGCCTTCACTCATACCTGGAGCCACGGTCACTCCAGTTCCAGCAAAGGCCAGCTGCTTTTGCAACGTGAAGTTCATTATACATGTTTTCGTCGTGAGCAGTATTCACAGCCAACAGCCAACGAGATGGAAAGGGACCAGAAGAGAAGGCAGCCGCTGTCCCAACTCCCAGAGACACTCCTGGGAATGTCACGGTGATTTGCCTCAGGTTTGGCTGGCAGAAGCCACACACACCGAGCTCGCTCGCCTACGGCGTGCCTGGCGCTGGGCTGCGTGTCGTGTGAGAAGCAGAGAGAAGAGCCACAGCACCTGCCCTAGGACTCTGAGAGGAAATAACACTGCGGAGAATGATGCCCGAAGCATCAATGGAACACAGCTTAGAGTTCCTGTTGTGGCACGGTGGAAAGGAATCCGTCTAGTATCCGTGAGGATACAGGTTAGATCCCTGGCCTCGCTCAGTGGGTTGGTGATCCAGCATCGTCGTGAGCTGTGGTGTAGGTCACACAGACGCGACTCCGATCCCATGTTGCTCTGTCTGTGGCCTAGGCCGGGAGCTGCAGCTCCGATTCGACCCCTAGCCTGGGAACTTCCATAGGCCACGGGTTCAGCCTTAAAAAGCAAAAAAAAAAAAAAAAAAAAAGGAAAAAGAAAGAATCACAACTTAGCCCCACCCACAACCATCAGACACCACTGTGTGCCCTGGTCGGGTGGGAGATGGTCAGCTCCTGTGGTCAAGGTTTGGAAGTCACTAGAAGCCCTGGATTCTCATCCAGGAGCCCCTGGAATAAATCACTGAGCTTTTTGAGATTTCCACTTTCTCACTTGGGAATGGCAGGGGCTCGATCACCTCCAAGAAAGTTTCCCGTTTCACAGTCTATCACCCAGGAGGGGAGGTTCTTGCTGGTTTTAGCGTTTAGAGTCGCACAACCCTCAGGGACACTTGGAGGCTGGGCGCAAGTGTGGGGTGATTCGAGGGGTCGCTCAGAAGCTGCAGTCAGGGGTCAGAGGTAACTGGAGGGATTGAAGAGCTTGTGACTAGGGCTTGGTCAGGAGTTGAATGGGAAACGGGGAGTGGTGTTTGGCTGTCATCAGCACCGGGTTCTCTCAAAGAACAAGACGAGGCGGTGGCGGGGCCGCGGAGAAAGCCCTGGATCCGGAATCCGAAGCCTTGCGTTGGAATACTTAAGAGCTGTGTGATGACCAGAGGCCTTTTATTCCCTGAGCTCCGAGCTCCCCGCCTGTAAGCCAAAAATAACCACACAGACTCCATGCAGCATTGCAGCAATTAAATGAGAATATATAGAAGCATCTAGAACAGGCGTGGAGAATGGTACTAAGCATAATAATAAGAGGATAATAAAAGAAATGGTTACCATGCTTTTATCCCTCACCATGTGCTTGGCACAAAACCGAGCGATGTCATTTAACACTCCTGGTTCTTGTAGGGGAAGGGTCAGATTCCGTCTTTATTTTGCAGACAGGGAGACGAAGGCACAGAGAGTCTGAGTAATTTTCCAGGTCACACAGTGAGGAGACAGCAGAGCCAGAATGTCACACAGAGCCCCCTGGAGTTACAGACTAGGTTAAGAGTGCCTGCACTGACTGAGCCCCACATCTGGGGGTGAGAAAGTCTTGGCGTGGAAACCGTATGATGAAAGATCAGATGAGCCGGCGCCCGAGGTTTGGTGGATACACAGTAAGCACTCAATAACGAGTGTTTATTTATTGCTTCTGTTTACAGCTCTATTCCCAAAGTGAATTGTTTGTTTAAGTAAGGAGCATTTACCTTTATTACAGTCATTGGTAAATAAAATTATATTTGCATTTCCACAAATATGTATGAGTTTAATTAGTCTTGCAATTCGTACACACAAGAGCCAGTCCAGGAAACGCATTCATGAGCTCGCCCTTCTTACCCCAGGCAAAAAGGCTTCTCAGACAAACACCATCAGGAGTAAATCATTTCCTTCAATCACAAATAGTTATCGATCACCCACTCTGCGCCAGGCACGAATCTAGCAGCTGGAGACACAGTAGTGACCAGAGAGACTCCTGGCTCTCCTGGAGCTTATATTTTTATGAGGGAAGTCAGATGACAAATGAAAAATAAAAAGTAAGTGCAGTGCAGAGGATTAAAGCGTATGGATGAGGAATAGTGTGATTCTATATTGTGTGGGCGGAGAGGGTCAGTGAAGCTGTGTTGCAAGCACCAAGCAGAGATGGAGGGAGAGAGCTCTTTGGGCAGACGGGACAGCAGGTGCAAAGGTCCTGAGGCA
>PVHT021183607.1:7263372-7375041 GCA_004024745.2 Catagonus wagneri
TATTCTAACTGTATGAAAAGCTGCAAACCATTTCATCTCACATTCATTTCCTCAAGATCTTTCCGGCTGCATGTCTGGGGAGGCAGGCGACCAGGAGAGTGATGACGGAGACATGGATTAGGATGAGCGGTGTGAAGGTGCGAGAAATAACTGGGTTCAAGCTGTGCTCGGGAGATAGGAGTTCCCTTGTTGTGGATTGGATGTGGAATGAGAGGCAAGTGGGGAGCCCAGGAAGACTTGAGCCACTTGACGGTCGGTGGTGCCGTTTACCAGGCTGGAATACGTTTTAGGGTTAGGAGATCAAACTTGCATCTTGGCCATGCTAAGAGTGGGTTGCCAACTAGACATCCAAGTGGGGAATTAAGAAGGCAAATGGATTATGATCCTGGAGCCGAGCGAAGATCTGGGCTGGAGGTCTAAATGTGAGAGGCGTCTTTGTATCCTGGTATGTTAAGTTATTTATAACAGCACAGACTTAACAAGACTGCACAGGAGTTCCCTTCGTGGCTCAGTGGTTAACGAATCCAACTAAGAACCATGAGGTTGCGGGTTCAATCCCTGTCCTTGCTCAGTGGGTTAAGGATCCGGCGTTGCCGTGAGCTGTGGTGTAGGTCGCAGACGCGGCTCAGATCCCGCGTTGCTGTGGCTGTGGCAAAGGCCGGCGGCTACAGCTCCTGTTAGACCCCTAGCCTGGGAACCTCCACATGCCACGAATGCGGCCTTAGATAAGGCAAAAACAAAGACTGCACAGATATGATTATTGCTCTTCCCCAGTGTGGTCTGAGCATCGGCTGGGTCATCATTAGTTCAGCGCGTGCTGCGCTCTGAGTCAGCCATGCCTGAAGCCTGATCCAGGGTCCCGGGAGCCCCCTGTTCCCCACCTCCTCCCCAACATCTCAGCAGGTGCTCACCCACTCCAGACGCCCCAGCCCTCACTTTCTCATCGTTCCTTCTGCCTCAGTCACCTGCCTCGCCCTGTCTCATGGAACTTCGCTTGAATCTGTCCTTCCCAGGCTCCCACCTAAAGCCCTCGATGTAGCTTTATTCCCTCCGGCTTATGCCACGGCCACGGCCGCAGCCCTTTCTTGGACGGCCTCTTTCCCAGGATGCCAAAGTTGCATTCCGCCCAGGAGGGGGAGCAGGGACTGTCCGGGTGAGTCAGCCAGATTCATGACAGAGATGTAGGTCGCCTAGCTCCCTCCTCCGTGCTCTGCAGCCTCTGAGGCTCCCTGCCCCGCCTGCCCCTTCACCCGCGTCCTTGCAGCCTGCACACCCTTGCCTGGCCGCCCCCACCGCCTGACCTCCCTAGTGACTGCTCTGAACCTCTGGAAGAGAAGCACCCTGCAGGGATTTCTGTGTGGCCCCCGGAGCCACCACCAAATGCCCAGGACAGACTCCCAGCTCTTTTTTTCTCTCTTTTTAAAGTAGAAACTAATAAAAGCAACACACAATGAAATAAGCTGTTTTATTTACAAATTAGCACTGAGATCATTTCCTAGGCAGCTGCAAGGCACTGGGAGGCTGGACTGGGATGAAGCAGACAGTGGGAGAAGGGTTCCCCCCACCCCAGGCCACCGTCTGCTGGCCTGCAACCCACTGACTGTTCCGGTCGGACACCCCAGAGCCAAACCCTCTTTCCTTGTCACCATTGTGGCTACGCCTGGGTCACAGCCCCCTGTCAGGAGGCTGGGCTTCAAAAGGTCCCTGGGAGTTCCCGTTGTGGCTCAGTGGTTAACGAATCTGACTAAGAACCATGAGGTTGTGGGTTCGATCCCTGGCCTTGCTCAGTGGGTTAAGGATCCGGCGTTGCCGTGAGCTGTGGTGTAGGTTGCAGACGCGGCTCGGATCCCGCGTTGCTGTGGCTGTGGCGAAGGCCGGCGGCTACAGCTCCTGTTAGACCCCCAGCCTGGGAACCTCCACATGCCGCAGGTGCAGCTCTAGATAAAGGCAAAACGACAAAAAAAAAAAAAAAAAGCCCCCGGGTAACTGGATGGGAATACAGGTGGGGATGCGAAGTGACCCACACTTAGAGCACACAGAGCGACAGTAAAAACACACCCATTTACGAAGCCCTCTTATGCACCAGGCCACAGTGCCCACATGGCCGCATCACAGCTCTTCATCCTCCCAACCATCCATCCCACGACATCGCCAGCTGGGCAAACGTCCTCCACATGTGGGTGTTTACACAGACATTGATTGAAAAGTAATTAGAAATTCAGTTCCTCCATCACACAAGCCGCTTTCCAAGTGTTCAGTAGCCACAAGTAACTAGCGGCTCTGTGCTAGACACAGCAGGCCTAGAACCTTCCTTGTAGGGCCGAAAACCCTATCAGATGGCACTGCTCTAAAGCACTGAAGGCGAGTAAGGCAGGGAGAACGTCACATGTGTATATTGCCAACCTGAGCGTGTGGTGTGTGGACACTTGACACTTGTGTGTCTGTGTTTGTGTGTCCTAGAGGTACCCCCCGGGAACCTCCCGCCACACCTGAAAGAGTGCTACAAACACGGGCTCCAGCCTCCAAGTGCCTGGATTCGCACGCGCTCTCTCTCCCCTCCTCCAGCTGTGTGACCTTAGGCAAGTGACTTAACTTCTCTGGTCCTCTGCCTTCTCTTTAAAAAAGCCAAGAGAATAACAGAGCCGTGGCAGGGCATTGCTAGGAGTGTTCCGTGAGATAATACGCACACAGCTCTCAGCGTGGCTCCCGGCACATTGGGAGCTATTAATAAACGTTGGCTGTTACTGCCGTTTCCAGGAGGCAGCGTGTTTGCTCGGTGGGGCAGCCTTGGAGAAGACTCACTGGAGCGGGGGTTGCGCTGAGAACTCCGTTGAGACACGAGGATCGTCTCGTCCTTGTGCAGTTCAGGGGCTGGGGGGTGAGCCTATGAGAAGCCGCAGGGGAGCAGAGATGGGTGTGGGGCCCAGGAGGAGGGTGCAGACGAGGAGGAGGGGTGTACCCGGAGGGTGTACACGTGAAAACATAGAGGGAGCTGGCCTTCTCGTGTGCTTTAGCCTCAGTGTTTCTCTTTTGCTCCGAAGAGGTCTTGTGTGGAGAGAGAGTCACGGGCATGACTGTCCTACAAAGTCGAAACTGCCTTCTCTCGGAGTTCCTGTCATGCATGGCTCAGCGGTAACAAACCCGCCTAGTAGCCGTGAGGTTGCGAGTTCGATCCCTGGCCTCGCTCAGTGGGTGAAGGATCCAGCAATGCCGTGAGCTGTGGTATAGGTCACAGCCGCGGCTCGGATCTGGCAGGACAGTGATTCTCACTTTGCCCTCTAAGATCTGGGAGATGAGATCAACCCATAAGTGAGAGTGGGAACCAGAATCAGAGCTGGGGGGGAGGGGAGGGCGGTACCTGAGGGAATTTCTGGTCCAGGGCACGTATTTTAAAACAAATCCTCCACAGGTATTTGCGGAGTGCCCGTTCTGTGTCAGATCAGCTGTAGGCACTGCCAGGGATCCACCAGAGAAAAGATATGAAAAGTTCTCTGCCCTCCAGGAGCTGAGGGCCTGAGAAAGAGGCCCGAGGCCTTGGCAGCCTGAGGTGAGGTGCAGGGGCTCCTGTGTGGGAAAGATGACAGATGGGAAGTGGCCTTGGAAACGGGCTCCGAAGGATGGCTGAGACCTTGCAGAGGACCAAACACGGTCTGGAGAGGTGGGGTGGCTTGTCCAAGACCAGAAGCAGGCAGGAGGCCCCTGCCCCCACGGAGAGACGAGGGAAGGGGGAAACCTATCGTGGTGCTTCAGGTTCAGAGAGTGGGTCCCCCAGAGATGCTTGCTTGCGGGGACAGATCAAAGCCATCGAGGCTCCGCCAGTCCCGGCTGTCCTGGGAGACTTCCGTGAGGTCCCGCCCAGACCGCGGGCTGGAGGCTGCCTGTGTTTCCAGACATGGCCAGCAGAGGGCACCAGGACTACTGCACAGCTTCCACCATAGAGTGGCCGCCCGCCCGCCCGTGGTTCTGGATTCAGAGCCTGGGACCCTCTGCGCACCGGGCGCCGACTCACATCCTCACGTGGGGTGCGCCGTCGTTGGGATACCAGATGGGAGAGCTATCCAAGCAGCTCACAGGGGCACGCTTGGGTGGGCCAGAGAAATCTCACGGCCCTCCCAGAACCAGGCACATCCATAAAGGTGGCACCTGTGGTTGAATAAAAGAGGCTTCTCCCAAGACGAGCTTGAGCCTGGTTGTGACATGAAATGGGCGTGCTTTAAGTAGTTTCCATTTGGAGAAGGCAAAGGGAGGGACTCGCCATCTGTCACCACCTCTGGGGTTCATCCGCCCACCCCCACGGAGCCAATCCAGAGGCTAGAAAGAGCTCCTGCCAGTCTGTGTGTGTGGAGTTGGGGGTGGAGGGGGGAGAGAGAAGTCTGGAACAGTCCCCAAAGACCTGCAGTGTTCACATCCTTTTGCAGACAGAGGAACCGTGTCCTCTCTAGAGACCTGAACGGGCACCAGCCTTCCTGCTTCAGGGCTAAAGGCTACAGCCAGGTGGCACTTGGGCCACTCTTCTGCAGAAGACACCCCCAGGGACCCCCTCTCGTGAACAGCGGGGCACCCCATTCCCAGCTGAGTGGCCCGGGGTCTTCAGAGCACGCCGAGGCCCACCTCAGTCCAGGCTGGGTGAAATTTCCTGAACCCCAAAGGATATGGGTCTGAATCAGCTATTCTTCTTCTGGCTCTGAGAACCAGCAATCGTCTGTTGGGAGATGACAGTTTGGAGACTCAGATGACAGTGACACGGTCGGGGTGCTGATAACTGGTGCAGAGCGCAAAGCCGGAGACGTGAGGGGAAAAGAGGAGGTGATGGAGGGTGAAGTAGACGCGGAGGAGAAAGGGGGTGGGGGTGGGGCTGAGTGGCCAGCAGAGGGTCGGGAACGCCAGGCTGAGGACCTGCATCCGGCCCATGAGGACCGAGCGGCACAGGACCACGCCGGGCCACGTCTGCCTCGGTTGGAAGTGTAGGAGTCTCGTAAATCCGGCGCCCGGTAAGGTGGGGTGCCTCGTTGCTCCTCCACATCCCCCTTCTCGTGCACCAAGAGGCACCCTCCTCGTCCTCCCATGGGTGCATGAGGGGAGAGTGAGCGATGCACGCGGGGGTGCCGTGGCTCTGTGATGGGCACGACCGCAGGCTGTGTGGGGGTGAGTTGGAGCAAGTGCGAGCCCATCTGACCGGCAGGCTCTGGGTCGGGACTCAGGGCTGCCGCCCTGTCTTGCTAACCCCCATCTCAGATGTGTCAACACCTCTCTTGGCTCCGCATTGCCCCGGGGAACGCCGTTGGCTACCCCGGCCTGGCTCACCTCACATAGATGTCTTGACGTTCCCATCAGTCAGAGATGGATAGGAAGCCACCAGCCCAACACAGGGGCCCACCATGGACCTGTAGCTGGGACGCACCCGTCCTGACTAGGAAGGTGATTGCCGCTCAGCCAGATCCTTAGGGAGGGGGATGGATGGCCAGGAGAACTCGCAGAAGAGAGGCAGGCTCCGGGCAGGAAAGGCTTCTGCCCAGAAGCCTGTCCCCAGGGCTTCTGGAAGCCCAGAAGCTTCAGCCCACAGCCACGGTGGCCTGCAGAGTACTCAGCGCTCCCTGGGGAAGCCTGTTTGCCACCCCCAACCCCTCCCAACAGCCCTCCAGAGACTATCCTCCCACCTGCCCCCCCTCCCCTTGGCACAAACAGCTGTGATTCAGAAAAAGAGTCATTTCCAAGGAAACCAAAAAAAAAAAAAAAATTCCAGGCGTCAGGGGAAATTTTAACCACAAAAACGAGTGGTTCCAGAGAAGCATCGACAGCACCCAGGACGCAGCTCGGGGCTCCCAGCATTGTCAAAACCATCCTCAGAGGAAGGGACGTAAACAGGACATGTGTGCAGGAGCGTGGAGAGAAAGATGATGTTTGCCCCAGGTGGAAATTAAAGTTATCAATAACATTTTGTTGTCATTGTTGTTTAGCCACAGGGCCCTTGCAGCAACAGAAACCAAAAAAAAAAAAAAAAAAAGGCAGAGCAAAATTTAGCGTGGGTCTTCTCACGGTGGATGGACCTGGCTCTCGGCTTGGAACAGCTGGACTGGAGTCAGAGGGGCCCAGCTCAGCCCACCCAGAGCCTAGTGAACAGCACCCACCTGATCTAGCTCCTCTGCCCACCACCCACCCCCGCGGCCGCCACCCCACAGCCCGGTGGCCACCTCACTCTCCAGTGGGGCCCCGTTTTGCTTTGGATCCCACACACAGGACTGGTCGCCTACTGTCACTCACTGTCCCTTTGGAGCTCACAGTACACGTATGCACTCAAATCACTCCCCTAAATTATCTATGGCCTGTGCTCACACGTGCACACACATACTCACGCGTGTGCACATACACACACACACACGCAGGAATGTATATCATATCGGGTGACGGGCTCCATTCACTTTTCTTGTTAATTCCCACGCTCATGTATGCCAGCATAAAGTGAGTCAGGTCCAAGGTCTGGCCACGTGCCTCCCAGAGTCACACGCGACTGTCTGCAGGTTGGCAAGTCTGCCCCTCAGAGCCTCGGGGCCACGGATCTTTGGAGAACAGAAACATTTGCCTTCAGAGTTTGTCCTGGATAGTGACATTCGTCTTATTTCTGAAAGGACCATTTAGGAAAAACCAGCAAAAAAAAATTTAAAGTAACTCAGTGAGGTGTATACCTTTTCGTAGCTTTGAGTATAAAGAATTAAGAGTCCACCTCATCCAAATTATACAGAGATGTTCTTTGAAATTGCACAATTACCACTCTTGGGCAGGAAGGACTGCCAGCCAGGCATGCCCTGCAGGAGAAGGCCTGGATGAGGGGAGGGAGCTACAGAGGCGGCTTTCCTTGGTGCAGAGGGCAGTTCCTGCCAGCCCTGTTCTGGGATGCTGCACCTCTGCTCCCTTGTTCCGTAGGGTGTCTCGAATGTCTAGGGCCCCAGCGGCTGCAAAAGGGACTCTGCAAACACCGGGCTTGGCCGCTCTGTGAGGTGTGTCTCCACTTCACCAAGGCTGAGCCCATGCAGACAATAGGCCAGCTTGGGAAGTGTCTGCATTCATATTCAGCCCTCTGCCTCGCCTCCCCTCTCTTCCCCTCCCTCTCCTTCCCCTCTGGCCCTGGGGATGTATTTTGCATCCTTTAAATGATCTTGTTTATTCTATGTGTCGGAATATAGTTATCTGAATATTAATTATGGCTTTAGTGGAGTTCATCGGTTGAATGCAGGAATTGAGAATTCCTCCTTCACTTTCAGCCACCTGCTTTGATTTCTCTGTTTATCTGCTTGACTGAGCTGAAATCAGTTTCTGTAAGTGAAAGTCGGCTGCTTGGAGCAGATGTTAATGCTCAGAAATAGTGTACGGTCTGCTATTAGCATAAGTAGCATGATGCTAATAGAGGTGCACAGCGCTGGTGGTGGCGGTGACAGTGGGAACTGAGGGGCGGCGGCCCGCCCCGGTGACTGCGCCTGAACGCTGCCCGGAGGAAGAGAGAGCGGCCTGGCCTGGGTGCTGGCACCTCTCTGCCGGAGCCGGCCCCGCCCTCCCATCCCCAGCACCCCGTAAGCAGCCGGCTGGGGGCTGATGATTAATGACGGCGAGGGCCGTAACCAAATTGTAGTGCCATTAGCACCAAGTCACGACTGACAACTAGATACATCATCGCTGAGGTTTCTATCCAGCTAACTAATTTAACTATGTGAATACGGGAAATGCCGTGTCGATGCCGTAAGGCAAATATTGCCAAAGCCAGGAGCCCATCGGTAACAGAGGAGGAATTTGTCAGGACCCAGTGGCCAGATCCGTGGCCCTGGCAGGGTCAGCAGATCTGTCTTTGGAAAAACTCCACCATATGCCGCATCGGAACCAGATGCCAATGGCTTGGTCCCTGCCCTCTGCCAAGGAGATGACAGGTGTCTTTCTAAGTCGAAGGACAGACTTGATCTCGGTAACATCTCTATCCTCTATCCTCGTCCCCCAAATTTCTCCCCATTTCTGCAGCTCTCCACTTTCTCCAGGAGAGGGACTTGCAGGCGCTGTGATGAGAAACAGGTGGGCCTTACTTTTCATAAGCGCTGCTCCTCAAATAGTGAATGCAAATTGTTATTATCTTCTTTTTTGTCTTCTTCATTTTTTTCTTCCCTTTTTTTTAACAATGAATCCCATTTGAAATGTGCTGTGTTTGCTCATCAGTAGAGCCTTAGAAGGAATCCTTTTAGAAAAGAAAAAACCCTCTGCTATGTGAATAGTCACCCTTGAATTCATTTGCATTAAAAGCTCAGTGGTCCCACGCAGCCACGCTTCTTCAAGCCACCCCTGAATTACCAGACAGTCTATTCTCTGAATGGAAAAACCCCTCACTCAGGTAAGGGCCCCCCCCCCCATTGCAGGAGACAAGGGCTGGGGAGATTTAGAGCCAGGAACACCAAGTCCATGATGAAAACCCTCAACTCTCAAACTTGTCACCTGCCACGTGGGAGGCAGGAGGACACCTCACAGGCTCTATGTGGCTCAGCAAATCGGGCCCCATCTCTGGGGTTCCCCAACTCCCATTCAGGGAATTTGGGGTGAGGCCAAGAGGTAATGCCTGTGAAAGCAGACATCTCGGAAAACTCCATGGGCTCCACCAACGAGGAGACCTTTGTGCGTAAGCAAAAGTGTATTTCTGCTTCAAACCTGCACCCGCAACCCTAGCTGAAGCTAAGGGTGTGGTATCTGGAACTTGCTGGAAGGCTCCATGCTGGAAACGGCCGCCCATACCAGGAAGCTTGAAGAAAGGGATGGCAGCAACCCAGATCATTCTGGGAAATTTAAGTTCCATGAGAGATATCCAATAATGGAGCCGGGAAGAAGGACTTTGGAGCTTGAATAATTACGCACCGTCCCACTTTCAAGAGAATCACGAGCACAATAACTTTAGATAGTCAGTAATTACCTAAACGGACAGCTCGTGCCTGTGGACAGAGCACTTTCTCCTCGCAAAGTTCTCGCTTCGCTTTTCTGTCGTGTACAGTCTGTGACTGTCCCATAAGGAGGTGGAACACGAACTACGCTCCCAGCTGGCAGATGAGGAAACTGAGCCTGAATATCACTGTTGAGGGAGAAGGGCAGTAATTTCCATAAATCAAAGGCCAAGTTCATTTTATCAGAAATAATGCTATGTCACCAAGTTTAGGGTTCTTTGGGGTTTTGTTTGTTTTTTTCCCGGTCTGCTTTATCTTCCAGAATTTTTTTTTTTTTAAGTTGGAGTTCCTGTCATGGCTCAGCGGAAATGAATCTGACTAGCATCCGTGAGGACACAGGTTCGATCCCTGGCCTCGCTCAGTGGGTTAAGGATCCGGCATTGCCGTGAGCTGTGGTGTAGGTTGCAGACGCAGCTCGGATCCCGTGTTGCTGTGGCTGTGGCGAAGGCCGGTGGCTACAGCTCTGATTAGACCCCTAGCCTGGGAACCTCCATGTGCCAAGGATGAACCCTAAAAAGACAAAAAAAAAAAAAGGTTAAAAATCCTGACGGTGTACTCTACTCTGCTTCTCACAGGTGCAAAATCATTTCTTTCTTCTACGTCCCTCAAAGAGGCTATTCTCATTTCTCTTAAATCTGAAGTCCATTTCTTAATCTGAAAGCTGTTTCAGAGGCAAACGGGGTACAGTCTCCCCCAAGGATAGCCTCCACCCCTCCAACCATTATTCCAGACACCCTGGGCAGGGGTTAACAAAGGTGTCTGAGATTCGGTCCCTGCCCTCAAAATACCTACAAAGAAATCAAGTACAAAGCCGCATTTTCCCCAACTGCCCCAGGAACATGCATTCAAAGTGCCAGGAATGCTCAGAAGAAGAAAGGCCGTCTCCCCCGGGATGACTTGGGGAGCTGCCGCTCAGGGCGTCCTTCCATCTTGGCCTTGATGAATGGACGTGATTGTGAAATGCAGAGATCAGCAGCAGTGCCCGCCACAAGGAGAAAGCAGGTTGCGCTGCTGGCGGAGAGGATCTGGGCCAGGCCCGGGCGACAGGCCCCCCGCAGGCACGGGGAGATGGGAGCTGGCATACAAAGGGTCCAGGCCTAGAGGCCAGGCCGGGCGGTCATCGACGATCGGGGACCACGTGATCAGGCACTGCTCAAGATTTTCTTCCCCGGGTTGGTCTGCCAGAGACCGAGGCCGGAGGTAACTGGGAGGGTAGGAGGGGGCTGGGCTGGGCCTCACCCACTCATCATCCCCCCACAGGGACCAAAGCCAACAGTGCTCCGCCCCACCCCCCGACGGAACTCCGCCCCCTACGCCCCTCCCCCCTTTCTTGCCCCGTGCACTCGGTGACTCCAGCCGCCCTGGATCCCGGGATGCTGGGACCTGGCTCCCCCGCGTCACTCGCGGCTGCATCCTTACGTTCTGAGAACCCCAGGAAACCAGCCCTCCGGCCTGCGCACAGGACGCCAATATTCTCCAGCCCCAAACTTCTCCAGGCAAAGACCCATTCTCTCAGCACCTTCTCACCCCACCCCACCCCACGGCACCCCCGGAATCCTCGGCTTTCTTGAAGCTTTCGCCTTTAAAACAAACTGCCATTATTAAATAAATAATTGATTCCCATCCCATTTTTTATTAATCAAAGGCTAATCAGAGCTACAGAGCGGCGTGCAACAACCAGTGTTAGCCACACGGAGTGGGTATAATTCTTGCTAAAAGCAGTGAGGTGCTATTTTTATTTTTCCCCATGCGGGCTCATCAAGGGGACTTGCAGTTTCCATTAGGCTATGTGAAATACTGAGAAAGAGCTTGGGTTCTGGGATTCCGGGCTGCCAAGCTCAGCTACACGGTCCACACCCTTGAGGAATGTTGGGAGTCCAGAAGGCAGCAGTTTGGGGACCCAGTTCCTGAATGGTGGGGACCGGATGCTTCTTCTGGAAACGTGGAGAGGCAGGCCAGGACTCAGCATTCCCGGACCGAGATTCGGGCTGGAACCTGCCCTGGGCCTGAGGCTGAGGGTCCTGAGCCCTGAGTCACAAGCCTGGGATTTCTCCCACAGGGGCCCCTCCCCAGCTCCTCCTCCCCCCACCCCAATCCCCCTTGTATCCCCTCAGCTGAAATATACCGCTGGCAACATAAGGGTTCTAGGACCTGGACCAGATTCTTACTGGCCTGTTTTTTTTTAATCCTGCTGACTCCCCCCCCCTTCCCCCTCCCTCTGTACTTATTGATCCCAAACGAGGGCAAAGTCTATTAATCCTAAACCCAGAGAAGATTAGAGAAAGGGCCGAAAGGGCTTGTCAGGACAGAACCATGCGGGCTCTATCTCCTGGGAAGGTGACCACATCACCAGCAGGAGAAGGAAGGGGAACAAAGGAAGGAAAACAAAGAGTGGCTGCCCCAGGAAGCAGATGTGATCTGTCCGTCTGGGCGGGGATCCAGGGAGGGTGGGGAACCACGGCGGTGGCCAAATGTGCCCCCTGCCAGCCCTTCTCCGTAGTCACAGCAGCCCCCTGGGCAGGCAGGGGCAGGGATTTCATCTCTCCTGGGGCCACGGACCCTTGGGCCCTTGCCTGGGGTCGCCCACAAGGGAGAACTGCACCGAGGTGATAGCCAGGCCTGTCCAGAATGGGGAGGCCGGTTTGGGACAGGGGACTGCTGGAGTGGCACACAGCAGGGGAAATGAACTGGATGACCCGCTGGAGACCTTCGGCAAGTTGCTTAACCTCTCTTCTGCCTGTCCCCTCCCCCCGGTAACACAGACACAGTAATTGTCAGAACCTTAGAGGGTCACGGTGAGAATTATTTGAGATCACGTGTATGAGGAGCCTAAGTGTTAGTCTTATTAATAAATAGTTATTATTACACCTTCGTCCAAAGTTCAGGACCCGAGTCTGGTCCACAATCCTCTTTGCGAGAGGGACAGAGCTCGGGGTGCGGCGGGCGGGGGCTGGGAAACGCAGTCTTCGGGGACAATACAGCAGTTAGTGTCAACTCATGTAACTGAAAGCATTTGAACCTGTGCGTCGACTCTCATCCATTCTATGATTGGACACCCACTCCCCCCCCAGCAAACAAACCTACAGGACTGTCCCCAGCAGCACCCCCGGGACCCAGCTGCCTGTGTCAGCCCCCTCCAAGCCCCACTCTGCACTGACAGTGTCAGAATCCCTGCAGGTGAAGCCCAGGTACCTGCGTTTTTCAGGTGAAAACACCGGGACCACGTCAAATTCTTGCCCAAGCTCTGGTGGCTGTTGGGTGGGGAGCTGGGTACCGGCACCCCCCCCCCCCGGGAACAGAATCTAGGCTCTTGTCCCACAACCAGTATCAAACCACGGTCTCCCTCAAAGGGTCATGTCTGGCTTGTCCGGAAATCTGCCAGCTGCTTGCAAAGAAAATCCAAAACGTGTAGCTTTCCAGTCCCAGGGGAAGAAGGCAAGGCAACAGGCTGACTTACCTGCTGAAGCATCTTTTCTCCCTCTTTCTCTCCCTGCCCACTTCTTTCTCCCCACTTTCCATCACGTGGGAGCTGGGGCTGGATTCCTTAAACGTGCCTTCGTTAATCTGCGTGCTGGGTGGGCTCCTTCATGCAGCAAGCCTGCTCTGCTGTGTCCAGGTCTGAACTCCCCCAGGTCAGAGACTGTGTCTCCAGGCTCACAGGCACCTTGACCCACGTCTGGGACAGAGCGCTGGACAGGCGGGAGCCCTACTCCTGCTTACCAGGGAGGCTGGAACTGTTACTATCCCCATTTTACAGATGAGGAGACTGAGGCACAGAGCTCTATAGGTCTTGCCTAGTAAATCCTGGACTTGAGAGGCTGGTTCTTAACCCTATACTGCACCTCCCCCGTTGTGGGGTGCTCCACCCTGGAGCCTCAGCAACCTGGGCTTAAAAAAGTAAAGGGATGCGCCAAGAACGGATGGCTTGTTTGTTGTTTATTACCTGCTTGAAATGATGCCGCTTAGACTTCCAAGTTACCGATTTATAGAAAAACAGTGAGAGAGGCGACTGGGTGGAGCGAGGGGAAACGCAGATCCAGCAGACTGCAGTGTTGAGGTTTTAAAATTATTATTATTATAAAAATAACACATGCCCGTGGTAAAAAGTGCAAGGCGGGGTACAAGCAAGTGTGGCTCTCCCTCCCACTCAAGACCGACTCCCACACACCAGAAGGAGCAGTTTCCTGTGTCTTCTCCCAGAAATGTGTCAAGTACAGACAGGCACACGCAAACACGCCCACAGACACTTTCTGTTGTGGAAATCAGGACACGCTTCCCACACAGCCATGCACCTTGATTTCGGACTCTCCATCCATCGTGGCTCTTTCCAGACCGACACTCGTGTGGAGCCCCTTCGTTCCACGTAGTAGCTGCCGAGTATTCAGTTATCCAGATAGTCACTGATTTACGTAGCCAGGCCCCCACGGAGAAACACTTCATTTCTAGTTTTGTGTTTTATCAAAAAAAAAAAAAAGTGCACACGCGCGCGCGCGCACACACACACACACACACACACAGGACTTCCCGCTGTGGCTCAGCAGTAAGGAATCCAACTAATATCCTTGAGGACTTGGATTTGATCCCGGGCCTCCCTCAGTGGGTTAAGGATCCGGCATTGCCACAAGTTATGGCATAGGTCTCGGATGAGGCTCGGATCTGGCGTTGCTGTTGCAGTGGCCTAGGCTGTAAATTAATGGCAATAAATGATTTAAATGTTTGTCAAACGAGAAAAAAACAAAGGCTCTGAATTCAGCACCTGGCCTGGGAGCTTCCATTTGCCCTGGGTGTGGCCCTAAAAAGACATAAATAAATAAATGAATGAATAACACACAATCAATATCTTTGTGCACACCACTCACACACATGCATGATCCCCCCGGTAAAACAAATTCTTACAAGTGAAATTATTTCTGACCTTCCTACCTTTTGATGGACATTTATTTCCAAAGAGAATGTACCAAGTTAAGCTCTCATTCAATCCTTTTTTTTTTTTTTGAATTCCTGCTTTCCCACCCACCTTACTCACATAGTGTGTAGTCAGAAAATACTTTCTATTTGCCAAGACTTGGGTTTTAGTTCCTGCCCTGACACCGGCTATGAGGCTTACAACGAGTCATTCTGCATGGTGGGCCTCAGTTTCCCCACCTGCGAATTGCACTGTGGACCAGTTGGTCTATAAGGATGCTTTTAGCTCCACCTGTCTGTGATTCTACAAATCTACCTAGCACCTGTCGTGCAACATTGAAACTGTCTGAGATCCGTGAGTTCTCCCAGCCCAAAAGAACTGAAAACCCAGCTGGGGAGTGAGTGGAACACACCCAGAGATTTAAGGAGCAACCTGGGACATTCTGAAATCAAGTGCAAATTTGTGTGATTCAGGCTACGGGCTTGAAGGTCACGGGAGAGGGATCCAAAGAGCGGTAGCTGGGGCGGCTCCTTGGAGGAGGCAGAATTTGCAGGGAAGGGGCAGGAAAAGGCACACAGGAGGTCTGCTGGACATGACGATAGCAAATATTTTTATTCCACCCTCATCCCAAGCCTGGAAAGCCAGCCGGCGCCCTCTCTCTCCCCCACAGTCACCCGGGTGGTCTGCTTCTTTCCCCACCTTGGGCTGCAAATCAGTGAAGCGCCAGGTTTGTCTATAAGCATGGTTTGCCGTTCCAGCTCAGCGAGGATGGGTTCCCGTCCCAGCAGTTTCACTAAGTACTGTGTTCTTTGTGGAGCCATCGCTTTGCTGCACTCCTGGGGGGCACCGGGGGATCACTACCTGTAAACCGTAATTAACCCAGGTTCTCAGAAAATGGAGGGGTCTAATTAATTTTGTTTTCTGGGTAATGGAAGGTAACAAAAACAAAAAAAGCTTTTTTTTGGAGGCTCGAGCTCCTCTCCCACTTCGGTCAGCCCAGGGCGGGTGACTCTCTTCTGGTGTGGGATCCAAAGCCCTGGCCTCTACACCCACAGCCTCAGCAGGCAAGCCTTCCTGTAGCCAGAGGGTCGCAGATTGGACTGATGGTGGCAGATCAATGTCATATTTTGGCTTAGGGTCAGCTTTCCAAAGCACAGGGCTTGCTGTGTTTTCCTTGATGGCTGTGATCGTTGATGGGCGGACTGGCTCATCTTCCTGGACAGCAGGTGGGGACCATGGGAAAACCATTGCAGGACATTGGGGATTCTGCTAAAGTGGCGTTACGCTATTTGGGGCTTATATTCGGTAACAGTACTAGCCGCAGTTTGTTACAGCTGGAGAGGCTCCTGGTCCAGCTGCTGACAAGGAAACTGAGGCCCAGAGAACCTGGTTTCTGAACTTGGGTGGTGACCACACTGTAGCGATCGGGTTCTTTCGTGATGTTTAGGATACAAGACTTGACCAAGGTCCCACACAGTCCATTGAGGGGCCGAGCTGGGGTTCAAACTATACCCACTGGACACCAAAGCTTTTCCCAGGAGGCCCCCAAGGCCTCGGAACCGCCTTGTCCCTGGACTTTGGAACCCGTTAGTCAGCCCCAGACACGACCCCTGGGGTAGGTTGTGGGGGTGAAAGACACAGCTCGACCACAAGCTACTTTCAATGACCCAACTAAAAAAAAAATCGGTCATAAAGCATCAAGTTATTTTTCATGCAAGTGGCCAGACCCTCAAGGTATACCCACTTCCCAAGCTCTGAGGCCAGAGGAGCCTCAGAAATCTGGAAACTGTCCACCTCCAACCAGTAGGTCACAGGCACACTCTCAGCCAGGCAAATGCCAGTCACCTCTCTGAATGGAACACTTCCCTCCACGAAGGGGTGCTTGAGAGTTGAAATTAAATGCTCCTCTAACACCTTTAAAGGCTGCCTCACACGGAAGCCAAGAATTGTCCCGGCCCTGACCCCGCCACCATCTGGCCACACGATAGTCCTCTGCCACTGGTCCTCCAGAGGTAAAATGATGATAGAATCATTGTCATCCCATCTGCCTACCAGAGCGGAGGGGATAATTGAGGTCAGTGACACTCAGATTTCAGTGCTCTTCAGAGAGGGCTTGTGAAATACAGACGGCCAGGCCCCTCCCCAGAGTAAGGCCCCAGAATCTGAATTTCCGACAGCACTTGCCTTTCTAATCAGTTTCCCAGGTGAGGCCCAGGGGCTCATATTGAAGGTCTGGGGCCATGTTTGGCAGACTGTGAACAAGGGCCGTGGTGAAAGGGACAGCTATGACGTTTTCAGATTTCGTAAAATGCAGGATCTTTATTCCACGTGGAACAAGTACAGCTTACTCCCCCTCCGACGTCACGGCAGATCAGTTTAAGCCTTCCCGAACGCCATTTGTTTGTCTAAGAATCTGTGGAAGTTTCGAGAAATATGATAGACCAGTCAAGCAAATCACCAAAGGAGTCAGATACCTCATTCTGTCCACACCCGTAAGAAGAAGGGTCAGCTCAAGTGCACAACCTGTCGGCTCCCAGCCCCTCACCTTCACCCACACAAACCTGGTCACAGGCACACAAAACTCACACCCACGCAGACCCTGAAGGTTGTTCCCGCTCCCCCCACCGCCCCAGAAACCCAGCAGCCCAGGGCTCTGTCTGTCATGACCACAGATGGTTTCCGATCTAGATATGGAAGGGTCCTCCGCGCACACGGGGCTCTTATCTGAGTGACAAGGAACAAAACACACATGGAAAGGGTTTCCAGAAGTCCTGGACCCCAAATCAGAAAGACCTGACGTTGGTTCCTATTGGCGAGGAAGACAGATGTTAATGGGCGTGAGATCTGAAGGGAGGAACCCACCGGCCAGCATCCCAGCCAGGATGCTGCAGGACCGGTCTCGCCGGAGCTCAGAACACACTGGGCGACAGGAGCCACCCCGTGGCCGGCTCAGGAGGAAGGGAAAGGCAGACAAAAACAAGAGAAGGGTGGTCCGAGGAGCCAGAGGCACCAAAGAAAGAGGAGAGGTTGTAACAAAGAGAAGAGGGAGGGCTGGCTGCGAGAGTAAGGGGGCCGGACAGCAAGAACTCCAGGAACAGGGCGGGAGGTGCAGACAAAGAGAGCCCCAGCCTAGGGTGGGATGGGCCCGCGCCGAGGAGACTCGGAGCGCCCCCGCCTCCCGCCGGGCCCACTGGGGTCTCCCCGGCACGCGATGAGGTCACTGACATTGACCGCTGAGGGCTGTGGCCGGAGCGCGCGGGGGAGCGCAGCGCGGGATCAGCTCGGGATCGCAGCTCGTCTCCCCCAGGGGGCGATGCCTGGCGCGGGGCGGGTAGGGGGGAAGCCCCGTCTTTTCTCCGCTGCCTCCTGCCTCCCTGCCCTTAATGGCTCGGTAATTGATTGGCCTCGCTTCCTATTTTCACCGCGGGCGGCCGGCGCCAGAGGTCGGCTAATATCAATATTTCCCGCGGCTACTCCGCGGTGTAGATCTTCGTGCTCCAGGCCGCCCCGCCGGCCGCCGAGAGAATTTACCTTTGGTTTAACAAGAAGTGGGAGCTGAGTCAGGGATTAGGGCTTATGGAGTCAAGTCAACACATTGTTTTTTTTTTTTTTAAGCGAGAGGGGGATGGGCGAGATGAGAGACATTAGTCAACGCAGGGAGCAGTCGTGACAGCCTGGGGTTAATTGTTGGAAGGAGAAGGGAGCGGGAGTGGAAGAGAGAGGCAGGGAAGAGAAGAGGTGATTGAGAAGGGAGAAAGAAGGGAATTTTAAAAGGCATGGACCCGAATTCCTGGCGTTGGCATTCAAGCCACTTCTATCCACCCACCTTGTCACCTCCCCCCACCCCACCCGCCCGCCCCAGTCACCAACACCAACACCAACACCAGGGGCACCCCTCAGCCTGCCCTATTTCCTTACCCATCCTTTCCCCATAATCTGATCTGGTCCTACTTTAAGGGGCCTTTTCTCTCCAACCAGATGAGGCTCATGCAAGGCAGAGAGAGGAGCCAGCATTACGGAGGTTCGCCAGGCGCTGTACCTGGGGAATATCAAATAGTGGCTCATTTAACCTCTTCTAGAGCCCTAGAAGACAGGCTCTGAGGGCAGGGGGGCTGGGTCTGTCTCCTCCTCCACCCCCAGCCCATCCACAGCATCCAAGGCAGCCTGTGTAACTCGGAGCCAGTATGAATCTGCTGAAAGAGGCAATGAATAGATGAAGCGACGGGGCAGTAACGTGTAGGGCAGATGTTGAGGATACGCAGCGAACCTGCATGAGTTGCCCAAAGCCACACACCCTTTCCTCTCCATCCCTCCTCCTTCTCCTCCATTCTTCACCCTTTGTTGACCGATTCATTGTAGATGATTGTTCCGTGGCTTTGTATGAAAGACAGTGTAGAGACTTGAGTTTCACACTGAGATGAAGGACCAGAGGGGTTGGTGGCAAGAGATGCTGTGAGACAAAGGGTAGGGGAGCCCAGAAAATCTCTGTAGGTAGGGTTCCTCTCAGCGGATCGTGGAGTTCTGCCATCTCCCTAGGATCCAACCTGCTCGCCACCTAAGCTGCAGGAGTCTGTTGACAAGTACCCCCGTGATGGACCAGAATTTCCCAGGACCAAGCTGGACCGGTACCTCTCCCAGCAGTAGTCCTCCCTCAGCAAGGCTGTCCCTCCAGCCTGGTTCACCAGCCTTCTCAACCCTGCTCAGGACAGCAGGTCCTGGATCCCAGAGCCGGGGTTAGCCCAGGGCTGGAGATGCATGGCAGGTACAAGCGGTGAACAATGGAGCTTCCTCCAGAACGCCACCCTGCGGGAGAAGTAGGAGGTATGAGGGGACTTTCTGATATCCCAGAAGGATGTCTGGGATCGCTCTGAGCCCTGCCCTTGGCCCCAGAAGAGACCCAGAGGATCCCGAAAGTGGGTCCAGGTCAGCAGTGACCTTCGCACTCAAGAGACGCCTGACAGCGGAACCTCTCGAGCTATTTCTAGATCCATGGGGTCTCACGCCTGTTCCTACTCTTGAGCCAGCATGCTGAAGGGTCCAGACCTGCACATCTGCATGCGTGCCTGGCCACACAGTGAGCCATTCAGAGAATCGGGAAGAGAAAGGCAGTCCCCACCCCACCGCTTATGCTCAGCCTAGCCATGGCGAACTGCCCACTGCCAGCCAATTACAGAACAATACAAGGAGGTGACAAGGAGCATTGTCCTATAGTTCTTCACACCGGAAATCCTGCAGTTCAGAGACAGCTCCCTGGGGCTGGCCTGATGGATGGTTTTGTGGAGGGGGTGGACAGGGAATGGGGTGAGTGCAATGCCGGGACCTTGAAGAGGCTCAAATCGACGGATCAAACATGGGAGACTGGATGTCACCTGGCAAGGTGGGCTCAGAGAGGCTGGAAGGCAGCCAGCGATCAGAGGGATGGCCCCAGGGTCTCTGGGGGGCCCTGCTGCCCTGTCAGCAGATGCACAATGAGAGTGGGACCACTGACTGAGGGAGACTGGGGCTCTATGAAACCAACAAGCCTGCACCTGTTGCAAATCCCTCCGCATCGCTTTCAGCTCTTCTGCCAACCTCCCTGTTAATGCGAGAAGGATACTGTGTTTCATAGGCTCACTTCATTATCCCCCTCCCAAACACACACACACACACACACACACACACACACGACCATCTAGTCGGACCTGGCAGAGTCTCAGCAGAGGAGTGACTAGATGTTCCTATTGCAACTGATTCCTTTGTTCCAGTCACAATCCAGCTCCCAGGACTGGGGCCAGGGCTGGGGACACAGGAAGATGCGTGTTTCCTGCCGCCTTGGAGCTCATGTCCAGCACAGGCCAGACGCAGAGAAGAATCTAAGATGGTCAGTGTGCCAAGCGGTAGATTCTGCATGACAAGGGCGAGGAATCAGCAATAGGAAGGATTGCAGGGGTCAGAGGAAGTAGGACACTTTTAGGAAAAAACAATCCAAGGACTGCCCTTTACTGAGGCATCACTGTGTGTGCTGGGCACCCAGGTTCTAGGATCTCATTCAGTTCTCACATTTCCCGTCTCTGCTTACAGGCGCAGAAACCAGGCACGGGAGGTTAAGAGCAGAGGTTAGTGGAGTTCCCATTGTAGCTCAGTGGCAACGAACCCGACTAGTATCCATAAGGATGCGGGTTCGATCCCTGGCGTCACTCAGTGAGGCATTGCCATGAGCTGTGCTGTTGCAGACGTGGCTCGGATCCCGCGTCACTGTGGCTGTGGCGTAGGCCAGCAGCTACAGCTCCAACTCCACCTCAAGCCTGGGAGCTTCCATACGCCATGGGTGCGGCCCTAAAAAGGAAAAAAAAAAAAAAAGAAGAAGAAGAGCAGAGGTTAGTGGGAGTGATGCAGTTTGACCCAGAGTGGCCAACTTCAGGGCCCCAACTCTTAAACTCAGTGGGTGCTGAGTGATGACAAACTGCTGTAACCAGAGGGATGACGGGGGGCATCAAATATTCCTCTGTGACTTAAGAAAAAGAAGCTGGATTTTCCTGTGTTCTTCAGAGTACGTGGGATGGCGTCCCCTGCTCTCTGTGACTGTCACTCCTCCAGCCCTCCTGCCTGTGTGGCAGGATGAAGGACAGGCTTTCGCAGGCAGACAGGAGAGGCCAGGGTCACCACCGGCACAGGCGCACACAGCGCTGCTCCCGCAGCCCAGGCGGGTGCTCTGATCCTCCGCTGGAGATGTCACGCGGGAGACAGGCAGGCTCTGATCTTCAGAGAGCGGCGGTGCCTCTGTGATGACATGTGGGCATCAAGATTTGCATATTTATTATAGATAAGCTGTCAAAATGTATGTTGTCAATTTCACCTTATACTCCAGATTTAATGGCGCGCGTAAAGGACAGAAAATCTTTAATATTAATATTAATATGATTTTAGATTATAAGACCGCATTGTAGATATCAATCAGCCAACCCTTAAGGACATGTCACTCAAGTTGATATAGTTTATAGAAAATTAATGTAATCCATCCCGTATGATCTATTACAGGGGGCATGAAGAGAAAGAGAAGAGCATTTGTGTGCTCGGGGCGGGGGCTGGGGGGGCCATTATCACTCACCCACAGTTTTCCATACGTGCTAATTTGTGTTTGTGCCTGCAACATCAGCGGGGAGAATCTGCGTATTTTAGGCTTGGCACGGACCTCGGAGATCAGCCATGCCAACTCCTTCACTTTGCTATGAGGAAACAAAGGCCCAGCTAGGGGAGTGACAAGGCCACAGTCCCTTGGTTAGTGGGTGACACAGGTGGGCTAGAGCCCAGGCTTTGTGAAGGCCAGCTCTGCCTCTCTGCTCACTCTGCACCGTGCGCCCCCAAGGCTCCAGAAGCTGGGGAAGGTCATTGGCGGAGGCCCTAAAGCTCCCTGGTACATTCTTTTCCCCCCTCATCCCCAGTTGGCAGGAGGCTGCCTGGGCAAATGGCTTATTCATCTCTTTCAAAGGATCTCAGGGGCCCCCCGGTTTTTTGAAGAGACCCGTCACATAACAAGGGGCCTGAGGGCCATGGCGGGGTGACTACAGCGGGGCCAGGAAAGGCCCCAAGGCCCTGAGGCTTGCCCACCTGCATTCCAACCCCTGAGACCTTGGCTCAGACCCCGGACTGAACATCTGCTAGGGCCACGGCAGCATGATGGGGACCAAGCGACCATCAAGGAATGTATGATGTCATTAGACTGTTGGGTCTGGCCGGGAAGGAATAACTCCGTGTCTTAAGGATATAGGCTGAAGCCTCTGTCCTAGTTCACATCGGTGCCAACAGCACTAAGCTGGCCCTGAAAGGAAAGGACTTTTCTTTCCTTGGAAAGTGCTTCTGGGATCCAGGGAGCCGGCCGGGCTGGAGAGGCAGTGCCAGTGGCCTCTAGACTCCAGCTCTGCTCTCAGGTCCTGTCATCTCTCTGCCCACAGCTACGCAGGGGAAAAAAGACCCAAATGTGTTGCCTTCCACCAGTTGGGTCAACAGATAACCCAGAGGGCTCCTGGACCAGAAGAAGCAGAGCCCAAGCCTGTTGTCTGAAATGCTCGGCAGCAACCACTAGCTGACCAAACAGTCCCTCTCCAGGCCTTCTTTCTACTCCCATAAAATGCTCTCTCAAAGGTACAGTGCCCACAGCACCCTGGGGTGCTTTCTGTAGCTCCGGGCCTGGACCTGTGCACTGCTGGCCTTGGCCAAGGGCCCAGGATGTAGGCAGAGAGGTGGAGCTGTTCCTGGGAGCTTGGGCCAGGGGGAAAGGCAGCCTGGTCTTCTGGGGTCAGGTTCAGCCAATTTGGGTGCCTCGCGCTTGGGGTGAGAGAGTACAGAGCTGGGAAGATGAGGGATGGTCTCCCTGATCGGCGGGCCCCCTCCTCCCTCCTCAGGAGTCACAAGTTCTTGGGGAGCCCTGGTCTTACCCAAGGGGTTGAGGGCACAGCATCCTGGTGTCCGCGAGAACAGTCACAGACCCAACTTCATCCGTGGTTCGCCCCAGCCCTCAACAGAACACCCGGTCTCCCACCAGTCAGCCAGCCCGGGACTTAGCGGCCCTCACTTAAGTCCCCACTTCCTGCTCTGATCGCCTGGCTCGCCCTCACTCCAGAGGACAGGAATCAGGAAAGTCTTGGCCTGGGTTGTTCATGACCACTGGAGCTCACGTACATTCGCGTTTCTTATCTGGTCAGACAAGGCCTGGCGGGGGCTCCATAAATCACAGAGGCGCAGAGGGCAAGTGAGGCCCGGGCCTGCTGGCAGAGGGGGACACTGGCAGCCAGGGAGCCTCAGCCACTCCTAAAGGACCCAGACAGACAGAGGGGCGGGCTGGGCTGCTCACCGGATCTCAGCAGCGTCTTATTTACATACCGCCACAGACTGACAACACCTGAAGCATTTTTCATTCTGTTCAAACCACAAAAGCCTCCTTGGATACCTCTGCGTTCGTGCTTCCTTGCAATGGCAAAGTGCTGATAGGAGAAATTTTTTTTTTCTTTTTTAATCTTCCACCGAAGCCTCCCAGAAAGATGACCCACGGAAGGGGGAGGAGGGAACAAAACAAAAGCCAGACAAAATAAGGAGGGTAAGGGCAGCCCTGAGCAAGCTTCTTTCTCCCAGGAAATGCAGCCAGGCCAGCAAGGGTTCCAGTCTGGGAGAAGGTGGCCATCCCTGACCCATTAACTCCCCGGACCCTCTCTGGGAGACAGCTTCTCCCCAGTTGCTATTCTGGGCCCCAGCTATTAAAGGCTATTAAAGGCTGGGGTGGGGGTGGGGGTGCGCACTGTGTAGTGAGGACAAACCCAAGGATCCAGGAAGAAAGGAAATGCAGGTGGCTTCAGGCTGCCTCTCCCCCCCGCCACCGCATCCCCAGCCTCCATCCCTGTGGCTAGAAACTTAGAAGCTGCCCACCTCTCTGCGGACTCTTAGCACCTCCAGGTGGAGAGAAAAAGAGACAGGTCTGTGTTTCGTCCAACTACAGTCTCCTGGGAGAGGGGCGGGAAACCCCTGATCAGTTTTCAGGGATCCGAGGCCGCCCTTGAAACTCTATGCCAATGGCTTGTTTGTGTGTCTACACGTGTGCATGCATTCATGCCTGTGCTTGCACCAGGGGCATTTTCCTAGGACGAATGCCTTGACGTGTGTCCGTTTCTCAAAGGGCAAGGGACGTCTCTGAAGCATTAAGAAACCACTGGGCTTGGGAGTTCCCGTCATGGCTCAGTGGTTAACGAATCTGACTAGGAACCATGAGGTTGCAGGTTCGATCCCTGGCCTTGCTCAGTGGGTTAAGGATCCGGCGTTGCCGTGAGCTGTGGTGTAAGTTGAAGACGCGGCTCGGATCCCGCGTTGCTCTGGCTGTGGCGAAGGCCGGCAGCTACAGCTCCTGTTAGACCCCTAGCCTGGGAACCTCCATATGCCCGCGGGTGTGGCCATAAAAGGACAAAAAGACAAAAAAAAAAAGGGAAAGAAACCACTGGGTTGCCCTGAGCTGCTCAGCGGTGGAGTCGGGGCCTCAGGAATCAGCGCGCTGCCTGGCGGTACAAGGGTACAAACCAAGGCCCCGCACTTAGTCAATCAAACTCTAGCCCAAACAAGACTGCCTGGGGGGTGGCAGGGGTGGGGAGTGCTCCCCAGGCCCCAGCAGCCATCAGGGATCGGAAGCTCTCTGCCCTGGAAGGGAGGCCAGGAAGGCACGCAAGCTGGCTGTGGCTCTGAGCACATGGGTTCTCAGCATCTCTGGTCCGCGGTCCCCCGTTGCCTGCGCAGAGGTTATTTTCCCTTCCCTAACCCCATCTGTTTATTTCCGTGTCGCCAATATCTGTTTTTATGCATTCTCGAGCCCCTGTTTCTTCCTTTTCCTCCATTAATTCTTCTCGTTCAGGGGAGGATAAACAGGGTCGTAATCACACCATAAAGTTAGCCACGGGCTGCATGTTGCTTATTGCCCAGGGGTCTGCTAATTGGAATTTATAAAGTTCAATAAAAACTATAATCCAATAAGGCCTGAAACTCTTCTTCATTTATCTTAGGGGTAATATTCGGCCTGCCCGCCCAACCGCCTGCCAGCCAGCAGTGGGAGGCCAGGAAGCAGCCACCACGGAAAGGGCCTTCCTCCCAGGGGGCCACAGAGTCCCCAAGAGAGTGCTTAGCACTGAATCAAGAGCTGGGTGGCCAGGGAAGGGGCCCTGAAGGGACACACCCCAACCCCCAAGCAGCCTTGGGGACCTGCCCCCCAGTCGCAGCACTGTCTCTTGCACTATAGCAAACTCTCCCCCAGTCACGGCCCCTCACCTACGCTGTGCAATTATCTCCACCCCAACACTGCCTCCCGCCAAGTGTCCAGGAGACCCAGGTGACCTGCTGCCGGGAATCCTGTGGGAGGGTGATGGACCTGAAAGTGGGATTGACGGTGCTGTCCCTGCCCCCCAGGGGGTCCACAGAGCAAGATGTCACCACATGGCGTGCGCCCCCAGTCAGAGCTACAGCCGTAGCCATCGCACAGCTGTGCTCCATCAGCCACCGACGACAAGCCATTTCCCAGGCCCCACTGGTGAGAGAGGCAAGCGAAGCTGGGAGGGGTGCCCACAGCAGCTGCACCCTGTTGGACTGGCTGCGGGAGCTGGGGGGGGCGGGGGCGGGGGGGTTGTGTGACGAGGACTGAGAGGGTTCCCAGACACCTGACCTCTTGTGCTAAAATGGCAACATTAAAATGGTCCAGGCAGTGGGCTGAGTGTTGCGGAAGCAGCAAGTGGCGCTCACCTCCACCAGGCAGCTCTTGGGAGGGACGCAGCCCCCCACTGCCCGGGAACAATATCACCTCCCCCCTCCCCTTCCACCCAATACCTCTTGCAAAACTCTTGGAGTTTCCCATCACCTCCCAGGAAGCCCTCATTTGAAAAATAAAAGAAGTGCCCTCTAGCAGGAAACGTGACCGCAGCAGAATTCCAAATGCAAACAGCTGGCCCCTTGCTGGGAACCCTCTGAGTGGGAAGGGGGACAGGGCCCTCAGCTGGAGGTGCCAGCCTTCCAGCAAGGACACCAACAGGGGAGCGACTCGTTCTCCGCTGTATTCCTGGCTCGCTCAGGGCCAGGTGGAAGACAGAGTCTGCAGAACCAGCTGCCCCCACCAGTCCCCGCGCTGGAGTGGGGAACGGGAGGATGTGTGGTCCCCAAAGTGAGGGCAGTCTCCCGTGGAGACCAAACAGGCCATCTTATTGTCCTAATACAGCTCGGGGGGGGGGGGGGGGGGGGGGGGCTGGAGGTGAAATGGGGGGGCAGCCCAGCAATGTACCCCAGGGCCAAGCTCTTGGCTAAGGGGACACCCCGTGGGAGACCACTGCCCAGATCACGCCGGCTGCGGGGTGAGCCACCCTCTCGCAGCCCAAGGCCCCCCCATAGCCAATAGGGGAACAGAAATAGCTAAGGCTTCGGAGCCAGACCTGCCCGGGTTCTAAATCAGCTTCCTACCATGTCTGTTGTGTTTAGCCTTGAGTAAGTTATTCACCAGCTCTTAGTAGTCTCAGCTTGAAGAATCCTGCTACGGCTTATATAAAATGCTGACCGCAGCGCTCGGTCCACATGTAGTTAATTCTAGCCACTGTCGAGGGTCATTTATATTTTGTGTGAAATGCCCAGATGGAGATAAGGCTTAGTCCGTGGCTGTGGTCAGGGCTCCGTCTTCTCCAAGCTCCCTTTGCTGGCCAGGAGCCAGGTTAGAGCAGCACCGGGAGAGAAGAGTCACCGGGGAGCTGACGTAGACTTTGGGGTCAAGAAGGAATTCTGGAGTTCCCGTGGTGGCTCAGTGGTTAACGAATCCGACTAGGAACCATGAGGTTGCGGGTTCGATCCCTGGCCTTGCTCAGTGGGTTAAGGATCCGGCGTTGCCATGAGCTGTGGTGTAGGTTGCAGATGCGGCTCGGATCCTGCGTTGCTGTGGCTGTGGCGTAGGCCGGCGGCTACAGCTCTGATTGGACCCCTAGCCTGGGAACCTCCACATGCCGCGGGTGTGGCCCTAGATAAGGCAAAAAAAGACCGAAAAAAAAAAGGAATTCTAAGAAGAAGTGAGGTGCAAAAGTGATGGAAGGAAGACCCAGGTGGCTGGGAGCAGAGCTCCCCTAGCAGAGGGAAGAGCATGTGTACAGGCCCAGGAGGGAGCAGAGGCAAAGGCCTTGTACAAGGGCAGGCACAGCCCGGGGTCGCCGTGCTTAGGATGATGGCAAGTCAGAAAGTGATTTTTTTTTTTTTAACCAGAAATGGAACGGTCTAACACCCTAAGCCTCCTGATCCATCTCCAGCCTCTCCGTCCTTTTCCCTTCATAGCGTCATCATTCATTTATCCATTCATTCATTCATTCATTCATTCAAAGTATATCAGGTGCCTCCAGGTGCCCAGCTCAATCCAGGTGGCAGGGACCGAGCATCTCCTTTCCTGTGGGATGAAGAACCCTCAGTCTGACCGGGGTCCCGCCTCTGCTCAGGCTCCCCCACCCCCTCTCCTGCCAGGGAATTCTTTTTTTTTTTTTTGTCTTTTTGCCTTATGTAGGGCCACACCTGCGGCATATGGAGGTTCCCAGGCTAGGGGTCTAACAGGAGCTGTAGCTGCCGGCCTTCGCCACAGCCACAGCAACGCGGGATCCGAGTCGCGTCTGCAACCTACACCACAGCTCACGGCAACGCCGGATCCTTAACCCACTGAGCAAGGCCAGGGATCGAACCTGCAACCTCATCGTTCCTAGTCGGATTCGTTAACCACTGAGCCACGACGGGAACTCCGAAAAGACATCTTTTAATTCTCACAGGGCTGAGCCCCCTCCCTCCTCTGGAAGCTCTGTCTGTCCTTTCTGGTCACTTCCCCTCTCTTCTCGGTGGAGCAACAAACAGGAGAAAATCCCAGGCCTCAGGGGGACCCCGGGACGGAGGGTGGCACTCTCACCTCCAAGTCCTCAGTTCACCGCCAAGGTCCTGATCAGGCACCAGCCTGGTTTCCATCCCTTAGGTGGGTCTGTTTTGTCCCCCGGGGCAGACAGTGAGCTCCACGAATGAGGGTCCTGCCTCCCTCCAGCGCTATGCTGGCCCGGTTACCTCCTCCAGCTGAGAAGAGACCCAGGCTTAGGTCCCCAAGGGAGGGCCAGCCAAAAAAAATGCCAGTCCCTCCCAGTTCTGCTCAGGAAGCCTCTGTCTTCAAGAGACATGAAGAAGGGACAAAGCCCTTGATGGGCTGGGCTCCCGCGGGAAGGAGGTCAGGCTGCAGGGAAGCTGGCGGGGGGTCGTGGTGGAGGGGCACAGAGAGGGCCACCCAGCTCCGGGGGAGAAAGACTTGTTGCACTGGGAAGGGCGAAAAGCAGAAAGTGGAAAAAGGACTAGGGGAAGTCACAGGGGAGGCAAAACCGAGTGTGATCCAAACCGCAAATCCACCTCCTCCAGGCTCTGTCAGGCTTTCACTGTACTGTAAAAACCGCGGCCGAACAGCAAGCCTGCGCGATGACAAAGAGAGATAATTGGCTCTCATGCAGATTTAAGCCCAAAGTTATCAAATAATAATAGCACGCAGAAAGAGACACAGGCAAATGGGCCTGGAGTGCCCGCTTCTTCCAACAGATGAGGATTTGTTAAAAGTCTCTAAATTATGCTCCTGCAATGGAACAGGGAAACGGGGCATTTAAAAAAAAAAAAAAAGATTTTCTTGTAATGCTTGGATACATTTTTAAAAGTTCCTTTATAATTAGGGTTGTAATTTATATAATTTATTTTAAAAATATCCTTTTTTTAATTTCCACCCGGTCCAGTTAAAGTTGAACTGAAAAGCCCAGAGTAAATGATTTTTTTAATAAAACCGTTTAAAGGAGCCCCAACCTGAAGCGAAATAGATATGTGGATTTTCGGAGGAGGGAGGGAGGAAAAAAAAATCATATATTGAAAAAATAAATTTCCTAACCCATTTTACACCCCGGATTTTATTACCACCGGAAGGTTTTTAAGATTCTAATTCCCTTTGCTTTCCTTAAGGTGTTTATTTAGCACAGGACCTCCCGTGGGCCTGGGCCTGGGGCCCGGTGGGTCAGTTTCAGATGAGTGGCCCACAGAGTTTCACTTCCCCCTGATTCCTCAAGTGATCTGTCTGTTTGTGCTTCATCCTCGCCCTTCAAGTGAACTCTAAATTCCCTGAGGTCAACACCTTGCCCAAGGAAGAAAGCTCCCATTCCCTCTCTTTAGCATCTAGCACAGTGCTATGCATACAGTAGGTGCTCAATAAATAGCTGCCAATCATGTGCCACGCTGTAGAGAAGCCCTCACCCACCAAGCTAGTGGAGACCAGGAAACGTTGCTACCTTCGCGGGCAGTTTTGGTTCCTGCCCTGAGTGGCAGTGGCGAGGGGACCTAGTGTTCCGCTTATAGTCAAGGGCCCCTTTGGGTGAGCGTTAGAGGAGCGAAGAGCAGATTACCTTGGGCCAGAGGTCGTAAGAGCTCTGAGTGTCTGCAATGGGTTGGGATGGAGACGATGCAGAAAGACGTGCCAAGAAGTGCTGTAAACTAGACACACTGATGTCACCATTTCTCCAGGAAGCCTCAGTGTCCCTCCTGTTTCCTGGGCTCAGAGGCGCCCGTTCCACACCGGTCAGAAGGCCTACACGCAGACGCACACGCACACAAAACCCACCTGCGTGAAAGCGAAAGGGACAGACTTAGATCCTCGTGAACCAGCTGGAGGACACACAGGAAAACTGCTGAGGACCAGGGACGGAAAGATTGCTGAACACCTCAGGAAGGTTCCAGGGAGGAGGGGGCATTTGAACTTGGCCCAGAGGCACAGGCTGGATAAAAATAAGCGTAAGGGGGTGTTCCCGTCATGGCTCAGTTGTTAGCGAATCCAACTAGGAACCATGAGGTTGCGGGTTCGATCCCTGGCCTCACTCAGTGGGTTAAGGATCCTGCGTTGCCGTGAGCTGTGGTGTAGGTCGCAGACGTGGCTCGGATCCCGCGTTGCTGTGGCTGTGGCGAAGGCCGGCGGCTACAGCTCCTGTTAGACCCCTAGCCTGGGAACCTCCATATGCCGCGGGTGCGGCCCTAGATAAGGCAAAAAGACAAAAAAAATAAAAATAAGTGTAAGGACCTGGGAGAGTATTTCAGGGGCTAGGATCAGCGTGAGCTCGGGTGGGGTGGTGGAAATGAGCAGGCGTGTCTCAGGAACAGTAAGAAGAGCTGCAGAGAATAGCCCTAGTGGATGAAACAGGTTGGAGAAGGCTGGTGCTGGTTAAGGAGAGCCTGGGGTAACTGCAAGAACGGAGAAAATCAAGTCCTTCAGTAAGGCCATCCTCGCCCTGTCCGATAGTTCCGGGAGCCTTTCTCTTCGGAGGAAGCCCACACCTCATCCATGGACGCACGTTTGCTGAACCCCCACATAACTACAGAGATGCCCAGGGGAGCCCCGGCAGGCAAAAAGGGCAGGACGGCGCTGTTAGAGTTGGTGCAACCAGGAAAGACTTCTTGGAGGAGGGGAGACGGGAGCTTACTCTTGAAGGATGCAGGGAGCCATACGGCAGTAGGGAAGGGAGACCTTTGTTCCATCCCCAGTCACCAGGCGCAGCCAATCCAGGTGGTTGATGGGTGGAAGTTTCCTCCTTTTCCACCCAACCTGTGGGGGAGGCACTTTTTTTTTTTTGCCTTTGCTTGGGTCCCTGGGCCATGAGATCACACCAGACCTCTCCCAGCCTCTAGCATCTCCACATGCCTCAGAAGGCCCCTTCCCAGGAGTTCACGCTGTGGCTCAGCAGATTCTGACCTAACTAGTATCGATGAGGATGCGGGTTCGATCCCTGGCCTTGTTCAGTGGGTTAAGTATCGGGCGTTGCCGTGAGCTGTGGCGTAGTTTGCAGATGCAGCTCACATCTGGCGCTGCTGTGGCTGTAGTGTAGGCTGGCAGCTACAGCTCAGATTGGAGCCCAGCTAGCCTGGGAATCTCCAAGGGCCGCGTGCCCCTAAAGAAAAAAAAAAAAAGCCACCGTCTTCTCAGCTTCCTGCTCCCAAACTCAGCTCTGATGGTGGGGAACTGGGTCAAAGGGTCCTCAGGGCAGCGCCTCTGGCCATGCTCCCCACGGAGATCCTGGGCTCTCTTCCCACAGCGGCACGGACGCTGGGCTGCAAAGTAGGAACTGCAGCTGAGAGACCAAGGGAAAAAATAAAGGTGACTGAAGAGTGACTCGAAAACAGATCCTTCTCCCAAATGCCACAGGAGGGTGGGAAACACCCTCCCAGCTGTCCCTCGCCTTCCCCAGACCTGGGAAGCAGGGCGGAGCCCAGGGCCCCAGACTGCTGCTTCGTTGCCAAGGAAACGGCAATTACTCTGTGAGTTGGGGAAGGTTTTTGTGCCTTTCTTTCTTCCTTTCTTTCGCTTTTTTAAATTCGCGGCCTGAGGAACTAGGGTGGCCTGGCCGCCCACTCCCTCCTCCACTTTGCACCCCCTCCAGCACGCTGACTCTGCATTCCAGGTCGGAAGGGCTGTAAACAGTTTCTTCCAAAATGACAGATGCCCCTGCTTGGGGTAAGCACAGCAGCAGAGAAACCATTTGTCAAAGTATTTATAAAGTGGGTGGAGGTGCTGAAGTTGTATTCCCTCCAGGTTAAAAAAAGAAAGAAAGGAAGAAAACGGCAGAGAGCCATGAGGCAAAGAGGAATCCAGCAGCTTAGCTCGCAGACCCACTCTCCTGGAGATATTTATTGAGTGTTACGTGCTCCGGTGGATGTGGGGAGGGAAAGATCTGTGTTCCCACCCTGCGGGGGCTTCCAGTTTGGGGCAACCCACCCCTGGGCGATCAGAAGCGGTGCCCGGGGTCTGAGAGGGGTCCAGTGGATGGGCGAGACCGAGAGTGTCCCAAGCCGAGTTGGAGGAGAGCGACTGTACGGTGAGGGGTTTGGGCCCACGCCCTGAAGGAGGTTCGGACTGAGCCGGGTCCCAAGACGAGGGCATGGAGGAGCACAAGGCTTTGGGGCTGAGAGTGACGGGCTAGAGCCCCATGCGCCCTGGAGGTGGGGAGACCCGTCCCTCACAGGGAGCTTGGTGCGCCCAGGGAGTCCAGACTCAAGCATCAGTCACGGGAGCGGTGCACCATAGGACTGGGGCTGGCACGGGGCCCGGCTTGTGAGGGCGGCTGATGCTCGCCTGTTGGAAAGATGAGTGAGAGAGTGACTAGGGCAGCTTGTGGTTCTGGCTCTAAACACGTGTGGATGTTAGGGAAGGGTGAGGTTGGCGAGCGCTTCCTGAAAGAGGCTGTACTCTTTATTTATCCATCATTCAGTCATTCAACAAACAGTTACACAGAGCTGCCTGGGGACTGGGGACACAGAGGGGAATCCTCCATGACCGGGAGATGGGATGATAAATGGTAAGCGGTGCCCCTAGGCAAAGACCTAGAGGCTGGACTCTTTGTAGAAACGTCTCCCGGTGCCACTCCCTCCCCCACCTCACTCTCAGGCCCAGCTCCGGGTCTGCCCTGACTGTTGCCGTGGCTTCCTGGCTGACTCAGTGCTGCGATAGGCGGGGTCCCATGGGTGGGTAGGAGCACCTGGAAAAGGAAGAGGAGATGTTTGCAAAGAGAAAACAGATGTCCAGGGAGGGGAAGTTACCACTGTATAATCCCACGGGGCAATGCGAAGCTATCCCCTCAGGCCACACGATGAGCAGGAAGCCTAGGCCAGGGCCAAGGGCAGGCTGAATCTCATTCTCAAGGATGGAGCCACCATGAGCACGCAGCTCACCGTGGAACTGCAGACATCCTCCCAGGCAGAGAGTGGGGGAGCTCGTGCAGGCTTTCCCCTGCAGAATGGGGGTACCTCTTTGTCCAGAGCTTGCTCTGTGGCTGAGAGAAGTTTGCTGGGGTCCCTCAGGAAGCCTGGAGGCGTAGGGGACCCCCCAGAGCTGAGGCAGCCCGAGACCCCAGGAGCCATACTTGGGTGGTGGACGCATGCCAGCTCTGGGGAAAAAAGTCAGTATCCCTGCTTGGCCAGCTGGGCCGAAATGATGTTCTGACAGGTTGGGGCAAGGACATACCTCGTGTGCACTTGAGAAACCCAGGCTGGAGTACTCTCCCTGTGGGAGAGGGAAGGCGGTGCTTATGTGCTTTAATGTGTTCCTTTCCCCCGATGTTTTCTCGTCTTTTCTTCTTCTTTTTCAGATTAACCATTTAAAAGCCTACAATCGGGAGTTCCCGTTGGGGCTCAGTGGGTTAAGAATCTGACTAGTATCCATGAGGTTGCGGGGTCGATCCCTGGCCTCGCTCAGTGGGTTAAGGATCCAGTGTTGCCACAAGCTCTGGTGTAGGTCACAGGTGTGGCTCGGTTCCCATGTCGCTGTGGCTGTGGTGTAGGCAGTCAGCTGGAGCTCCAATTCAACCCCTAGCCTGGGAATTTCCATATGCTGCGGGTGTGGCCCTAAAAAGAAAAAAACAAGTGTATAATCAAGCAGCATTTAGTACAATCACTGTGTTGTACAACCTTCACTTCCATGAAGTTCCAAAGCATTTTTATCACCCCAGAAGGAAACCACTTGCGCATTAAACAGTTACACCCCACTCCCACCTCCTTCCAGTCCCTGGCAACCAGCAGTCGTCTTTCTGTCTCCGTGGATTACATACTCCAGATGTTTCAGATATGTGGAATCATGCAATATGTTACCTTTCACGTCTGGCTTTTTTTCACTGTGCGTCATATGAGGTGGATCAAAATCCCTTTCCCGTTTTCTAGCTGAACAATATTCCACTGTATGGAGATATCACATTTTGTTTATCCACTCATCAGTTGATACACATTTGGGTTGTTTCTACTTTGGGGCTGTTATAAATTGTGTCGATGTGTATACATAGATACAAGTATTTATTTGAATGCTTGTCTTCCATTCTCTGGAATGTATAGATGAGAGGAATCGCTGCATCATATGACGGACACCTTATTTTTTGTAAATTTCCAAGCCTACTTGTCTATTTCAAGGTCTCCACCTTGATCCAGATTGACTCAACACTTAGTATATGCCTACTGTGTATCATGCCCTCCCTAATCCTAGGAGCCACCCTATTTGATAAATTCCATCCCATTTTACAATGACAGTGTTAAGGTTCAGATAGATCAGGTCTGAGAGGTGCCACAAATTTAGGTGTACTTCCCGGGTTTTCCGACTACCCACACACGGATCTCCCACCTGGCCAGGGTAGCCAGTGCCTAGGTGTCCCAGCTTTATGGTGCCCACTCCAGAACTCACACTGTCTAAATATTGAACTCCAGGGAGTTCCTGTTGTGGCTCAGTGGTTAACGAATCCGACTAGGAACCATGAGGTTGCAGGTTCGATCCCTGGCCTTGCTCAGTGGGTTAATAATTCGGCATCGCCGTGAGCTGTGGTGTAGGTTGCAGACGCGGCTCGGATCCCGCGTTGCTGTGGCTGTGGCGAAGGCCGGCAGCTACAGCTCCTGTTAGACCCCTAGCCTGGGAGCCTCCATATGCCGCGGGTGCAGCCCTAGATAAGGAAAAAGACAAAATAAATAAATAAATAAATAAATAAATATCTAGCTCCACGTGAAATCAGTATCTTCTAGATTCTACTAAAGACAAGGCGTTGCTAATATATTTTTTTAACTGGAAGGTGGACATGAAATTGATCATATTCATCCATGGAATTTATTTTTGTGTAAGTTGGGGAAAGATAAGCCTGGGGAGTCCATTTCAATGGTTGATTCCTTAAGACCCACCAGGGGGAGGGAGTTGGTATCCCAGAAAAATCAGGATGGGGCTTTGGGGAGCCATGTAAGCAGAAGTCCCAGGAGGCAGCAGAAAATGTTGGCACCACAGGAGAGGTGACCTCAGAGGCAGGTGACCTGCAAGCCACAGAGATGGCTGTTCTTAGCCCGAGCACAGAGACTCTCTGATCTTAAGTTTTGCGTCGGCACATGCACAGTTGAGATGGCTTGACTTTGGAGTTCCCGTCGTGGCTCAGTGGTTAACGAGTCCGACTAGGAACCATGAGGTTTCAGGTTCGATCCCTAGTCTTGCTCAGTGGGTTAAGGATCCGGCGTTGCCATGAGCTGTGGTGTAGGTTGCAGACGCGGCTTGGATCCCGCGTTGCTGTGGCTATGGCTAGGCCGGCAGCTACAGGTCCTGTTAGACCCCTAGCCTGGGAACCTCCATATGCCGCGGGTGCGGCCCTAGATAAGGCAAAGAGACCAAAAAAAAAAAAAAAAGAGAGAGAGATGGCTTGACTTCAAGGGAAAGTACCCACCCCACCTCCCTACTTCTGCTTCCCCAGCCAGGAAGAGATGGTTAGCTAAGGGACCCACCCATGATGGTGGTGGTGGGGGCAGCTCCAAGCCCACCAGAGCACTCGAGCTCACAGCGTGACCTTGAACGGCACACTGCAGATGTGATGGGAGCAGCTGGCCCGTGTCCCCTGCGGCTGCACCTGTGGCATCTGTCAGCCTGGAGAGCAGGCATGCCCTGCCTCTGCATACCTAGCGCCATCCATCAGCCCAGCAGGAGGGGGCGGGGCTCCGCTCCCACCCCGCAAAAGACCTCAGCTGCCGAGTGTGTGATGAGACCACAGCCCAGGTCCTGGACACCTGCCCTGTAATTCTGTCAGGCAATTAGCACCGCAAATGGGCCCGGAGGGGCCTGCCTGGAGGGAAACACCCTCCTGCCTCCAGATGCTTTCCCCTGCCTCATCTGCCCGCCAGTTCCAGGTTCCAGGCTGACAGTGCGCGCACACCACTCCCTCCCCAGGGCTCACCAACCACAATCTCCATCGGCTCCACGGCCTCTGATGTCTTAGACTGTCTTTTTTCTTTTTCTTTTTTTCTTTTTTGCCTTTTAGGGCCGCACCTGCGGCATATGGAGTTTCCCAGGCTAGGGGTCGAATCAGAGCTACAGCTGCCGGCCTAGCCACAGCCACAGCAACGCGGGATCCGAGCCGCGTCTGCAACCTACACCACAGCTCACAGCAACGCCGGATCCTTAACCCACTGAGCGAAGCCGGAGATCGAACCTGCATCCTCATGGATCCTAGTCGGGTCACAAAGGGAACTCCTAGTCTGGCTTTTGAGGTGCTCCGATCAAGTTCATCTGCCAGGGCAACTTGGCATCAGATTTCAACCAAGTCAGGAAAAAGAAGCCGGAGAAAGGAGAGGCCCACCCAGGGACGCTGGGGAGGAGGTGGCTGCTCCTGGGAGCTGCGGGTGAGAAACCCAGCGAGTGGTGCTCAAGTCTGGGTGTAGACAGGGGCACGGTGAAGAGGAGAAATCCACTTTGCACTGGCTGCAGGCGTGTAAAGATGAAGGAGGAGCACGCAGCCCTTTCAGGTCTCTGGCTTGGGTTCCAAGAGGATGGGTCCAGGTGTGAGCAAAGTAATGGCTGCTCCTTTACACAGGTTAAGCCGAAGGCACCAAGTGCCTTCCAGGTAGCAATGGTCAGCAGGTAGCTGTGTGTCTGAGAGATGGACACCAGGCCGCTGCGGCTTAAAGACCACCTGGGAGGCACTGTGATTCCAGGTAAAAACAGTGAAGGGAAGGGACCACCCAGTAAAACCAGATCCGCTCTCAATCGGTTGACTTCTTACTAAGGAGCCAAGATTTAAAATTATTCCCTCCAGGAGTTCCCGTCGTGGCTCAGTGGTTAACGAATCCGACTAGGAGCCATGAGGTTGCGGGTTCGATCCCTGGCCTTGCTCAGTGGGTTAAAGATCCGGCGTTGCCGTGAGCTGTGGTGTAGGTTGCAGACGCGGCTCGGATCCCGCATTGCTGTGGCTGTGGCGTAGGCCGGCGGCTACAGCTCCTGTTAGACCCCTAGCCTGGGAACCTCCACATGCTGCGGGTGCGGCCCTAGATAAGGCAAAAAGACAAAAAAAAAAAAAAAAAGAATTCCCTCCACAGCAGAAATTGACAGAACATTGTAAATCAACTATATTAATAATAAAGATCAAAATCTTTAAAATGAATACATAAAGTAGTTCCTCTAGGGGTTCCCTGGGAGCACAGTGGGTTGAGGACCCAGCAATGTCACTGCACCGGTTTGGGTTACTACTGTGGTGCGGGTTCGATCCCTGGCCCCGAAACTTCCCTATATCATGGGCAAGGCCAAAAATAATAGCAATAAAGTAATTCCTCCAACGATGAGACCTGATTCAGGGGATGAGAGGGACCAATGTCACCAAGGAAGCAAGGCTGAGAAATAAACATGGGTTGATCTTAGAGGAAATTGAACGTCACAGAAGCTCTCAAAGCAAAGAAGTGACAGATCAGAACCTAGCCTTAGGACAATCACGGCACTGGCCTGAGACTGAGACACTGGCGGCCAAGGGACAATTAGGAGGCTGGCCTAACAGCTCAGACAAGAGATTAGCGAGGAGCTGGCAGACAGGTGCTCAGAGGGAGAGAGGTGAGGCTGCTGTCCTAAGAAATAACTTCATAAATCAGTTCCAGACAAATGCAAATGCCCCTCATCTAAGGAGGCCGGTGGGGGTGGGGGTGGGGATGTGAAGGGAAGAAGAAGCTGGGTCCCCACCCTAGACCAGCTTCCATTTAGATGGAGGGGAGGGGGGAGTCTCCGGGGCTCTGGGGCTGGGTCCCAGGGAAGCAGGCATCCAGCCCTGAAGCCTTGAATTGTCCGGCATGGTCAGGAAGGCGAGAAGCAGCAGCCCAGATCAGACTCGGGGCTGCCTTCCTGGTGACTGCGATGATTTGGTCTCTCCAGCCCCTGGTCCCCTTAACTTGAAATCATCCGTTTCTGGCTGCTTTTCATCGGTCCCTTGGGAACCAGGGCTCCGGACTTCCCACTTCCCAGAAAATAAGGAGCACTGGGGTGGCGGGTGGGCAGAAGCTGGGGAGTGGAAAAGCATTCCAGGAAGGAAGCAAAAGTTTTGCAAGTCAGAAGGGCCATAAGACTCGTGGCCCCCGGGGTGCGTTTCCTCATTTTTCCCCTGGAAGCGCTGCGTCACTGATGCCTGCACACGCTGACTGTGCAGTGGGCGTCTGTTGGGGCCTGGGCGTCTGAGTGGCAAAAGCAGGCAGTAGGAGAGGGAATGGGAATATTCCAGCCCGTCTTGGACCCCAGCTCAAGTTCAAGGAGATGGCCGAGTCCCCGTGACCACATGAGTCTGCTCCAGGCAACCGGACCTCCCTCTGACCATCCACCTCCGACGGCCTGAATCGGGTGTGTAGATGTGTTTGGAGAGGTCGCCCTCGGTCCCATGAGGATGGCTTGTCCTGGCTCCAGCACCAGTGGGCCCTTCTCGGAGGATCCCGGTGGGGAAAGCCGGTCCTGAAAGACGGCCCTGCCGGATTAGCCAGCCATGGGCTTGACCTCGGGGGAGCCGGTCGGTCTGTCCACACCTCTTTACACAGTGGGTGTTTGTGGTTGGCTGTGTTTTCCCCGAACAAGCTTATACAATTAGTTTCTTCTTGTTTCCTAAATTATTTTTGCCACTGCTAATTATTTCACACTCCATATACAAGAGTTATTGGGGTGGGTAATGGGAGGCGAGGGACCTCTTCGCGGGGGCATCACGGGCTCCAAGACATGCAGGCAACTTTGATTTGTTTTTCGGCTCAGCGGCCTGCCTGAGAGAAGGAACAGAGAACGCTGAGAGAACAGGGGGTGGCGGGGTGGGCAGGGACGGGGGAGACCCGGATGTGGGCTGAGGCTTTAAAAGGCGCCAGCGGGCCCACCGCCAGGGAGGGGACCCGTGCCCATGAGGCCAAGGTCACCACCTAACCGTCTTCCAGAAAAGCACGTCCCAGGGCAGCTGAGGCAGGGCTGAAAAATCCAGAGGACACCACAAAAGGAACGCCAGTGGGGCCCGGCGCTGCGCAGACAGCGTCACATGTGTCACAAAAGGCCTGTGTCAGTTCCACTGTCTAGTTTGGAAAGTGGGGCTCAGAGAGAATAAGTTCACACAGGCAGGAAGTGGGAGAGTCCAGACAGGAACGTACATCGGTTCATGCCCCTCGGCCCGCTTCTGGGGGCCTCTTTGTCCCCAAGGATGCTCCTTGGGGGGTGCTCCCCTGGCTGGAGAGCACTCACTTGGTCCCCCCAAAAGCCCACTGTGCCTGAGCTCCATCCAGCACAGATACGCCCATTGTCACACCTCCCCTCAGGGCAGCCCCCGTGATGCGTGTGTCCCCTTCAGCTTAGCTCTGAGGACGGGAGCTTAGATTTTTGACTAAAGAAGATTAACCAGGCATCTGTGGGGAAGCAAGACCAGACAATATAAGAGCTATTGAAAGGAAGGGTGTGCAGAGCCCAGACTGCTTTCCTGGTGCCGTGCGTCAGCCTGGCTGGCCTGTCATCGGGCCCAAGGGTCTTGGCCAGGTGCAGCCACTCAGACTTAAGCTAGTGAGTGGATCAGGCTGCGTGAGGATCCCACTTCCTGCTGGGACAGTCGGCTCCCTCCACTCCTGGACCAGAAAGCCCCCTCTCCCTTCCCCAGGCTCAGCCTCGGTGGCCCATAGCTGCCTGATGGGGGGGCCACACCTGGGGGCCCCAGGCTGGTGGTGACCAGGCTCCCTAGCAGGAGGCCTCACACAGCAGCCAGATGCTAGGAGCTGGGACTGGCTCTGTAGATGCTGAAGGACACCCACACTTCCAGGCAACTGAGTCCTGCCTCTGGGACACTCTATTTTTCACACACCCTGGGGTGGTGCTTCATGGACCATATGGCTTGCGGCCTAAGAGCTGACAGTGACCGGTACACTGACCCCGAGCCGGGCACATACGTTCTTATTCAGCCCTCAGAAACCTGATGAGGAGTTCCCTTCATGGCTCAGTGGTTAACTAATCCGACTAGGAACCATGAGGTTGCGGGTTCGATCCCTGGCGTTGCTCAGTGTGTTTAGGATCCGGCGTTGCCGTGAGCTGTGGTGTGGGTTGCAGACACGGCTCGGATCCCGCGTTGCTGTGGCTGTGGCGAAGGCCGGCGGCTACAGCTCCTGTTAGACCCCTAGCCTGGGAACCTCCACATGCCGCGGGGTGCGGCCCTAGATAAGGCAAAAAGACCAAAAAAAAAAAAGAAAAAGAAACCCGGTGAGATGAGTGCTGTTAGTCACCCATTTTACAGGTGAGGAAACTGAGAGAGACAGTGTTTGGGACAGTAGCTAAAGACATTTGTCCCAAACCACACAGCTAAGGTGGTGGAGCCAAGCAGTGTGTGAGCCCCATTTTTCACCACCTCACAGCACCTGCCAGGAAAAGGCCACGCAGATCAGCTCATCTGATTCCACTGCCCTCCTTACGAGGAAGGTCCTGGGCATAAACCCACTTTCCTGATTTCCAGCCTGGGACTCTTTTAAGAGCGAGTTCTTCCAGCGGCTCCTTTCCAAGCCCCCCAGCGGGAGTTCTGAGTCTGGTGGCTTCTCGCTGGAGAGGAGAGCCGAGCCCTGGCCTCACTCGCCCTCCCTGGCTGGAACAAGAGAGAGGAGAGTCTGGAGGACAGCAGGGTTCAGAACGAGCATGACATGGGGTGCAAGGACCAGAGGACTGGGGGGAGACGGCTGACATCCAAGCAGTACAACTCCGTCTCCTTTGGGACCCCCACCACTCAGCCAGGTGTGGGAGCTAGTCCTTGTGCCCATTTGTTGGATGGAGAAACTGAGGTCCACAGAGGCGAAGGGACTCACCGAGCCTCAGTGGCATAAGTGGTCCTAGACCCGTTTTAATCACTTTGGGGGAGTGTCCGATCCCGGGCTGTAGGTCTCAGAAACCGGAAGTTAAGATATCTGGGAAAGTGACTTATCGGCCGGGGTCCTGGCGTGGAGTGTCACTGGGCACAAAGAAGCAAGAGCTGTGCCAAGGGAGAGGGCAGCACTTCTGCCCACGGGGCCAGGCTGGTACAGCGTGTCACGACCCCAGCAGCTCTGAGGCCCTTCCTGGCTTTACTGGCTGGAGTGCCCAAACCTGGCGAATGGCCAGTCATAAGAGCTCTCCGGGCCTGCCCTGTGCCTTGGGGAAGAAACCTCAGGGGGACGTCCTACGGTCCTTTAGATGCAACCACTCCCAGAACAGGGGCTGAGTGCAGAGTCCCGGGCTGACCTTTGAGGCGGAGGCGGGCAGGCAGCAAAGCACTGCCCCGGGGCCATCCCAGGAGCCAGGAGGGAGGACAGAGCGTCTAGTCTCGGGACACAGACTCCTGTAGTTAAATCCCAGCCCTGGAGTTCCCATCGTGGCTCCGTGGTTAACGAATCCGACTAGGAACCAGGAGGTTACGGGTTCAATCCCTGGCCTTGCTCAGTGGGTTAAGGATCCGGCGTTGCCGTGAACTGTGGTGTAGGTTGCAGACGCGGCTCGGTTCCCGCGTTGCTGTGGCTGTGGTGTAGGCTGGCAGCTACAGCTCCTGTTAGACCTCTGGCCTGGGAACCTCCATAAGCAGCGAGTGCGGCCCTAGACAAGGCAAAAAGACCAAAAAAAAAAACCTCCCAGCCCTGCCTCTCCCTAGGTTACAAGTGACCGCAAACATCCTCTGTGACAAGATCAGACTTGGGTGAAATCGAGGAGAGGGCATCAATTTCTCAGGGGTGCAGTGATGTACTGAGAGGCGGGACCCCTGTCTTTATAAGACTTCCATCCCCTCTGGTGCCCACTCTTTTCTCGGCAGCCCATACACAGACTCCAAGGGGCCAGAGAGCAGGACAGACCCCACAGCTGGCTGCCCGCCCCGGGCCTCTGAGTTCAGAGCAAGGGATGGGTGCTACCTCGCGGAGTCAGGGAGGCACGGCCTGGCAGAGGTGGGATGGTACCCAGGCCCTGGCTGATGAGTGAGAACTCATCAGGCAGAGCTGTGGATGGAGGCCATCCTCGATGAGGTGAGACCGGGGCGGGGGGAGAGCTGGCCACGGGCCAGACCTATGGGCATATGACAGAGACCAGAGTGCGGACGGAGGGAGTAAAACCAGGAGAGGCCAGGGTCTTTCTCACTGCAGTGCCCAGCAGTGCAGGGAGGGCCCCGGCCAGGTGTGTGAGCAGCCCAAAGCGGGTGCTGATCTTGTAGGTGGCCTGGCCCCCGTCTCCCGGGCCACGGCGCTGTCTGCCTCTCTTCCAAGACACCCTATGCCCCCTTTCTTGAGAGCGCTGATGACGCTCTTTTTGAGAAAGAAAGAACAGAAGGAAGAAAAGAAGCCGGCCCGCTCCTCGGAGCCCTCCCCGCCGCTCCCTCCCGCCCTCCCCACGTCCCCTCCCTCCCCGCCCCGCCTCCCACCCTCTCCTGCTCTCTCTGTTGCTAAGTAGATGGTAGGTTTATTTGCGGCTGTCGGTTCCCAGTAGAAAAATTTCGTCTTGGAGAGCGGCCTGGATGGAAATGGCTTCAGCACCGATTTCATGGAGAAGGTCTGCACAGTAATTAGTGTTCATGAGGGAGGAATTGGCCTGGCAGGCTCCCAAGAAAACTACTCCCCGAAAGTTAGCTCGAGTCCAGAGGGCCACATCAAATCCAATTCCACAGTGTGCATCTCCACCGCTATATATAGACCCGCAGACAAAAACAGGCAGCACCCGTGGCTCACGGTCCACGGGAGGGACCGGTGGTGGGAGGCAGAGGCAGCCTGCACCGCTGAAGCCACGGAGGATGCAGGAACTTGATGGCTCTTACGACTTGCTGAGCCCCGGGCATCTCCCCCGCTTCCTAGCCCAGCGTGGCCAGACAGCGTGGTGGTGGAGGAAAGGAAAAGAAAGGGAGAAAGGAAGGGAACAGAGAGGAAGGCTGGGCTCGCTTGTGCTGGCCGACGTGGGGGCTGTTCGTAAGAGCACACCTTCTCGCTGCAAATGCCTGCTGCCGCTTGGGTCCCAGTGTAGAGCATGCACTGTCCAATCGCTAAGAATGGGAGTTCCCGTCGTGGTTCAGCGGAAACGAATCTGACTAGGAACCATGAGGTTGCGGGTTCGATCCCTGGCCTTGCTCAGTGGGTTAAGGATCCGGGGTTGCCGTGAGCTGGGGTGTAGGTTGCAGGCGCGGCTCGGATCCCGCGTTGCTGTGGCTGTGGCAAAGGCCAGCGGCTACAGCTCCTGTTAGACCCCTAGCCTGGGAACCTCTGTATGCCACGGGTGAGGCCCTAAAATGACAAAAAAGACAAAAAAAAAATCACTAGGAATGACACGCACCTCTTCTGTCAAGGCTGGGGTGGGGGGGCAGTGTTGAGATGGAGGGACACTCCTGCCTCCAAAAAGGTCCCCTGCTCACCCATGCTGTCCCTGGATTCCCCAGGCCTCTGAGATCAGAAACTCGGTCTCTGGGTAGCATACAACCTTTCTGTTTCCTCCGTGTCGCTGTCCCAGACTGAGTGTTGCTGAAATCCAGCAGCCCTTCTTCCCCTCCTGTCCTGCCCTCCGCCCCCAGGCCAGCCTGGGAAAACAGCAGGTGCCCTTGGATGCTGAGGGAAGGAACTGAGCTGCCAGGAACTGGAGGTTCTACCTTATCCCACCTGAACCTTCAAGCAGGATTCGAATACAGAACTCTGAGGCTGCCTGCCGATTTTCAGCCCGATCTGCTGCTCAGGCCAGGATGTTATGGACAAGGAAGCCGTGGTCCCCAGAAGGCCGGGACCCTCAAAGTCAAGTGGCAGCGCCCAGCCCCGGATCTTCTGACACTTCCACGCTGGGGGTGGCGTGGGAAGTTTGCACAGGGGGTGTCCCTCTGCCTCCCTGCCGCTCCCATCTCTGTTCATTCCGGTCCTGGACCCTCCCCTCGTATCTAGCCTGGGCTCTGATGAGCGGCAGATGATGAGGACCACAGCTGACTAGGAGCAGAAACGCGGGAGAGGAGGGCCCAGCGGCTGCTCCTTCAGCCGCCCCAATGCCCAGCTTCTCCTTCTGGACCTTGGCTCCCCGAACTGACCTTCCTGGACAGGGGGGACAGTCAGCTCAGCCAAGACAAAACCAAGATCTAAAGGAAATTTCTAGGAAGCCAAGAAAAAGGATAAAACCTGAGGATGCCTAGACTGAGACATGACCAGCTGCAGAGTCAGACCCTTCTTTCAAGGAGGTGATAATTTCTGGCCTCGGGTTGGCTCACTGATCCCTGGCCCCGGGTGCCCACAAAACCCCCTCCTCAGCCCCAGACCCTCTCCAGGGCAGTGAGAACAGAGGCTGGGACCCTACTAGCCTCTAGGGCAAAAGAGCCATTGAGAGCTCTGACTCCTCTTCTTCCAGCTCTTTCTGCTGTTCCCCCACCCCACCCCCCGCCACTGCCACTTCCCAAGCCGGTTGGCGGGGCACCTGGACTCTGGGTGTGGGTGGGGCACCCGCTCGCTCCCTCCCTCCCCCGTGAGTCTCCTCCACCTGTTCCCTCCCATTTGGTGCAAAGCCTTGGAGATGCACCTGCGTCTGCTCACGGTCTGCTCCCTGCACGTTTTGACTGGGTCCTTCCATGCTGACCGCCCAGCACTGGCTTGCTCTCTCCTCCTCGGGGCTGCAGGGCTCCAAAACCCTCACACTCTCCCGCCTCCTCCCTCAAACCCCGGAGGCCGGGCGGTGGACCCGGGCTGTTTCTCCCTCTGACCAGCTGTGTGCTCTTGGGATCATTGCTTCACCTTGACCTACAGACGCGTCCCTTTCCTCATCCGTAAAAGAACAATGTACGCTCCCTGTTCTCCCACCCCACGCCCGCTCATTCGCGTACCGGATGAGTCGATGTGTGCTAGGATCCACTCTGTGCCGGGACTGTGCTGGTTGCTGGGGACACACACTCCTGGGCAGGGGTGTCAAGCCCATTTCACAGACAAGAAAACTGAGGTCCAGAGAAGAATCTGGTGACTTGTTGGAGGCTGTGGTCTTCCTGTTACAGGCTTCAAGTCCCCTTGGAGAGATTAAACCCCAAAGCCCCGGTCTCATTGTAACACCCCTTCCCCACCCTGACCAGCCTGGGCTGCTCGCTCCCTACTAGAGAAGGAATGTGGCCCATTCCTTAACCCACCACCAGCCACCCTATAACCTGTTCCCCATGCAGATAAGGTCTCCTGCCCAGGACCAATCAGATGATCACGCTGGGTCTCCACTCAGGTCCGCATTGTGGGATAAAGGCTATTTCAGAGTGAGTCAGGCTCTCTTTTTAACCTGCGTGCCTCTGAGTTCTCTCTCCACCTCTGAAAATGTACTTTGGTTTTCGTAAGTCTGTCAAAGTCCACTGCTCCAATGCTTTGCCGTGGCGAGACAGGGACTGGGAAAGCTGTGACTGTCTCCTCCCTATCGTGAGATTGCCTTTGGTCGGCATCCTAACGCCAAGCCAGTGTGCGTCCCTTACCCTGGGCTTCCTGTCACCACGCCAGGCCCTGTGCCGGGAGCAGGGCTCACCAGGGTCACGGCGGATGGATCAGCTCTGACACTGGGGAGCTCGCGGGAGTCAGTGAGGAACACAGACGAGAGTGCTCAGGGCTGAGTAGTCCGTGCCCACCCTCAGAGGGTGCCCACCCTTCCCTAGCTGTCCCTTCACAGTGCTGCGGGTCCTGCACTGCTGCACAGCGAGACACGCCCAGCCTCCCTCTCCCCCAGCCTCCCAGCGCACGTTCCCAGGGCTTAACAATTCCTCCCACAAAAGAAACAATTGACACTGAGGTGCCTCTTTTCGGGAAGCATGAAGCCAGCTCTTTGTCACCCAGGTCCCTGCCAGCTCATTACTGCCTCCTGTCATTAGCATATTAGATACGCGAGGTAAACAAAACACACTCGCATCCCAGATTTTCCATGCCAGCCTTCAGTCACTCAGTCCCCAGCGTGCTGGCCTGTGTTGGGGCAGGAAGCCTACACAGGGTCCCTGTCCCCGTGTGAGTGTCTGCAGGTGGGGGGGGTGGGGGGTGGATGGGCAGGTCCCACGCAGGGGAAGCAGACACCACCAGACAGTGTAAATGCCAAAGCGATTTTTCACACCGCAGGGGATCTTCAGCGCTGCATCACAACTGCTGCTACCGACCCCGACCCCGTGGTAGCAATAGCAATCCCCCCATTAATTATGTGCCAGGCACTCTGCTGGATCCCCACGCACGACCCCAGCAGATAAGTGTCATTATCCCCATTTCCCACGTAAGGCACCTGAGGGGTGGGGGGGGGAGCTACACAAACTATCCAAACAACACGGGGGGCGGGGGGGTGGGGGCCACCGGGCTTCCAGAACAAGGCAGAGGCTACTGTAGAAACCAGATCCACCTCCTTTCGTGGTCCCAGCCCTCTCCCAGGACCCCAGACATCCTGCTGATGGAAACTGTCTGTCCATGGGGGGTTTAAATGGTTTTCTCAGAGGCACCAACTCATCATCAACAGAAACCGAGGGTCAGATGTTGCCACTGACTCAGGATGGGGAAAAAAAACATGGTGTATGTATCCTGGAGGAGTCAGGATGAAAGTTAAATAGATGGACAAGAGAGAATATGGGATTCCAGCCATGAGGCAAAAAAAAAAAAAAAGGAAGGAGGAAGAGAGAGAGAGGATGCCAGAAACAGGAGGGGAAAAGGAAAGAGAGAATCAGGGATGGAAGGAAGGAAGAGAGGAGGGAAGGGGAGAAGAAAGCAGAGGAAGAACAGAGGGGCAAGCCCAGGAAAAGTGCTGGGGAGGAAGTCTGAAGGAGCTGGGGCTGTCGGAACCATTCCGGGGGGCCTCAAGCTCGGGCTGCAGTCCATACCCTGCCTCTGCACAGGTAGGGTCCCTTCCCAGCCACAGAGGCCTCTTTAGGTTCGAGATTCACTCAGGCAGCCCTGCACTGATTTTCCCCACCAGGCAGAATTGAGTATCTTCCTCCAAGAGCGGCAGAGTCCATGGTTAAGGTTGCAGTCTGCAGGCAGCCTGCTGCAACTCACAGCCCATCTCTATCACGGACCTGGCCGCCCGACCCTGGTCAATTCTTTCCTCTTTGGGTGCCTCTGTTTCCTTACCTGTAAAATGGGGATGATAAGAGTACTGTTTTAGGGGTTCCGGTCATGGCCTGATGGAAATGAATCTGATTACGATCCATGAGGATGTGGGTTTGATTCCTGGCCTCGCTCAGTGGGTTAAGGATCCGGCGTTGCCGTGAGCTGTGGTGTAAGTTGCAGACACAGCTCAGATCCTGCGTTGCTGTGGCTGTGGCGAAGGCCGGCGGCTACAGCTCCTGTTAGACCCCTAGCCTGGGAACCTCCGTATGCAGCGTGTGCGGCCCTAAAGAGCAAAAAAAAAAAAAAAGCTATTTTTATAGAGTTATGCTATTAAGTGAGACCACACAGGTAAAGCACTGGGAACAATGCCCAACATAGGGTCCCAAATCACAAAGCACTTGTCATTTGTGTCACTGATGAGCCCTACCCTAACCTTGACTTGCTCGTATACTTGTTACGAGCACGTCACCTGGTCTTACAAGGTCTTGCAAGTGCGTTTGCCTGGTGCCTCCTTTAAAGCAGGGAGTACGTCTTTCATCATCTGGCAAAGGGTGGACCATCGATAAATGGCTGTGGAATGAACGAGTGAGTGCATGAGGCATCTTTCGCGCCATCCACCGATGAGAGTACTCCGGTCCCGGTCCCACGGTTTGCTGAGTCTTGAGTACCAGTCCCCGGATTAGTTAGTCCATTCTTCTCTCTCGGTGGGTCCTGTGGGCAGGCAGATGGGTCTCCGGGAAGAGAAGAAATAGAGCTGAATGCCGGGCTCCGTCCCCCACTCCCAGAGATCGCCCTCCCCTCTCGCGTGTCGGGCACTACGTGTAGGTCAGTAGTGAAGGAAGCGTGACTCCACGGCTTTGGCTCTTCTCAGGATTGGGGGCAGTTGACTTGAAAGCAAAAGCCAGAGCCCCTACGCCTCCTCAAATGTGATCGGTACCCCCACTAGGGCTCGCAGGCTTGAGGGATCAACTCACTGAGGCCAGCGTCCCAGTCACATTTGCTGACGGCTTCCTTGCCACAGCCCTCGGGTTAAACATTGCTCAGTGCCTGTGATGGAACCTATCTTACTGATGTTGGGTGAAGCCCAAAGCCCGGCCAGAGGAGTGGCTTAAGTGGCCAAGATCATAAGAGGCGTCCTCCACCGAGAGCTGGACGATGGCCTGCCTGGACCAGGGGGGGAGATTGTTTTTCTGCTTTTAAAAAGAAAATCACATTTTCCAAACATTGATCCTGTACTATAGGACTCCTGGCTATCAGTCTTTTCAAAATAGCATGTCTTGGATGCTGAGGTTGGAATTTCTTGGTTGGTGTGCTTCAATTTTATTTATTTATTTATTTATTTTTGGTTCTTTAAGTGAATTAGGGCCTGTTAGGAAGGAGACGGAGAAGAGAGGTGAGATTGGCCATCAAAGGGGCTGGAATGGCCCTCCCCTCCTGATACTGAGAAGTTCAAGTGCTCTCGTGAGGCCCTATCGCGGGTCTTGGTCCAGGATGCAGGAGAGACACAGACCCAGGAGCTGCCATCTAGTGGGAGAAACACAGTGCCCACAGACGAGAACAGCAGAAAACCATTCAAGCCCTTATTTTTTTTTGTCTGTCTGTTTGGGGTTTTTTTGTTTTTTGCTTTTGAGGGCCGCACCCTCAGCATATGGAGGTTTCCCAGGCTAAGGGTCGAATCAGAGCTATAGCCGCCGGCCTACACCACAGCCACAGCAATGGGGGATCCAAGCCGCGTCTGCAACCTATGCCACAGCTCATGGCAAGGCTGGATTCTTAACCCACTGAGCGAGGCCAGGGATCGAACACGCATCCTGATGGATCTTAGTTGGGTTCATTACTGCTGAGCCACGACGGGAACTCCCTGCAAGCCCTTGTTTTTATGTTTCAGACACTTGGACCTGGAAACGCTCAGTGGCGGTGGCAGGGGGGTGAGAATCAGTGAGGGCTGGGAAGCTGGCGAGTGTTCCTAAGTGGGACAGTCTGAACTGTTACAGGACCGGGGAACAGCGAAGGCACGCCAGTGGGGGGGAGAAGCAGGAGCAAAGGCCAACAGGGGACCAAAGGGGAGGAGCAAAGGGGTGACGCGCACACCCACCGTGGGGGAGCGTGATTCAGGGTGACCGGGACGGAGGAATAAACTTGCAGCTCCCCCAGCCTCGCAAGTTTGTTCGCCTCACCTCCCATGGGAGAAAGCAGTCCGAGAGGCTGATCCCCACTCCACAGGACATCATGGGCGTAGAGGACAGTCTCTGTGGGGTGCGCTGGGGACAGCTCCGGGCTGGGGACCGAGGGGCTTCAGTGCCAGGCCTGGGAAGGAGTCCTCCACAAGTCTCTGCATAGCAAAGGGGAGCCTGGTGGAGAATGGCACCCCCACCCCCCGCCAGTTTAGCCCATTCGACGACCATAAAGCTCGAACAGGGGGAACTGGGCGCCACTCCAAAAGCAGCATTCACAGAGCTCCATCTGTGGGCCTAAGACCTTCAAGTGTCCAGCAGATGCCGGGGACCCTGGGGGCTCAGATCCTGTGCCGTGTCATTCCTGGACACCGAGGAGGCCGGCACGTCAGGCTGGGGCCAGCAGCGTGGCCAAAGGCAGCCAGGGAGGCTCCGCCTTTACAAGCCACGCAGCTGAGGAGAGAGCGGCGGACCCTCTCAAGTGGGCATGGAGATGGGCAGGCAAGAGGGCAGAGGCTGAGACTAGGGCGGTGCTTTGCCTTTCAGATCAGTCAGACCGGCCTCGCGTTCTCAGAGGCCCTGCCTGTTGCCCACGGCCCACAGTTCAGCGATTGTGGGGTCACGTCCACGAGCCCCCGAGAGCCCCTGTCACGGGGCGCTCAGTGAGCCAGGGGTCCCTTCCCGTGAAGTCACGCCTGGTTTCTCAGCAGATAATGCCCTGATCTGAGAAAATTCAGAACAGGAAGATCTAAGCTCCCAGGCCAGCATAATTAGGAGGCACAGCTCAGCTTCTCAGCTCTAGCATTTACCCTGGTATTTGTGCAAAGAAGGAACCCTCCCCCACTTCCCATGCATCTCAAATTCGGCCTTGATGCTCAGAGGGTGCCTTCTTCGGAGGTGCCTGACTCTCACGGTGGGGAGCGGTCCAGGGGTGGAGGGAGGTCAGGCTCATGCACCCCTGAGACTTCAACTGACTCCACCCAGGTCCTCGCAGGAAAGGAATGAGGTCATCTGTGGGCCCCTCCCCCCAAATCCCAGCCGTGGGGTGAGGGCTGTGGAAGAAAGACATGCCCCCGTCAGGACCCCCAAGCTCCCCACTCACACGGCCCTGAGACTTTGCCCAGGGACGCACACGGGAGGGGGTGACAGGAACGGAGCTTCAGGCCAAGCCTCAGCTCCACCACCGGGCAAGTCACACAGGCTCCCCAGTTGTCAGATGCTGATAACACCCTGGTCCACTCGGAGGTGTAAGAATCATAAGCTCACGGGCATGACAGCAGGGTGGCAAGTAGAAACTCTCTGTGGGAGTAAAAGGGAGCATTTTGTGTTGTGCTGGGGACCAGCAGAGGGCAGGCGCCGGGGAGGTGGGGGGATCTGCCGGCCCAGAGCAGGGGCATGGGGGCTGCCAGCAGCACATGTCAGAGAACAGGTTGTATTTGTCCCATGGGCTGGGCCTTAGAAAGGCTGACACCTTCCCTGGGCCAGTCCCCAACTCCTCAGCCTCACCGGCCCATCAGCCCTAGCCACAGACTGAGACCTCTTTGCTGAAAAGGGGGACAGGCCATCAATATGTCATGTCCACTTTTTTGTCCTTTTTCACAGTGCCATAAAGATGCTACAGCTGACACCAGACGTGTAATTCTCCAGCACTGAGGGTGTAAACAAGGGCAAGTGGCAGGGACAGACACTTGGCAAAGGCCCGCCCGCTGGTTCTTTCATCCTCGCAGGTCCAGAGCCAGCTGGATCCCCGGGTCTGAACGTACTGGGCTCTGCCCTGTGTCTAGCAGGCATTGAAAGAGATGGCTGCTCGCCTCCCCTGGGGCTTCCCATTGGGAGATCCCGCAGCCCCAGGCCCGTCTCTTTATTTTGTGGCCTCAGAGGGCAGGAGGGCTGAGACCATCCTGGTGAGCCCGGACCAACTCCCCGTGTCACGCAAACAGCTTAACTGTGACAAACACTTAAACTTGGAGTTCATCTGCAGCTCAGACTCCTCTGGGGCATCTGGTTTAAAGAGAGTGGATGCAAGAGGGCAGTGCTGAGCCCAAAAGCAGGCTGTGGGCTGAGGGTGGGGTTTGAGCACTGGAGGGCCCTGAAGTAGGGAACAGACCAGCAGCCCTCATTCATCGGCTGAGGGCACCATCCAGCTCTCCCTCCGGCCGGCAGCCCCATCATCCCTCCCCACCAGGACTCTTTGGAGGAAGATGGACAGCTCCCACCACCTCCAGGTCCCATCCCATCCCAGACCCTTTCCACACGCGGCTTCTCCTGCAGCCAGCCGTCTCACCCCAGCCTTGATGCTCACTGTCACCCAGTCAAGGCCAGAGTAGAGTTGAACAAGCACTGCATTCAATGACATCTATCAGATGCGGGAGAAGGGGACCCTGCAATTAGCCGCTCCTAAAGCAGAACCTTTCCACGTGGGCAAACACATATAAAGGAGAGGTAGACCAAGATGGGTCTTCTAACTGCCAAATGAGAAGGGGGCCATCACTAAGGGTTTTAAAAGTTGTTGGGGTTGGCGTAGTCAAGGAAGGCTTCCTGGAGGAGCGGGTGCTGAGTCTCTCCTAGAAGGACACGTGGGTTCCAAAGGAGGGACGTGGATGAGGCCACAGAGGAAAAGGTTGCTGTTCTGAGGCTCGGCTTTCCGCAGATGGAAGTGGAGACGCAAGAGTCATGTTCTGTGGGTGAGCTGTCATGGTCCTTCTCTTATGGAGAGAGGAGAACATCAGCAGAGAACTCCCAAGGAGAAGAGGGAGGGAAGAAGGTCCGGATGAAAAGGATTAGGGAGCCTGGAACGGCCAGGAAGGGTCCTGGAGAGATGATGGAAGGATCAACAGAGGCCAGGCACCGAGGAAGGAGGCAGAGAGAGGGCAGGGCCGGCCCCATGGTTTCTTTCTCTGCCTGTTGCCAGGAGCTCACAAATTAGAAGGCTCGCCCGTGGGGCAAGCCACGAGCAGTGGTCAAGGGTGCAGCCACGCAGGAGGCTTGGGAAGGTGAGATCACGATGGCTGAGGTAGGCTCCTAGGGCTTCACTGAAGAGCAGGGACCGAGCAGTGGGTCTGGAAGGCGGTGTGGACCTGGGGCAGGCCCAGAGGTGGGGAGACATTCCTAGAGGGAGAGTGTGTTTGTTAGGAACTGCTCTGCAGCTGTGTCCCCGACACGTGGGAAGGAGACGTCTGCCCCCCAGAAAGCACCAGGGAGGCGGCACCGGTCCATGGGGGACTGGGGCTGGATGGAGGGACAGACGTGGCCTCAGAAAACCAGGAACCCTCTTTCCAGGGAAGCTGGAAGTACCCCCCCATCCACCCCCAGACAGTCTGCCTTAATATTTCTGCAGTGGGCCCACGTCTGCTTTGTAAACTCCGGGATGAGAACCACCCCGGGGAAGGATGCTCGGAAGCTGGGGTTTTAGGCACCACAGCGCATGAATGGCTGGGTGGACGTGTGGGGCAGAAAAATCACTCTGAAAGGGGAGTTTCCCCCTTGAGCCCTAGGTCTGGCTGGTTGGCGGCTTTCCTGCCCCCTTCCGGGGGGGGGGGGTCCCCGGCAAGGTCCCACTCTCCGCTTCCTGTCACGTCCTCCAGGCCAGGCCAGCGCAAGGTCTGAGGAGCTGATGTTTTATTAAAGCCCAGAGCTTCGTATTCTAGGGCCACCTTCCCCTGGCTAATTCTGTAATTCAATTAGTAGGAAGCCAAGGCCCGGCCGGGGTGGGAGGAGGGAGGCTTCTCTTCCCGCACTGATTACACCCCAGGCTGCAGCCCTGTTCGGGAGTTGGGCAGGAAATTGTACTTCCTTCACTTCACAATGACAAGGGCCTTTTATCCCCAGCACACGGAGGCTTTGTAAATTACTGCCATCTCCGTGCAATTAATTCTGGGGCGCTGTGTTTTTCCCTCACGTGGGAGAGGGCACCCGCCCACCTTCTCAGGAAATCAGCAGCGCCCCTCGCCCCATCAGCGCAGACTGCCCCGCTCAGGAGGGTGACGGCCCCCCACCCCACCCCCGCCCTCGCCCTAGGGGGCAACACGCACTCTTCCTGCCTCCAGGCTGCTTTAAACTCTTCCGGCCACATCCTTCTCCTCCACCCTTTCCTCCTCTGACCCCTTGCGCTTCCTGCTCGCTCTCTCTGCCTCAAACCCCGCCACTCTCCTCCGCCACTGCCACTCAGGGTCCCCCACCCTCATCCGTTCCCTTGACGCCCTCTCCAGCTATTCAGAGCGGCAAGATGTGAAACTGACAAACAGAAGGATGAGTAAAGAACAGTGAGTGAGTGGGAAAAAGTCAGAAGGCAGCATGAAGAATGTGAGTGTGGACCAGTGTCCAGTACGCACAGTGGAACCAGAAGCAGCAGAGGACAGGCAGGTGTGTGTGTGTGTGTGTGTGTGTGTGTGTGTGTGTGTGTGTGTGTGTGTGTGTGTGTGTGTGTGTGGCGGGGTAGGGCACGTTGTGCAGGAGACCAGGCCATCAGCAGCCGGTAACAACACCGCGGTGTGCCTTGTCTGCCAGTGTGACAGCTCCCTGACCCCCGCGCCCACCCCCCATGATTTCCAAAGTCTGTTTCTGCTCCACCAGGCTGCAGTTCTAGTCCACCCGAGCCCCGGGATTCAGGAGGCGATGAGCTAGAAAGTGCTGACCCTGAAGGGCGGGAGAACCGGGTGATGAGCTGGTGCTGGGAGAACCGTCCCGGGCTGTGGGTCGGGAAAGGTGAGAGCTGAGGGTCAAAGTCAGACCTCACCTTCTGCGACTTCTCATCTCAGATCCCGCTATTAGTGCAGCTGGTCGGGGCCCCAGGAGAATGGGACAGGGAGATTGGGAGGGGGCAGGGCCCTGCGCCCCATCACGGACTCCATCCCCCAGACATTAGGACACAGGACCCCAGTGAGTAGCACTGACAGCTTTCTAGGCGGAGAGAATCTGCTTCGGCTCCCAGGGCTCAGAGGAAGCTTTGAAGCAGGGCCATAGCAAGACCCGCCCGTGGTAATTTCCCTCATGAAGAATCTGCCAGGAGGCTGATGTCCAATGATCTTTGTCTGCCTCCTAGGAACGGGCCGTGGGTCCTGCATCCTGTCTGGCTCAACCCCGATTTCCACTGACCCCCTTTTCACTCCATCTTCCTCTTTTAGCAAAGTTTTTTATTTTTTAAGTTGGCTATGCAAGTGATCCATGAATCCATTCTGGGTCTAAATGTGTGAAACAAAACAAAAAAATGAGAGACCCTCCCCCCTCCCTGTTTTCAGCTTGGTGGGACTCCTTGCAGACCTTACATTTTGGTGTGGGCACCGATCTGGGTGCGCACGGAAAGGATGACGTTTCCTGGGTATATAGGCATCCGTTATTTCGCAACTCGCATCTCCTGTCTGATAATGCGTCTTTCCGTGCTGGACGTTTAGAAACAATTCATGTTTTTAGCCACTGTAGAGTACTCCACACAAAAACCGAGAAACCTCTGGGTGATTTTCCGCTCGATTATACACCAAACAGCCACAGTGGACCCAGGTGCTCTCCTCTGTGCACACAAGTATATGACAAGTAGGAGCAGGACTCCGAAACAAAGCGTTGGGTTTGAAGGTTGGGAAGGCCCCCAGCGCTATTCCCCAAAGGGCACTCCATGCTCAAACCTTCTCACGCCTTCAGAGGCAGAGCCTGCTACCAGCCTTGTCCTTCACTCTGTCTTGGATCAGAATGCAGCCGCTCCTTGGATCCCATTTCCCAACTACACTGGGAGCTCCCAAGGGGCTTCACAGGGCTGGTCTTGGGAGACACCTCAGCTTGTAACAGGAGAGCGAGCCTGGCAGATTTCATGCCGGCCGAGCCCAGACCCACTGCCCCACCCCTGCACTCCCATCACAGCCCAAAGCCCTCACCTCAACTCCTGTAAGAAGCAACCATGAGGACGGGAAGTCACAGCTAGTTTAGTTTAACAAGTGTCCCATGGGTGAGGCTTGAGAGGGCTCTCTCCCCTGGCCACCCTGGTCCCCCACCTCGGGCCCCACCTAGGACCGCTGCCCTCTGCAACACCCTGCGAAGGCACGCTCCCCTTCTGAAGCCCCCCATCCTCACCCAGCAGCTGCTCCTTCAGGGCTCTGCCCCCAGCAAGGGAGCAAATGTGGTCCCTTCAAATGCCGAAAGTCAACAGTTAATAACTGTATATCTGTATCTGCCTTTTTCAAAGGGCCATCGTGAGAGAGCTGTCTCTCAGACTGTCAGATGTGGCACCAGGCTGGCTGCAGAGATGGTGTGAGCGGGCTGGGTGGGTGTGCACCTGCTGGCTGCTGTATAAGGAGGTGCGAAGGGACAGAGGAGGGACTCTGTCTCTGACCTCTTAGGTCACACGGCTCTGCCACTAGAAGGCTCTGCAAAGGGTGTTAACGCTCCCCACCAGCCTTGAATAGAGTCAGAGATGAAGAAACTGGGGCTCAGAGAGAGGAATCAGAATGTGTCCCCTGGCTGGTAGGGGTCTCGCCTGAATATGGTTTCCTGTCTGGAACGGTGCACTGATCTTTTTTTTTTTTTGTCTTTTGGCCTTATCTAGAGCCGCACCCGCGGCATATGGAGGTTCCCAGGCTAGGGGTCTAACAGGAGCTGTAGCCGCGGGCCTTCGCCATAGCCACAGCCACGCGGGATCCGAGCCGCGTCTGCAACCTACACCACAGCTCACGGCAACGCCGGATCCTCAACCCACTGAGCAAGGCCAGGGATCGAACCCGCAACCTCATGGTTCCTAGTCGGATTCATTCACCACTCAGCCACGACGGGAACTCCCGTGCACTGGTCTCCTTAGGGCATGATCTGCTGGCGGAGAGCAGAGGAGTGACAGTAACTGCACTTTTAGGACCCGGGCAGATGGGCTCAAGGAAGAGAGCACTCCCACCAGGGGCCCCGATCAGCTCTCACAGGCAACCTCTGTCCCCCACTCCAGAAGGAGAGCGTGGCTCTGTGACCTTGGGGCCTCGATCAGCTCCCAGCACCACTCCTGCGTCCCCACACCTACTGGCACCCCCAAAGTAGCCAAGGTGTTCAGGATTCAGTGCTCTCAACACATGAGTGTTGACCACCGGGTGTAAAACTGATTCTCCTACCGCACATCTGCGGCTAACTCAACAGTGTAAGTCAACTACGCTCCAACAAAATTTAAGAGTTCCCATCGTGGCTTAGCAGGTTAAGAACCCAATGAATACCCATGAGGATCTCTGGCTTCACTCAGTGGGTTAAGGATCCCGCGTTGCTGTGGCTGTGGCGTAGGCTGGCAGCCACAGCTCCGATTCGACCCCTAGCCCAGGAACCTCCATATGCTATATGCCTTTAAAGACAAAAAATTTAAATCTATCTATCTCTGTCTATCTATTTCTTACCCCTTTCTGGGCACTGGGAATCAAGCAAGAACAGAACCAAATCAAGCCCCAACCACATCTAAGCTCAGGAGACTGCCAATCAAGGAGCAAACACAAGACATTAATGTGTCTGGGTGAGGGACGCCAAAGAGAAGAGCAAATAGGACAAGAGGTCAGAGAGCAGCATGTGTTCTGTGTGTATGGGGAGGGGGCAGTGCTGTGTTAAATGAGGCTGTCAGGAGAGGCGGCCCTGAGGAGGTCACATTCCAGTGAAACCTGGGGGGCGAAGAAGCAAGCCTGCAGGCATCAGGCTGGGATCCTTCTGGGCACAGGGAACCACCAGGGCAGAGGTCTGAGGCCAGAGTGTGCCTGGTGGGGCGGAGAGGCAGGAAGGAGGCGAGCATGTGAGCGGAGCGGAATGAAAGGAAGTGAGAGGTCAAGGCGTGGAGATGTCAGGGGAGTCCATACAAGGCCTGGGGGTGGGGGAGGGTCCCTCCAAGATTCTGGTTCGCAACCCAGCTGTGGGCTCTCTCTCTCTCAAAAAAAAAAAAAGGAAAGAAAGAAAACTGTGGCAGAAATTCCTGGAAGCTGGATAAAAGCAACAGATTCTTTTTTTTTTTTCTGGAATCCTTTCCTTGTTATCCTAGGCCACAGAAACAGTGTGGTCATTTTCTCTCTTTTCTCCTCCTCCTCCTCCTCCCTTTTTGCCCCACCTCCTCCCCTTCCTCCCTCCTCCTCCCTCTCCAAATCTGCCCCTGACCTTGTCCTGAGCTGGCTTGCCTGCTTGCAGCCAGACAGCGGCCGCCTCCCAGTTGCAGGCAGGCATGGGTGGAGGACAAGGCCAGGCAGGGGACAAGAGGAAAGAGGCCCCTGGAGAGGCAGGCAGCAGCACGAGGGACGACGTCACGGGGGCCCTCTGACCGCTATTCATTTCAGTCCCCCCGGTGTCTCCATCAATAACCATCTACGGTGACCAGGAGGGAGGAGCGGGGAGGGGGGGGAGTCAGGATGGGGAGGGATGAGATGGAGTCGGGGAGAGGCTGCCTGGCACTCACAGCATCTCCCAGCCCACGGCAGGATTGGGAACCAGGGAAGGCAGGGCGTCCGTGGAAGCTGAGTGTTTCTGACTCCCGCCTTTCTCTCCCTGCGTCCTTCCTGCCGTCTCTGTGACTCCCTCACACACACTTTCTCTTCCGTGTCCTCTCTGAAGCTAGGAGGGGAGGGAAGCAGGACCAATTTTCACACTGGAAGAGGAGGAAGTGAGTTTCCATTCGGTGGCAGTGATGGAGGAGGCAGGAACTGCAGAGGACACTCGGAGCACTCTGTGTCCAGCAAAATGAGAGGCCAGAGCAAGCCCGGTGACAAGGCACCAGACTGGCACCAGCAGCCTACGGGCCTCTTAAGAAGGGGCCCTGGGCTCCTGGACCTGTCACAGAAACTGGCACAAGGGCACTCAGGAAATAGTTGATACGTGGCCGTGAGAATGACCAAACGGCCAGCTGTTGAGCAGTCAAGAAGGGAGGTTGACTTGGGGTGGATTAGAGCAGTCAAGGCGGGCTGCCTGGAGGAGGCGGGCCTTCATTGTATCTTGAAAGATGGATGGGATTGGGAGACATGAAAATGGGGAGAGAAGGCACACCGGGTGAGGAAACCGTGAGAGCAAAGGGAAAGGGGGTGGTGGTGGTGAACACAGATGGCTGGGAGGTCAGATCATGGGAGAGACAGTGAAATGAGAGGGAAAGAAGACAACGAAACTGAGGACGTGGCAGGTCCACAGAGTGCCTCCTCTGGGGTCATACGTGGCTTTGGAAAGTCTGAGGCCACTGTGCCCCCTGAGACTCAAGCCTGATGTTGGCTGGAGTTGGCTCTTTTTTTTTTTTTTCCACTTTCTCTAAGGCCCTAGACCCTCAAGCCACCCTTACCCACATGTGAGGCGCCAGAGGAAGAGCCCCTGACATTGAGCAGTTAGAGGGAACTCCCAGAAAGACCCTCTCATCAGCAAGCATTCTCTTCTCCTTGTCACAGTGCCTGAAGGGACAGCATTAAAAAGTTATCCCATGAGTAAGGCACAGCGCTCTGTGAAATCCAGATTCCCTGGTGAGGCACCGTCAGAATCACACCACGGGAAAACTGCACTTGATCTTGCAGACCACCCGGTCAGCCCCCTCGGTTCACACACGAAGAGACTGAGGCAGGACAGGGGGTGTAAGAGGGATTTAGAGGCAGAGCAAGTCCTCAAACCCTCTGCGGGTGTGTGTGTGTGTGTGTGTGTGTGTGTGTGTGTGTAGACATCACTGCAGATGTGACAGCTGACCGGTGCAGGGGACACATGGACAGCCCCATTCGTTTTAGAAGGACAATCTGGCCTGGGGTCCGCCTTACAGATGGAGCTTTTATTTGTAAGGCTAAGAGCGTCCCTGCATCATCTCTCCTAAGGGGCCAGAACAAGAGTTCACGGTCAAGTGTGACTAGAGGTGCCGGCGGTGAAGGGTGGGAGCTGCCCCTTCGGGGAAGTATTGGGGCTGGAGCTGAAACAGAACAGCACCAGGAGGGAGACAGGCACCCGGGGCATGGGGACAGGAAGAGACACGCGGGGAGAGGGGGCGTGGCGGGGGGAAAGATGCGTGGTGGGGAGACTTCACCAAAGAAGCGAAACAGAAAAGCAACGAAACGAGAGGGACGAAAAGCAGACAGCCAGGAAAACGGAGAGGCAGGAAAGCTCTAGTAGAGAGCACTGGAGAGGAGGAGAGGTGGGGAGAGGGACCAAGAGCAGGGAGGGGCTGGACACCGGAGGGCGGGCGGGAGGGCGCGTGGGCGGCCCGGGGGCGCCCCACTGACCCTTCTCGGCGCTTGCTTCCCTCCCCAGGCTGCGCTTTCCTCACCTACTGCGAGCGTGAGTCAGCGCTGAAGGCCCAGAGCGCGCTGCACGAGCAGAAGACTCTGCCCGGGGTAAGTGGCGCCCGCCGTGGCGCAAGCGAGCGACGCGCCGACAGGGGGCGACTTCGGGAGGCCGGGCGGAGGCGGCGGCGGCCGCGGCCGCGGCCGGCTGGGGGATCGCGGGCCCCGGAGCGCGGCGCCGGCCTTGGCTCGGGAACTCGCGCGCCGCCCCTCGGGGGCCCTCCGAAGCCGATAGGCGCCGGGCTGGGGCGCCGAGCTCGGCCCTCGCCTGGCGGCCTCCGCTCGCCGCCGTCCAGGCCCGACGGAATCCCGGGAGGGGGACGCGCTTGGCGGTGGCCGCCAAGGCCGGGCGCCGCTCCCGGGAGTCGCCGATGGGGTCCCTCCTCCGCGCTCTGCCCACGCAGGCAGTCCGCGGCGGGGAGGTGGGCCGCCCCGGCCCCCGGGAGCCCGGAGCTGCGTCCCCCGACCCGGCGGGGCTCAGAGTGGAAGGGCCGGCGGAGCACCCCGCGGATCGACGTCGGAAACCGGCTGTGCCCGGGGTGGGGGCTGGGGCGGGCGGGAGCGCCTACCCGCCCGGGCTCGGCGCCGCGAGTGAGATCACCGCGGTTTATTTAAGGAGCCAGCCCTCGTCTTTGATAAACTATCGCGCCTCAGCCCTGGTTTATAGCTTCTGTGCGGGGGAGAAGAGAATTATTTATGGCCCCCCCTAACTGGGTGTGATATCAGCCATGGCTATTATTGAGGCTAGTTCATCACCATAAAATAAGAAGTGTTCCTCGGGTCAAGGGTCTGCGTGGTCTCTCCTGCGGGTTGAGAGAGATTCGCGAGGGGGGAGGGAAGGCGGGCGCGGGGGGAGATATACGGCTCACCGAGTATCTAAAGATAAATGGAAAGATGTGAGTGTTTGTGGGCATAATTTAAAGAATTTTAAAACGTACGATGTTTAAGCTGATGCGGTGGACTCTGCAGGGAAGCACGTGTGTTCTAGGTGTGCTCACCAGTGTTTACACAAGCGTGTTTACATTCTTACCAAGCAAACCGTATGTAAACACACGGTTCCGTGTCGGCCCCGCAGCGGGGAAAGCTTAACCAGGTGGGGACAGAGAGAAAGCGTAACCCAGGGCGGGGGCAGCCTTTCTTTGCATCAAAGATCCTCCTTTACCCGGTTAGTTGTGGGGACGGCGTTCCCTCCCTGAAGACAGCCTTTGTGTTGCATTTTGGTATTTGTGATTGCAAAGCACGGGGCTGAGTCATCTTAATAACACACCCGCGGATGCAAATGTATGGAAATCGTACATCGCACAGGTTTTTGTGTGGAGCCCAGCTCTGGCATGGTGGCCGTTCCCCAGTTTTTTAGTGGCGCAGCTACATGCACATATATTATAGTAATTACTTTCTGGGTGCCCTCTGTAAGATGGCAGAAATATGCTCCACATCGCCCCATGTTATGTGTGAAGCATAAAGCCATATTGTAAGATAATCAAAGGCTCTGAGAAAGGTTTGTGCTGATTAATAAAGTGTTTATGGTACTTTGTTTTGGGGGAGATTGTGATGGATATTTTAGAGCCACCCAAATGGAATAGAAAACACCACATTGTTATGGGAGGCCCTTCATCAGCTTGAGAGAGATTTCTGGGGAGTTTCATGATGCCTAAAAGCCTGGATTTAGATGGGGAAACAGAAAAAGAAGGTGACAGGGGGGTGGGGGGGGTGAGGCTTAGGATTCTGAAGGGGGAGAGGCTGGGGACTGGGAGAATTTCAACAGCAAGTGTGGATTGTTCAGGATCTAACATTAACTTGTGGTTGTTTATTTTACATATAATAGAATAGCTAAATGATGGAGTGTATTAGTTCTTTAATAATTTATAGAAATTCTTTGATGTTGCAGTAATTACATTAAAGGTCACATATCAAAGGTAATTTGGTTCAGCGGCTGTGATGGTTTCTCAGAAGCAATCAATACCACTGTCCGTGGTGCTGATTTCACCAAGGGGCCTGCCAGATTAAAGAAGGCTTATTACCAGGCAGAAAGGCCCAGGGGAAATCAGGAGCACGTTGGAGCAACGCGCCAGCCCCCCTTCCACCGATAATTAACACTGTTCCCCATAATCTGTGCTAATCCTTCATACTGGGAGATCCAGTGGCATTTTTCTGAAACCACAAAGACAGGTTGGGCAAGTCTGGGAGACAGGACAAAAAGAGACGCGAATGTATGTTGGGAGACAAGAGACGGGAGAAAGGCCACCACGCGGGCAGGTGCTGAGACACAGCCTGGAGCCCCCTGTGTTGCCTGGAATGCTGTCCTTTTGTCAAAGGCTTCACGGGGAGACACCTCAGCACAACTCTCAGGGCAGGCGCCCCAGCCCACAGGGCAGTGGGGTTGGTGGGGAGAAAAGAAAACGTTGCAGCTCCAACTTCCCTGGAAACATTGTCCCTGCACAAACTCACAGGGAGATAAATGATAAGCAAAACGACCACATTTTGAAGTGGAGTCATTCGGATTCCAGAAAGCAGAACCAGTGTTGTTATTGTTGGTTGGGTCTCTCCTTTGAGATCAGAGAAAGCGAGCCCCTGGCAAATGCTGGAACAGGACTAAGAGAAAACACTCCCACCCAGCCAAATAACGGGTGTTCCCACCAGCTTATGGCCACCTGCTCAATTAGGGGGTGAAAAGAGACCACTTCTTATCTGGGGTGACCACCCGAGGTGCTCTGGTGAGCAAGTACGCTCTGTGTCTGACTGAGGAGAAAGGAATTGAAAAAAGGAACCTGGAAGCCGGCAACCTCAGTAATTTAGATACTTTTCCAGACTTCAAGATCCATTAAAATCAGTCCATTAAAATCAGCCCTCCACTTTCTCACCGAGGAGAGAAAGCGGAGAAGATGGTGCAGGCAGCCCGCTCTGTTTCCCAGCAAGCTACCTGTTGGCAGCAAGGAAAATTTCCCCATTGTTGTCCTGTGCACACACCCCCCCCCAAACAATAACCAAACAGCTGAGACAGACCTAGAGGCACCCTTGCCTGCATCCTTGTTTGGGGACCGAGAAGGGGAGCTGACGTTTCTCTTGGGATAAGTGGAAGCTCAGCAACCAGATCACAGTGGCTGTGATTACAAGTCAGAGTGTCAGTCTCCCTGGGAATCAGCCTAACCAAAATCCCTCGGATGCCTGGTGGAGTCATCATTGGAACAGTGTGACACGTGGGTGACTGGTTTTGAATCTGGCGTGACTTCGATAGAATGAGATTGCTAAACCACAAAGCTTCATCGGGGTCCCTTGGAGCGGTGTATTCTGCCAACCTCTAGGCAGAGTGAGTCCGCTTTTCCAGACTCTCCACTGACATCTTTCCCTCTCACTCTCCTGGCCCCCTGCCCTCTCAAGCCCACCTCCTCATTCCCAATGTGTGTTCCATCAATTTTTTTTTGGCTACACCCACAGCACTCAAAGTTCTGGAGCCAGGGATCAAATCCATGCCACCACAGTGACCCAGGCCATAGCACTGACAAGGCTGGGTCCTTAACCTGCTGCACCACCAGGGAACTCCCTGTTCCATAGTTTATAGCGTACTGTCAGCATGGCTTCTCAATCCATCAGCAAGAATTTCTTGAATGTGCTAGGTGTCCAGGCAGACATAAACAAAAGAAAAATGCATCCCCCCCGCCTCTCAGAGCCGTCCATCAAATTGGAGACAGAAGCCACACACCCATCAGTGATACAAGACAGCGTGTTATTATAAAATAACACAGCTATTATAAAATAAGAGTAGTGTAGAAAATAGCTCAATGGAGGAGTTTCCGTCGTGGCTCAGTGTTTAACGAATCCGACTAAGAACCATGAGGTTGCGGGTTCGATCCCTGGCCTTGCTCAGTGGGTTAAGGATCCGGCGTTGCCGTGAGCTGTGGTGTAGGTTGCAGACGCGGCTCGGATCCCGCGTTGCTGTGGCTGTGGCGAAGGCTGGCAGCTACAGCTCCTGTTAGACCCCTAGCCTGGGAACCTCCATATGCCATGGGTGCAGCCCTAGATAAGGCAAAAAGACAAAAAAAAAGGAAAACAAAGAAAGAAAATAGCTCAATGGTAACAGTTAACATTTATTAAGCACTTACTAAATAACGGGCATGATGCAAGCACGTTACCTCCAATATCTCATTTTATCGTCACCACCCCCGTATGAGGAAGATGTCACGTGCACCCCCCCGCCACGAGGAGACCCAGAATTAGAGAGATTAAGCAGTTTGCCCAAGATCACACCATTAATAATTGGCCCGAGCCAGGACCAGCACCAAGCCTGTTACTGAAACCCAATACCCACCCCTCCTTTCTAGGGCCACCAGTTGCTATAGAGGGAATCCAGAAAACTATGGGGGGGGGGGCGCGTGCAGGAGTCACTCAAAAATCTGTTCAGGAAATGGGCCAGGTGGGAATGGAGTGTTAGGAGGAAAATGGACATCAGGTGAGAGCGCTGGTCTGAGAACCAGCCCAGAAGACAGGGCAGTCGGGACAGGTCTCCCCACTCCGAGTGCTCCCTGGGGCCCCAGCACAGCAGGCCTCTTGCGAGATTTCTCTTCCTTAAAATAGGCCCTGCCACTTAGTCCCCGCTCCTCCTGCTTTTGGGATTTTGCAGGGAATTGTCTTCCAGGAAGAGCCCATCTGTTTGCAAAGTTAGGAGCACAGGGCCTCTGGGGAGAGACTCCCATCAGAGGAAACCAGGCGGCACGGCCAGCAGCGGCCAGCACTTTACTCTGGTGACAGCAGAAAAGGCCCCTCACCGGGGCCGCTGAGGGGGAAGGGGTGAGTCCAGTTAGCAGGAGGCCTGGAAGCCCAGAGAAGAGGGAGCTGGCAGAGGGAGGAGGCTGGGCGAGGGAGGGTGGGAGCTGGATCTGCTTGGTAAACATTAAAGTTCCAATTCACTAGTTAAAGATTGGCTTTTGTGCCCTCGCACTCTCCTCGGGCAACCTGAGAATACAAAGCAAACCCACACACTCCTCTCTGCTGTCTCCCACCCCCCACCCCTCGGTTCAGCCGGGTCCGAAGGCAGCATCGCCATCACACAGCCCCCGGCTCAGTCCCCGCGCCATTCAGGACGCCATTTCCGTGGAAATTCAATGTGACCTTCTTTAGATCTACCAGGAAAAATGTTAACCTGGAAAAGTTTTTTTAAAAAAAGAACTCAGGAGTTCCCTTCGTGGCTCAGTGGTTAACGAATCCGACTAAGAACCGTGAGGTTGCGGGTTCGATCCCTGGCCTCGCTCAGTGGGTTAAGGATCCGGCGTTGCCGTGAGCTGGGGTGTAGGTTGCAGACGCGGCTCGGATCCCGCGTTGCTGTGGCTGTGGCGAAGGCCGGCGGCTACGGCTCCTGTTAGATCCCTAGCCTGGGAACCTCCATATGCCGCGGGTGCAGCCCTAGATAAGGCAAAAAGACAATAAATAAATAAATAAATAAATAAATAAATAAATAAATAAATAACTCAGTTGGATTTCTGACACCACTCTCTCCTTTCTCTCCCTTTCTCCCACTTTCTTTTTCTAGAGCGCCATCTTCTCTTTCTTTCTCTCCTTATCGTTTCTCGGGATGCCTGTTTCTTCCTCTTTTCCATCCCTCCTGGTCACTTTCTTCTTCCTCTTCTCCCTTCCCATCTCCCAGCCTTTCTTATTCATCCTTGTCCCTTGCCTCTCTTCTCCGTCCCCTGCCCTCACACCCTCCCTCTCTCTCCTTCTGCCTGTCCCCACTTCTGCCTTGACACTCATGGGAGACTCCAGTGGGGACACCCCCCCATTCCCCCAGCTTTACTGGGACTTGCCTGGTGAGGCCCCACCGTGGAAGGATCTATCTAATTTTATGTACAACTATAAAGATGAATGATAAGTCGAAAGGATGCAGGCAAGAGCAAGATGAATAAATTATAAAGGGCAAATGATGACAAGACAGGGGTCCCCAGAGACAGTGAAATGATAACAGAGACTAAAGACAAATTTATGATGGATGTAGTTAGCATGCGTGGAGGCTGTTAATTCTTCGGGGTAGTTTTACAACTTCCAGTGATTGGCACAATCAGAGCGTTTTCTTTGAGAGATGTGATGTATTTCCACTTGTCTGTCCCATAGGCACAGGGCTGGACTTGCCTCCAGGCGGTGGGTTGGGTCCCATCAGTAAGTGTCTCCGCTGCCTGTGGTGACGTCACAGGCCAGATCTCTGCACACTTCCAGCTGCCTAGTCCTGCGGTCCTTCTTGCTGAGTGTATTTGGCATGGGAGCTGTTGTAACAAAGTCCCACGAACTGGGTGTCTTTTTTTTTTTGTCTTTTTGCCTTATCTAGGGCCGCACCCGCGGCATATGGAGGTTCCCAGGCTAGGGGTCTAACAGGAGCTGTAGCCGCCGGCCTTCGCCACAGCCACAGCAACGCGGGATCCGAGCCGCGTCTGCAACCTACACCACGGCTGATGGCAACGGCGGATCCTTAACCCACTGAGCAAGGCCAGGGATCAAACCCGCAACCTCACGGTTCCTAATCGGGTTCGTTAACCGCTGAGCCATGACGGGAACTCCTGGGTGTCTTAAACAATAGAAATTTATTGTTTCACAGTTGTGGCACTAGAAGACCAAGATCAAGGCATCGGCGCGTCGGCAGGGCTTCTTCCTTCCAAGGGCTGGAAGGGAGAATCCATTCCCTGCCTCTCACCTCACTTCTGGTCGCCTCGGGCATTCCTTCGTTGGCAGACGTTGTTCTTATGCCGTCACATTAACTTCCCTGTGTGCACGCCCGTTTCTGTGTCCAGATTTCCCCCCTTTTGAAAAGAACATCAGTCATATGGGATCAGGGCCCAGCTGAATGCCCTCGTCTTAACTTGACCTCTGCGGAGACCCTGTCTCAGATAAGGTCACAGTGGCAGGTATGGGAATCAAGTCTTTCAACATCTGTCGTGGGGAGAGGAGGACACAAGTCGACCCATAACACCGAAAACGGGCGACCTTGGGGCTCTTCCACGGCACGGAGAGAAAGGTCTTGGACCGTGTTTGAGTCACTGGGCGGGGTGGTTGGTTTCAGCAGCGCTTCCTCTGCATTCGCCCCCCTTGGCCTTATGCTCTTTTCCTACTCTCTTGGGGACATGAATGACGTATCTTCCCTTTTTCCCGTATTTGCTCAAGAGAACTGCTCCTCTGTCCTTTTAGGGAGTAGATCTTAACAAAGAGCAAAGCTGCCCCCCCGCCAGGGGACACTCGGACATGGTCTGGAGATGCTGCTCCCTGGTATCTAGTAGGTGGAGGCCAGGACACTGCTAAAAGTCCCACAGTGCACAGGACCAGCCCCACAACAAAGAAGTGTCTGGCCTAAAGTGTCGGGAGTGCCAAGGACCCTGTGCTGGGACCAGGGGCAGATGGAAAGTGCACGGTGTAAGCCTGGCGTAGAACTTCCTTCTCTCGGAGTTCCTGTTGTGGCTCAGCGGAAACGAATCCAACTAGGAACCATGAGGTTGCGGGTTTGATCCCTGACCTCGCTCAGTGGGTTAAGGATCCGGCGTTGCCGTGAGCTGTGGTGTAGGTTGCAGACGCAGCTCAGATCCCGCATTGCTGTGGGTGTGGCGAAGGCCAGCAGTTGTAGCTCCAATTAAACCCCTAGCCTGGGAACCCCCACATGCCGCGGGTGTGGCCCTCTTACTCTTGCCTGGAGGATAAGCCCAAGGGTCCCGAGCGTGTTAGAGGTGGGGCGGGGTTATCAAGGGGCTCCCGAATGTTCTAAGCACAGAGGGAACAATGGGCAGCAGAAGAGGGCAAATCCCTCCAGGCGTTAGAGATCATTCCTGGTTGGCCAGTCACACGCTCAAATCTGCAGGCCAGATTCTACCCAAGGCTGGCCCAGTTGCAGCGCCAACTCCCGGCTCCGTTTTCTCATCCTGCCCACGAGGAATCTGTGACCCGACTGAAAGGAGCTGAAGTTCGATTTTGACAGAGCTAGGACCAGATCCCAGGGCTCCACAGCCCACCCACATGTGCCCCGCCCTCTAGAAGAGTCCCCACCCTGACAGGAAGCAGATCTAGGAGCCAAGCCAGGCCACGGGCTGGGGCCCCGAGCACGCAGCGACCCCTCCCGGCCCTCCCAGCAGGACGGAGCGCCAGCTTCCAGGGGAGAAGGCAGAGATGCTTTAAATCCAGAGAGATCGGGTGCCAGGTGAGCTAAGTCTGTATCCGAGGCTCCCTCAGCTCTTGCCTCTTGCTCTTCACTCTGGTCCTCGGCCCCCACCCCACCCTCATTCCCCTCGCTTATCCCACAGAGATGTCTCGAACCCCGCCTCCCGCCCAGATCTGTGCCCTGTGTCCTAAACTATGCACTCTTCTCTTCCTGCCCCATCCACGCTCACCTGGACGCAGAGGTATCCTCATCTTTCAGGCCAGTGGCTCTCGCACCTTCTCTTTGGCCCCACAACAGAACTGAGCACGACTCCCCCACTGATTTGTCCGAAGGAATCAGAGAGCCTCATGTCCACGGCCATCAACTCTAACTTGAAGGGTCAAATCAGAAGCCATGTGAGCTGACGGTCGCAGCCTGGGCTGGTATCAAGGACCCTGCATACCAGGTCCAACCCACTCCACACAAGCCAGGTACTTTGGACAAAGCGTTCATCTCAGAACCTCCCAAGGGCCTCCACCTTCTGTTCCGTGCAAGGAGGCGACGGGCCAGATTGCCTCCGGAGCCCCTGCTAGCTCTGACATTCTTTAAAATTCTAAGAATAATAGACTTGGCATTACTCACATTACTGAAGATGACAGGGAGAGGAGGGGAGAGTGGGAGGGTGAGGAAGATAAGTGTCTCCTGGCCTCCATGGCCCGACTCCGTTTGTGACAAGTGTAATAAAGCGCAGGTCAGCTCTGGCTGGCCCTGATGCGCCACCGGCCAGACCGCCCGCCCCTGAGGGCTGGCTCCAGGGCAGGGCTTCAGGGGACGGCCGGATCCACACCCACCCCCAGTGTCCACCTCCGCCCCTTGGTCCCGAGCCTTCCTCCTGCCCTCTGCTCGGGAGTCTTTCTAAGGAAACCAGGCACACATCTTCAGCTTTGTCCAGCACTCGCCCTGGCACGGGGTGGATCACGACTGCCACCACCCAGATCAGCAGCAGCAACGTTTATGGAGTACCTGCCCCCGTGCAGAGTTCTTTTGAGGGAGGCGGGGTGCCTGGCGTCAGACAAAAATGAGGGAGACACAGCCCATCGCTGAAGGAACTTACAATCTGGTTTGGGAGGCAAATGTGAAGATGGCTCACGATCTAGAAAATATCTTTATAGGTGCCAAAAAAAAAAAAAAAGAAATGGTGATGGGCAGAGCCCAGGAATTCAGCTGAGAGAGTCCTCAGGATGTACTAGGAGCCTCAAGGAGCCCCGACCCACCCAGATGGTCTCCTGCCTCCAGGCTCCTACCCCCTGGACATGTGTTTCGTAGGCTGGCCAAGCATATACGTGGGGACAGAAAGATCTGACCGCCTGGAAACTCCTCAGGCTCTGGTCACGCTCAGGGCTCTGCTGGACACAGACTCCCTCCCCCGGCCACAGACCGCCAGGTCCACGCAGCTTTCGCCCAAGCCCGTCACCTTCCTTTAGGCTTCTCTTCTTTCCCCATCATCCTCTCTTCCTGGGGAGTTTCTCTTCCTCCTCGGAGGCCCAAATCTAGCATCGCTTCCCCCACGACGCCTCTGTGACACCTCTCTAACCCCCTCAGAGAGCTTTCTGGTCCCCCCGTGGCACCCAGTGCCGCCCCTGCTTCCTGCCTGCTCCCGTACCTTGTCAGCTCTTGAAATCCCCAGTGCTTCTTGCTGACCTGCTCCTTTGCGCGGAGCTGACTCAGAGCAGGGTGGGCGTGGGGCACCCTTCTCTTTCCGCCCGTTGACCTCACCCGGCCTTGGCGTCACCCAGCAGCGTTCCACGACACCCAGGATCAGGGCTCCTCTCCCAGCTACACCCGCCTCCCCAGGGGGCTTACAGCTTAGTTCGCCCTGTGAGGTCACATTTGGAAAGACAGGACTTTGCCGTCGCTGGTGCCTGGAGGAAACCCATTGCGGAAGGTGCTTTGGCCCCGGGAAGTGGCAGCTGGTACAGGTGCGAGCGTCTGGGCGGCGGCAGCAGGCGCGGGGAAGCTTCCGCGTGCACGTGAGTCAGCTGGCAGCGGGCTGGGACCCAGGCCGCCGCGGTGGGGCGCGCGCCCGTGCATCCTGCGAGGCTGTTTGAGAGGGTGTGCTGACCTTTCGCCAGAGCACGAGGCACGGAAACAGATTGTCAGTGTGAACTCCTGCTCCGGGAGGAGGGACGTGTTCTAGGACTTGGAGCGGATTCTTTGAGAGAGCGTGTGTGTGGGCGAGCAGAGCGCCAGGCGTCTGCGTCGTGGGTCTGCATTGTTCCAGAACGGTGGGCCGCCAAGTCCCGTCAAAGATGGGCCACCCCGGGTGGTGGTGGCAGAAAGCTGTGTGGTTTTTTTGTTTGTTTGTTTTCGTTCTTCAATTCCATTTTTTTGGCAGTGTCTGTGGCGCATGGAAGTTCCTGCGCCAGGGATCAAACCTGTGCCACGGGCAGCGACAACGCCATATCCTTAACCCGCTGTGCCACAAGGGAATACCCGGTGTTCAGTTCTTCATAGAAACGGTCATAGAGAGAAACCGGCTGCAGTTCGCGACCCCCGGTGTTTTGTGGCTCCAGTGTGTTTGGATCTAAGGCGTTCGTGATGTGTTCTCGAGGAGACCACCAGGGGGCACCAGGCAGGTGGCTTCCTCTCCTAGTGGCTGAGTGGACACCAAGGCAAGTGTGAGTCCAGTGTGCGGGACTCTGTGCCCAGCGGATCACTCCACCCCACCCTTCAGAGCACTTACAGCCTGTGGGGATGACCACAGCCTGCTGGACGACTTGGGGACAAGCTTCATGATCTTTCTGAGCCTATTTCCTAATTCTATAGTGAAAATCTTATGCAGAAGCCCTTCATATGCCCTGGATTGCTAGCTCTAAATCCAGGTATTATGATTACAAATGACAAAACAATGATGTGAGTATGGCCGACCTCGGGGTCCTTTGCCACAATAACACCCAGTGACTCCTAATTCGTTCATGAACTAATAACAGGACCCCCCCCCCAGTGCTTGTTTAGGGACCAGGAGACGGGGGTGGGGGTGGGGGTGGCGCTCACTCATCAGGGAGTGGTCTGGCTCCAGGGCATCCTGTGGCACCAGTTACTGTCACCCCAAAGTCAAGACCAGGCTGCTCCCACAGGAGACTCTCGCATGATTGCTAGACCTCCACAGGGGCAGGTGAGGGAGGGTGGTGGCCCCGCAAGTGTCACCACATGCCAGACCTGATTTTGAAGTCTTGTTCTGCATGGGAAGAAGAGTTGAACTGCAGCCCAGCTCTCGATCCTGGCTGGGTGCCCTTGGGGAGCCACTTAACCTCCCTGAACCTCAGTTTTGGTGACTACCCTGTCCATTAGAAATATACTTGGCTGCAGTGGCTTCAACAAATGGAGCTTTGAATTGCTGTGTGACACAGAGTCTGGGGTTTGGTGTTGGCTTGGCAGCATGACAATGTCAGCGGCAGAGTCTCTTCCCTCATGGTTATAAAATGGCTGCCTCAGCTCCATGCATCACACCAACAGTTAAGCAGAGTAAGTCCGGCTGTGTCTGTGCTTTTTCTCGGGAGTGCAAAAGATTTCCCACAGGCCCCTCCCTAGTAGACGTCTGTGCGTGTTCCATTGGGCAGAACTGTGCCCCTGACCACCCTAGCTACAGGGGAGGCGGGGAAAGGGGATCTCTTGCCAAGGAGGAGGCACATATCTGACATGATCAAAAACTGCCTTGGGGAGTTCCCTGGTGGCTCAGTGGGTCACGGATCTGGCATTGTCACTGCTGCGGTGCAGGTTCGATCACTGGCCAGAGAACTCCTGCATGCTGCAGGCACGATCCCCCTCCCCCCCAAAAAAACTGATAATGGGTAGGATCCAGGAAAGTCCCCCTCATTAGCCTCCTAGAGATGACAGGGGGTTCCAGAAGAAGAAGCTGGGCAGGGTAGCAGCCCTCTTCCCACACACCTGCAGTGTTTGCCTTCAGCTTAGATCATGACCCAGTCTTCTATGAGGAGGCTGATTCAGAAAGACTGGTTTCACTGTGTTCTAAGAGATGCTTCTTCAGCACAGTGCCGCCAGCTCAGCACGTTTATCCAACTACTGACGTGGTTTCTAAGTCAGTGGACTTCTTCATGGGGGATGAGGATTTTAGGCTCTTAGATACCGTATTTTTTTTTTTTTTTGGTCTTTTTGCCTTTATCTAGAGGCACACCCGGGGCATATGGAGGTTCCCAGGCTAGGGTTCTAACAGGAGCTGTAGCTGCCAGCCTTCGCCGCAGCCACAGCAACATGGGATCCAAGCCGCATCTGCAACCTACACCACAGGTCATGGCAATGCCAGATCCTTAACCCACTTAGTGATGCCAGGGATCGAACCCACAACCGCATGGTTCCTAGTCGGATTCGTTAACCACTGTGCCACGACGGGAACTCCCCTAGATACCGTATTTTTGTCTTCATCATTCTGAAACTTGTATCCTTCTGTACCTCTCTATGTGGCTTACATGGTAAAGAGTCAAGCACTGTGCCACCCAACGGGTGCCCCCAGGCCACAGGCATTCTCTAGTCCTGTCCCCGCTGTCACTTTGTGGCCCGGTGGGTGCACGCCATCCGAAAGTGGCCGCACCAGGTCTCTGGGACAGCAGCAGTGGCGACAGCTTGACTTTTCAGAAACAGAAGCAACGGTACCCCCGACCTGTTGTCGGGGTGTGGAGTGAGGCGCGTGTGCTCTGGGCCGAGCCTGCCTGAGAGGTGAGAGTCTGCCGTCATGATAACTTTGGCTGGGTTGCACTGGGAGTCAGGGGAAAGGGGCCAGAGACGGCCCCGGGCTCGTCTGTGCAGGGGTCCTCTGCTCCTCAAGACCCCCCTCAAGGCTCTCCCTGCAGCATGAGAGAAAGGGCCACCCACTCCTCCCCGCCCCCCAAGGCCTGGGCTGCCCCAGGAGGTAGTGAACCTCCGGTCACAGAGGTGTTCAAGCTCAGTTTGAGTCACCTGGGGGGAGCGGGACCGGGGAGGGAGAGCAACACAAGTAATTCCTACACCGGACAAGTCATTTCCAGGAGGTAAACCAAGATTCCGTGATTTTCTCTGTGTTTTAGTTGTGTCTCCATCATAAATGGCCCCAGGGCACGGTGGCACCACTCAGTCCTCCGCCCCGGCTAAACCCATGGACCCGCACTCCCAGCTACCGGGAAGTCCCCATGCCCACTCCAGCCCTCCCAATCTGTCCCTTCTTTGAGGATCTTCAGGATAGAGAGGCCAAAAATTGCCATATCACGAGGCAGACCCAGGCCCTAAATTCAGCCATCCCAGCTCCACCACTCTGAGCTGTGACTTTCCCTCTCTGTGCCTCGGTTTCCTTCCCTCAGCCCTGGGGCGCCAATAGCGCCTCCCTCCAGGGACTGACGCATGAAGCGATGCCAGCAAAGTGCCGGACACCCCGTGCACACGTGGGAACCGTGTGGTGGTCTCTCCACTGCTGCTGTGGCTGTGTCTGTGGCTGTGGCCCACACCAGCTTGCTAGGGAGCGAGTCTCCTGGCCCGGCCCTTCTGTCTGTCCCCGCCGCTGTCTGCCCCGGGCTGGAGGATGACTGACGCAGGGTGAACAGCAGCGAGCCCTCCCAGCCACGGGGGGGACCCGCATGTCTCCCAGAGTGGAAGCCGACCGTGGGAGCAGCAGGAACTTGCCAGGAGACCCCTGGTCCTGCCCCTGATGAGGCCTGGCTGTGCTTGAAGAGGGGGGTTCAAGACCGCCCCTTCCCCGCCCAGCCGCCCCCTAGGAGTGTGGGCTTAGCTGTAAGCTGACAGTTTGCACAATCCCCACATGGGACTAATACCGCCTTTTCCACACCCCGCTCGCCGACCCTCACTCCCCAAAAAGGGCAGCACCGCTGGCAGCTGGATGAGGGAAGCCCAGGGGATTTAAAACCCTAACCAGTGAGAGCAGAAGCGGAATGGCACCCCGGCACCCACATGGTTTAGGACGGTCCAGGGCGACCCAGGAATCTGAAATGAATATGCATTCGGCCTCTCCCAGCAGCTCTGACAGCTGGCATCCGACAGCTGGGCCAGCTCAGAGCCCGAGAGAAGGTTTTTCATTCAGTTGGTAAGTGTTTCCTGAGCACCCACCAGGAGCCCAGCCCAGGTCGGTGCTGCCTGGCAGGGAGGGGGGAGGGGGAGAGGCCAGGGACCCGCTGCCCCTGTGGCTTTCGCTCCCGCGGAGAAGAAACGATGTACATGCCAAGCAATTAGAGGACAATAGATTGAGACTTAGGACTGAAAGACACAGACAAGCTCTGAGCAGTCAGGGGGTCCCGCTGTGTCCACGGAGGTGCCTTTCAGCCACGCTGCCCTGAGTACCAGGGGCGCCAGCCGCCCTGGGAAGGACAGGCAGGATTTGGGTGGATGCAGAAGAATTCCAATGAGGCGACAGCACTGTAAGGAGGTGGCAGCGGGTGCAGAGGAGGAGGGAGGAGTGGAGGCTGGAGTTCGGGGCTCTCAGGAGGCGGTTGGGGGGTCTTGAGTTAAAGGAGACTTGAGACCCCAGCGGGGATGGACCGAAACATCCCACTGAGCAACTTAGTGTCTTTGGGTACTTGGGAGGCCGTTGAAGCTTCCAGAGTCAGAGAGTCATAGCCTCAGTGGGCAAAGCTGGCACGCCTCGGGCACAGCCGTCTTGGGAAGGCCTGCTGGAAGAGGGTTGAACCGAAATTGGGCTCCGTTTGGGACCCCGAGGCTGGTGAGGGGACCTGAGTTTTTCCCCCAGAATCACTTGGCTTTTCCCACTTCTGGGAGGAGAGTGATGGCTGAACAAGGAAATTTCTGAGACGTTCAGATTTGTAAAAAAAGTGCCAAGAAGGATAGGGTTTCAATCTGTCTCTTACATACACACACACACGCACACGCACACGCACACGCACACACACACACACACAGAGGAATAGAGTCTGGGTGTAGCCTACAAATCTGTATGTTGCAAATGCTCCCCCAGTGATTTCTGAAAGCTGGAGAGAGGAGTTCCCGTTGTGGCTCAGCAGTAATGAACCTGACTAGTGTCCATGAGTAGGCGAGTTCGATCCCCAGCCTCACTCAGTGGGTTAAGGGTCTGGCGCTGCTGTGAGCTGTGGTGTAGGTCGCAGATGCAGCTCTGATTCGACCCCTAGCCTGGGAACCTCCATATGCCATGAGTGCGGTCCTGAAAAAAAGAGAGAGAGGGGAGTTCCCTTCGTGGTGTTGTGGTTCAGTGGTTAACGAATCCGACTAGGAACCATGAGGTTGCAGGTTCGATCCCTGGCCTTGCTCAGTGGGTTAAGGATCCGGCGTTGCTGTGAGCTGTGGTGTAGGTCCCAGATGCGGCTCAGATCCCACGTTGCTGTGGCTGTGGCGAAGGCCGGCAGTTATAGCTTCGTTTGGACTCCTAGCCTGGGAACCTCCATATGCCGAGGGTGCAGGCCTGGAAAAAGACACAAACACACACCCCAAAAGAAATGAGAGAGAGAGAAAGAGAAGAAAACTGAAGTGAGCAAGCCCTTAGTGCCACCATCTCCTCACCATTTTGCACGGGAGACACAGAAGCCCAAAGAGGGCACACTGTCTATGAAGGTCCATGGACAACTGAGCATGGCTCTGCCGAGATGCCGCATTTGGGTCCTTTCTCATTTGCAGCATGGCCTTGATCTCAAAGAGGCTCCACAACTGAGGAATCTGGTCAACCTGCCCCAATTAGAAGAGCTGGGCCGGAGTTCCCGTCGTGGCTCGGTGGTTAACGAATCCGACTAGGAACCATGAGGGTTCGATCCCTGGCCTCGCTCAGTGGGTTAAGGATCCGGCGTTGCTGTGAGCTGTGGTGTAGGTCGCAGATGCGGCTCAGACCCCGCGTTGCTGTGGCTGTGGCGAAGGCCGGCGGCTACAGCTCCTGTTAGACCCCTAGCCTGGGAACCTCCATATGCCGCGGTGTGGCTCTAGATAAGGCAAAAAGACAAAAAAAAAAAGAAGAAAAGCTGGGCGGACACCCATTCCTGTTGTCATCCTCGTGAGGCGGTTGCTGAGTCCAGTTTTATGATTTCTGAGTAGACAGTCTGAGTGCTTCCAAGTTAATGTCCTGCCAAGCCTACTTTAATGAGCAGATACGAAGCCCATGCAAGTAGCACAGCAATGGTGTGACAGTGGGAACTCATGAGTCACTTGCAGACGCTGTCCCTCTCTTAGGTAGACGACATATTCCTGCAGACGGTAAGGTTGTCTACACTCTCTATTTGCTGATCGAGATGTTTTGCGCCATAGCTTTTGCAAAGATGGACTTTGCAAATTACCCTCTGTAATGTGGTGGGTTCAAAATTTAGCCAGACCTCAGCCAGCTCCTTAAGTGCTGAACGTCTCACACAGGTGGGTCACAGCTACCCCCACTCTCGAACTCCCCGTGTGTCGCCAGGGATTATGAACTGGCAAAGTAGGCCAGACACCACTGACACCCCTCCCTCCTCTCAGACCGCGTGGAGCTTTGCCGCTGTTTACATGCTTCAGTCCACACCCTGCCCTTTTGTGTCCCACAGTCACATCCAGCCCCTGTTAGATCTCTGGGCAAGAACCCGAGCAGTCACCTATCAGGCAAATCCACCGTGTGGCCAGTTCGAGCCCGCCCTGGTTCTGGAAAGACAGTACGTGCCATCTCCCTTCTTACCGAACGACTTATCTGGGGAAACTTAATATTTTCTTTTAGGATAAACTGAGCTAATGCAATGTGCTTGTTTTAATTTGCGAGGTTAACTGATCTAATTATCTGTGGCATTGAGTTAAATCCTTGTGCCTGGGCCGGCTGCAGGTGTGGGCTTTGAATCCTGCCAACAGGAAATCTCTTAAAACGAGCTGATCTAACACAGCGTGGTCTGCTGGTATGAGGGATTTGCTAATAATGCCTGAATTTATTAACAGCCAAAGACAAACAGAGGGTGTATTTACATTAAACACATTCGCAAGGAACTGACTTTTGCTTCCCGGCCCCACTTCCCATGGAGGCACCCCCTGACTCACGTCCCTGTGCCATTAGTTGAGACCCCGCCATAAGGATGCCGGGGAGCTGGGCTGGCAGGGGTTAAAGGTCCCGAGTTTTAGCTGACTCCCAGAAAGGAGCCACGGGTATTGCCAAGATCCCTAAAAACTGACACTATGTCTCCTCTCCCTAAGGCAGGAAAGAAATGCCCCCTTGTTTTTCAGGGTGTCTTGGAAATCTGCATGTAGGGCTAAGAGCCACACCTCCCAGGGGGAATGTGTCCAGGAAGTGTGACAAAGGAGAAGGAAATCCTTCATCTGAAGCTAGGTGATTGGCTGGTGACCGCCAGCCCGAAGTGAGGGGCAGCCCACTTCACACAGGGAGTGTCCTAGGGGGCTCCTGGCTCTGCCCAGATCCACCAGGAGCTGCCTCAGCACCCGTTCAGGGCTCCTGAGACCTCTGAGAGGCCAGGCCCGGGACACCAACACTGTCCAAAAGGAGTCCAAAAATTCCGGAGTTCCCGTCGTGGCACAGTGGTTAATGAATCCGACTAGGAACCATGAGGTTCCGGGTTCGATCCCTGGCCTTGCTCAGTGGGTTAAGGATCCGGCGTTGCCGTGACCTGTGGTGTAGGTCGCAGACGCGGCTCGGATCCCGCGTTGCTGTGGCTGTGGCTAAGGCCGGTGGCCACAGCTCCTGTTAGACCCCTAGCCTGGGAACCTCCACATACCACGGGTGTGGCCCTAGATAAGTCAAAAAGACAAAAAAAAGAAAAAAGTCCAAAAATTCCACAATGCGCAAAAATACCACTGGCCTATATTGTCTGGAAATACAGATTTGGGAGGAGGCTGATCGGCCACAGCCACATTTGAAATGCATTTCCCGTTACCCTGACAGCGTGCGTCACTCAGTAACTGACCTGTTTTCCTCCTGCGTCAAGCTCCCCCTCTTCCACGTGCGTGAGCCTGGATGCGATCACACTTGCAGAAGCATGTGTGGCGTAAGCACACACATGCACACTGTCCGCGGGCACACGCAGGTGCGTGCCTGCACTTGCTGTCAGAGGCGCGCGCGCTGACGGGTGTGCCCGGCATAGATGTGAGCCCGGAGGTCTGTGCTCAGGCGAGATGCGCGTGTACATGTCCACACACGGGGGAAGACGTGCACGCACTGGGAGGCCGGCGCGCGCCCACATGCGGGCACACGGACGCGTGTGCCCACTCACTCTTCCTCTGGCACCTTTGGAATTGGAAGAGAACATAGCTCTACAGGGACGGCTGAAGATAAACTCTCGATTTCTGATTTCCAGAGCAGTTTGGACAAGGTCCTCTGAAATGCATTAAAATGCTAATCACAGCATCTGTCTGAACCCTGGCAGCTGTGTGACTGGGCGGGGGGGGGATCGACACAGAACGGATTCAGAAGCCTGCAACTCCTCCTTGACTCTCCTTCCGTGGCTCTCCCCTTTGTCTCCCGCTCCCCTCCCTCGCCTGCCCCCGCGGCCACCACCAGCGCCAGCCTCTCTGCCACTTCATCCCTAGCCTGGGCCTCAGTGGCCTGGTCTCTGCCGGACTCTCAGTCCCAGAGTGGCATGGCTCCTGGGGCTAATCGATAAATCCTCCACCGGGATGGCCAATGCCAAGTTTCTCCCATTAGAGAAATGGCCTCCCACCCCCCACCCCACCCCCGGGGCCCACTGCTCCCTGGGGCCCCATGGCCTCCAGACTCCAGGTCTCTTCCCCCTGCCCCTCCAGGGGAAAGCAGAGAAATTGCCTGAACTGTCCGGGATGGGTGCTAAAAGCATGGTCTGTTTAACCCAAGGACGAGCTGAAATCTCAGGCACCGTGGGAGCAAGTCAGGGAGAAGCTTTCTGATGCCCCTGATGAGGCTGCGTATGGACAAGGGAATGGGGCAGGGGGGGTCCCCGTGAACACCCCCAGGTGACAACCAAGCCCTGTGGACACGCCCTTCCCCACCCATCCCTGACACCAGGGTCCAGGACACCCCAGGATCCAGGAGCACCCAACCCCCACCCCCACCCCACCGCCTTCCCACATAGTGTCATGCAAAGCCTATGCTCTGTTCTGTTGCTTCTCTTGGCCTGACATTCTCCTGTATCCCACGCTCTTTGGCCACGCCAATCCCAGGTCAGCATTCCAAACTCAGCCTACCGGGCACCCTCTCCAGGAAGCCTTCCCCAGTCTGGACCGGGAGGAATAAGACATCCCCACCCTGGAGTTCCCTTCGTGGCGCAGTGGTTAACGAATCAGACTAGGAACCATGAGGTTGCAGGTTCGATCCCTGGCCTTGCTCAGTGGGTTAAGGATCCGGCGTTGCCGTGAGCTGTGGTGTAGGTTGCAGACGTGGCTCGGATCCCGCGTTGCTGTGGCTGTGGCAAAGGCCGGCGGCTACAGCTCCTGTTAGACCCCTAGCCTAGGAACCTCCATATACCGCGGGTGCAGCTCTAAATAAAAGGCAAAAAGACAAAAAAAGAAAAAGATATCCCCACCCCGTCTTTCCAGAAGTTCCTGTGCATTCCTTAATTGCCAGAGTGTAATGGGACCCTTTGGCCAGTCAGTCCCTCGTGTTGGACCACGCGTTCTTGGAGGCCAGGGGCTGGGTCTTGCCCGTTCCCATAGGGTCAGCATCGGCATGAGGCCTCCCCTGCTAAGTTCTCCGTGGTGGGGAGCATGTTGGAATGCGTGCGCAGGTGTGTGCCCGAATCCTCGGGACCAGAGCCACTTGGTGGGGCCCCTCAGTGGACATTTTCCCCTCTCTGCTGAGACCTGGAGGGGGGCCCCCGTCAGGCCCGCGTGAGCACAGGTCTCAGCCCGGGTTCGCGGGCTCCCCCATCTCGCCCCAACCAAGAAGATCGAAGCTCCCAGCATCCCACCGCTCCATTTTTCTCCTCCTAAGCATCAAACTGTCATTTCACTAAACACCATCTGGAGACTCCTGGCTTCAGCCCCTCACTTCTTCCGAACTCATTAATGTAACCGGTGTTTATTCCTTCTTCTCCTCTTCCACTTCCTTCAGAACATCTCAGCTCTGTGGCCTGCAGACATTCATCTTATCTTTGGGGAGCTCAGCTCCGCTGGGGAGGGCGGCCGCTCAGGCTTGGCTTTAAGCAGCTGACAGTGATAAAGAGCAGACGGAGCAAGAGGGAGCTGTGCCGGCCCCTCCCGGAGCCGAGTCCCAGCCGGCGGCGGCGGCAGGCGGTCAGGGAAAGAGCCCTGGTTAACCTGCTCTCCCGTGGCTTCACCTCTGCCACACCGATCTTCCCAGAACTCCGGGACCCTCTGTGACCCCCTGGTGCTGCCAAACGGAGCCCAGATGCCTCCCAGCCCTTGGCCATCTGTATCCCCCTCCCCCGCCGCCGCCTTTCCCAGCGTCAGCCCCTGGGCACCCGTCTCTGCCACCAACTCGCTGCTCAGCTTGCTCCCAGGCCTGTGCTCACGCTGTGAACCTGAACACGCCCGCCCCTGTTTCTTGCTTGTCCTCAGAGGAGGCGCTTATGCCCTCCTCCTCCGAGCAGCCTTCCCTGACTCCCCCAGCCCCCAGTCCACAACTTTCTGTGCTCCTTGCCACGTGCCCCTTTACTCGGTGCTCACATCATATTCATGAATTGTATCTCCTGGAACAGACACAAGACTCCCCAGACGGTGGCCACAGCACCCAGCCCAGGACTGGGCACACGGGGGGACACAGTCACACCGGGCACGCACCAGCCGTCTTGAATCAGCCTGAACGCGCAGCAGTGACCCCATGGAGAGAAGCCCCAGCCCCTTGGGGGGTGCCTAGTTGGCACTGGGGTGCTTGAAGGTGGAGCCCTCCCGCAGTGCCCACATGGAGACCCACCCATTCTGGTCCTTGCTGTGGCCCAGGCTGGCACTCAGAGGCCAGCCTGCTTCCCCTGGTAAAGCATTAAGCTAATGGGTGTTGTGTCTCATTAGTGGCATTCTGTTTGTGCCAGGCCCAGGCAATTTGATGGGTAGTTGATTGGCTGTTCTGTTTATTTATGGCAGGAAAAGCATTCTTTATTGAGGACTGGGCAGCACATTTCTGTCCCTGTGGCACTAAGATCCTCTGGCAATCATGCAATTATAAATTAAGACTAAATAAATAATATATAATAAGCAATAAGGACTGCACGCCTCCACCTAAAGAGCTTTCCTTGGGCAGGCCACAGCCTCTCTCCACCTCTGGTCCGGGAGACCCAGCAGAACCCCAGCCCGAGAGACCGCGTCCTCCCAAGTTCTCGGCCAGGTTCACTGTTGTGATGAGCTTTAGCAACTCCATGGCTCAGGCCTGTGAGCCAGTGGCACAAACCCACAGTGATAGAAAGCCTTTGATCATCTGCTGTCATTGACGCCCCCACAAAACCTGGAGGAAGGGAGGGCAGGTACTGTTATCTCCAACTGGTGGGTGAGGAAACCAGGCTAAGGCCCAGGGAGGTGTGGAGACCTTCCCAGCCCAAAGGGAGGGGCAGCCGCGCCTGGACGGACACAGTCCTGCCCTGTGCCCCAGTCCCTTGGTCAGGCTGGGGGTGGGAGGTGGAGAATCTAGCACTAGGCTGGTGTTGCCATCCTTCCCGGGGTACGGAGCCCACTCTCTGTTATCCGAAGGTGGGGGAGGACGGCGACTGTCCGCAACCCACCTCAGAGCCAGCCCCTCCTCACTCACTGTCACGACAGATGCTGGCACCTCGCCCCCATCCCCACCATCTAGAGGATGCAGTTGAGCGGGTCAGAGATTGTCGCCGGTCACCCTTGCTGGGCCTGGAGAGGCAGTGGTGAGGGAAGCGGAAGGAGAAGGTGGAGCCGTGGCTAAGGACAAGGAATGGTCAGGAATCTCCCAGGGGAAGTGCAGGCCCCCGGAGATGTGGGAGCAGAGAGGGAGCAGTGCATGCGCGGGGGGGCGGAGGGGGGCTGGACCAAGTGGCTGGAAGTTTCCACAAGGGTCGTTGGGGCCCCATCCAGCGTTGAATCCCGAGCAGGTGGTTATGCCTGGAGCATACCTGAGGACAGCAGGCCAGGGTCCTCCCTTGCCTGGGCTGGTCACCAGTGCGGAGTGGGCTGAGCAAGCTGAGTTTGGAACTCTGGAAATGATGCTATCCAGCCAGGGTAAGCTGCAGCCGGGCTTCGATACCCCCCAACACACACCGGCTGTGAGATACCTCTCCCCTCAAGGAGCTCCTGGGACCACGGAGCTCTGGAATTCACCAAGGCTATGATTCCCAGCTGGTCTATCTGCAGAACACACCTCCATGCCCAGAACACTGGGCCAGCCCGAGCAGCCATGCTCACCCCAGGCAGAATCCTGCGTCATGGCGCAGACGTGGGCAAAGCTTGGACATCTCCCATAAGGGCCCAGGTGTGGTCCAAAGAGTCTCAACACGCAGCCCAAGCCAGGGGCCTGGAAAGGCCCACCCGAGGGTATCCTGAAGCTGGGGAGGAGCGGAGCTTAAGCCCTACTGGGTGGGCTAGGAGAGTCCCGAGCCCATAACCCAAAGCTTGTGGTTATGGAAAAGGCACTGCAGATCAGCAGTGCGTGGACTTTTGCTGCACAAATGCATCTGCTTTTCATTCAACCCACACCCCACTCCCAAGAACCTCTCCCTGCTCTGCTTCCCGCTCCCAACTGCTTCCCTGCTCTCTCTCCTCATCCTCCCAAAAACCGAACTGTCTCTCTCTCACCAGCCAGTGGGGGCCTGGTGCTTCCGAGAGGTTTCTGCATGAAACTAATTATGCACCGCGAATTTGGAAGCTAGCAGCTTTCCCGCTAATGTTCATTGGATTTGGGCTGTTCTGCTGAGTGGCGTTTCTGTAAATGCACCATGGGGCTGGAGGTCTTGTCGGGGAGGGTAACTCAAGTTCAGGGTCAGGAGGAGGAGCTTGAGGGTCCATCAGCCTCCAACCGGGGGAAGCCGGCATCAGGGGCTCAATGGCCCTGCGGGGAGGGAGGGACCCGATTATAAAGGGTCACACTCGGTTAGGTGGGGACAGATAGGAAAACTACCCACCAAGATAAAAAAAAGTGCTAGGTTGGCTGGATCACTCATGAGCCTGGATGCCATGCGGATCAGGAGCTGGGACGGGGCTGGCCTCAGGGCAAGGAGGGTCTGGAGAGGTTGCAGAGAATGACAGAGGCCGTTGCCTTGCCAGGCTCTTCCTCCAGGGCGTGGTCTCAAGCCCCAGTGGCTGATTCCCTTTGGACCTGGATGGCTGGTGTCCCAGGGTCAGAGAGGGGCTCGGAGTGGGCGGGGCCTGATCTGCTCTTCCTGGGTCCTGGGCAGGCGCCCTGCCCCCAGAGGCCCACCACTCAATTTCTGCTTTGCTGTCGCCAGTTCAACGTTCTTAATAATTTCTGAACTAGGGGCTCTGACTTTTCAATCACACTTTCGAATTAGGTCACTGCTCCCGTCAGAACCGTGGAGGAGCTTCTCCGGGGACTCGGGTCCCTGAGGACCAGGGCTGGTCCCATCCCTACCCACCCACCCAGCCCACGGAGTGCAGGCCGGGCTCCCTGAAGCCCTCTGCATAGAGTTCAGGGCATTCGCTGAGTCTTTCTCACAGCGTGGCCCGAGCTAGCCAAGATAAGCCGCATCCAGCCGTCCCTTCAGGCTCGCCGCCCCTTTTTCTTTTATGTCCACAGGGATGGGATCAACAGAGAAGTCAGGATGCCAGCGGGGCCTGTGGATACAGCCGGCCAGACAGGAAGGCCTCCAGGGAATCGAGGAGGAGGGTGGGGACAGGAGACGTGGCACAGGTGGCCACGGTGGGAACCCAAGCCCTCTGCTCGAAGTAGGACGGACTGCCCTCTGGGGGCCACTGGACACCCTGGAAGATCAGCAACCCTCCCCCGCTTCCTTTTCCCTGCCTAAGACATCAGTCGTGCTAAGCGGATTCACTGGCCACGCCCAGATCCCCTCCTCACCTCTGCTGGGCTCCAGGGGCTCCGCAGAATCGAGCGCTCAGTGTTAAGTGCAAAGTTCATCACCTGCCCTGCCCCGCCGCCCGCTGTCCATCACTTAGAGCATCTCTGGGGCCGGGTCATACTCCCCTCTTCCCGGGAATTTGGTCCTCCCGGGGGCCCTTTCAGACCACCCCTCACTTACCCCCAATCTCCTCTGTGGAGGAGCGTCCTCACTGAGAGACAGGTAGATAACGTGGCGTCTAATTCCAGACCGATCCTATGGCCTCGGAGCTGATCTCTTAACTGCTCTGGGCCTCTGGCTCTTTTCCTGCAATATATGCACGTCGAAGCCTCCTTCGGCGCAGCACTCAAGAGGAGGTGGCGATGGCAGCCGCTGCCCGAGCAGAGGCCACAGCTGTGACTCCTCGGTGGCCAGTCCACTCTACGGCCACGTGGCTTGGCAGGCAGGCTCTGGCTGCCTGAGATGCTGCGCTTCCTCCCACCTGCACGAAAATCAGCCCCATCCTTGGCTACAAAGCTCGAGCCCCCCCTCCTCCAGGGGACCCCAGCGAATTCCCGCAGGACTCAACAGTGAATCAGCCTCCGTGCCTGTGGGTTAACTGGCTGCTTCCGTGGGTGGCTCTTGTCTTACAAGTCCCTGTTATCAGCCCACCTCTCGTCCTCAGTCCCACGCTCTGCAGGCACACAGGAGACAACCAGGAAAGAGCTGTCGAATGAAGGTACATTTCTGTGCTTTTAACCCCTTGGCCTTCCACGCACGCTGCGGCGTATGCTCTGGCATTTGTCACCGGCTTTTCCTTCCCCTGGTGGGATCTAAGTGTCATTTTCCAGCAGGCTTGCCTTGGGAGACCCACTTCCCACGTGGAAACAGCGCCGAGGCTGTTGCTCCGTTGCTTGACAGTTGACTGGAGATTGCGTTCCTCTCTTCCTGAGAGGCAGGCCTTCTGCGGAGCCTCGCTGACCAGCCGTCTGCGGTAACCCGAGGCTGAGTGATGGTTCAAATGGTAACCAGCATTAGCAAATAGTTCCTGTGATAATTGCAGCCTAATTTGTGTGTGTGCACATGAATTAGCATGCATCTGTATGCCATTAGCACTCTGAATTATCTCCTAAGCGGCGCTTGCCTCGGGCCCTGTGGACAAAGCCAACAGTGAGCCGCCTCTAGAGCTCAATTTCTTCCAAGAACAAAGGACAGAAAATGGGGTCCTTTCAAAGGAAGGGAGAAAGTTCCTTCTGTGTGGACTGCGGATTCACCGTGTAAGCTAAACCTCTGGCCTTCCCAAGGCAAGGGGGCAGGGCTAGTCAGGAAGAGCCAGACCCCTGATAGCTGATGGTCAAACGAGGCCCTCAGCATGGGCTCCTGGGGTCTCTGGGGCAGAACCAACCACAAGCCGGGAGCATCCTGCAGCACAAGAGCTGGACTGATAGCTGGGCCGTGGAAAGGGGCATGTCCCACTTTAAATGTATCCAGGAGTTATTTGAACTCCTCGTGTAGGAGTTCCTGTCGTGGCTCAGTGGTTAGCGAATCCGACTAGGAACCACAAGGTTGTGGGTTCGATCCCTGGCCTCGCTCAGTGGGTTAAGGATCTGGCGTCGCCGTGAGCTGTGGTGTAGGTTGCAGACGCGGCTCGGATCCTGCGTTGCTGTGGCTGTGGCGTAGGCTGGCAGCTGTAGCTCCGATCAGACCCTAGCCTGGGAACCTCCGTATGCCGTGGGTGCGGCTCTAGAAATGACAAAAAAAAAAAGGAACTCCTCATGTAAAAATGAGTGATCACCTCCTCCTGTCTTGAGTTTTCCTATCACAGACTCCTTGAGCGCAGAAAGCATGGATGTTAAGGTCCCTACATGGAGCCACTTGTGTTGAGACATGGTAAGCCCTGGGCAGTGGTGATACCGAGGAAAATTCCTGAAGAAACATGGAGACATCTGAGTCGATTCCCGCTGCTCCATCTCCCTTGGTCACTGCTGCCTGTCCGTTTACAATTCCAACTGCGAGGTTTTAGTGAGAAGAGCCTGGAAATTGCTATTTGACCTTCCTTCTGGTTTTCTGAAAAGTCCTTCAGTATGACAAATCAGGCCTTCCAACCCTGTCTTCCAAGGACATACGCAGGCAAAAGCCTGCCCCCACAGAAAAACAAAAAAAAACTCAATCCAGCACAGGACTCCTAAGTTGGTATGGTTTTAGGGACTGAATATGTCCGCAGGTAACCGGGATTAATTGGGGTGTGCCAGCTGCGGCCAAAGACAGCCTTGCACAAGTGACGACACCCCCGAGCAGTCCTGATGGGGCACAAAAGCCCACAAGGCAGCGATAATGATGATAGTTGTGAGTCCTTCTGGGCTCTGAGGCCAAGGTCACACGGGACCCCCAGATACAGAATTGGACTCACATGTGACAAAAATGCCCCATTTCTGTCCGGTCCTCACTTGCCTACTGCCAGGATGTCACAACCATGAAGTCTGTAAGCATCTGTGAACATGGAAATGTTAGGTCTCCATGCCCAAGAGAGCACGTAGCCTGTAGGACATAAGATCTTACCGAGTCAGCCATGAAGAGAACCCAGGCTGGAAGTTCAAGAGCTCTGAGCAAAGATGGGACAGTTGGTTTTACAGACTTGTAGCACTGGGAGAGAAAAATACAGGAGCATCTTGGCGTTAAGAGAGGAAGCTGAGTCTAGGCATTAATCCAGCATCACTGGGGATCCACGGAGACCACAGGGGACGATGTGGAGCCTGAACTTGACAGACGTCTTAGAATCTGAAACATCTTGGAGAGAAGTGTAAGAAAACACTTCAAAACTCGAGGGTATGGGCATGCATACCGTACTTAAAAATTCACGATGAGGCAGATAATTCAGGCGTAGGAAGTAGAATCAGTAAGTGTTCTAGGCTCTGTCATCAGTGAAGAACCCTGAGAGCAATGTCAGACTTGCAAAGAGACCCAGGTCCTCTGATCGAGAGGAGCTTCTCAAGTAATGAAGTTTCTGCAGGTGGAGCCACGCTCTACAGACAGCAGTCAGTTTTGTGGCTACCGATGAGCTCAGCTGACAAAGCCAGCACCCGCCAAAGACCATAGACCCTACAAACCATACCTGGTTCTTCAAGCAAAGCCTGAGTCTGCCAACCCCAGGCTCTGCGAACTGCTCTGAGCTTTGCAAGCAATGTCGGGCTCTGCGAACCCCAAGAAACTTTCCAAATGGAAGCAAGCTTTGTGTCTAGCGATGAGCTCTGCGTGCAAGGCCTGGTTCTGCTAACGCCAGACTCTAAAGACAGCAACAAGCTCTAAAGCCGGTGATGAGACCTTCCGGAAACGGCTGACTCTGCAGCCAGTAGTAGGCTCTGCAAATGTCAATTGGCAAGGCTAAGCTCTGCAAGTAATAACAGCGGGGCTGCAGACTGCATGGAGGTCTCCCATGTTTTGCTCTCCAGAAATAGCAGACTGAAGAGAGCTCTGTCCGTGCCGGGAGGCCGCTGTCCATACTAACCCCGTAGTGGACCTTCCCCGTGGGCCCCTAGGCACCGATGGCATCCGCTCTTCAGCAGCACTTGGTGGGATGGCCAGCCTTCTTCCACGCTGTCTCCTCTAGCGACGCGTTCATTTAAAGACAGAGAATACTCCCAGATGTGGGAGTTGCCACGTGCACTTTGAAAACTCAGAGGTGGCGTCTGCCAGGGGTGTGGAGGTAACCACAGCAGATGCTTAGACATATTCACATTGTGGGAAAGAAGGTGGACCCTCATAGAGGAAAAAGTGGTCCAGGACAGAGTGGCCTCGGCCATGGGCACAGGAAGAGGCCACCCCTGCTCCCTGATCTTAGTGGTCACGAGGAAGGACTCTGGATCGAAATAACCCCGGCTGCCTAGCCTGTCTCTGATGCTGCGGTCCCATCATTAGAGCTTACACTATTCGAGTCAAAGCGTGAACCTTGTTGAAATGAAGTCACCACCCACCCACCTGCTCTCCCCACACTGTCAGCCCGCAGCCTCGGTGTGAATCAGCTCATCACATCCTCTGCCTGGTGACAGACGTCCGAGAGCAGCGTTGGGAGGTGTGTGGGAGCCAGCACGCGCCTGGATCCTTGGAAGCAGGAGCGGGCGGGGATTGGAGCGAGACAATCATACGGATCAGGCTTGAAATGGGAAGAGTCAAAGTGCACAAACCTGCCAGGCCAGTGCCTCGGGAAAGCTGAGATCAGAGGATGGAACGGCCTTCTTGGTGTCTCCCAGGTCTGGGGGTGCCTGGCAGGACAAAAAAAAAAAGGAGGGGGAAGGGAAGCTGGGAAGGGTCTTCTGGCTGCAGGATGTGAGGTCTGCTCCCAGGCCGATCTCCCAGACCTTGTCAATAGCAGGAAGTCTTGCTCGGTTAATTAATGAGTTATTCACGCTGACCCTTGATCTCTGGAGCCAATCAAGGGCTTTGTGTATTCCCATTAACTCTCAGGATTTGCTCATCTGCTGCCTGGGAGGTGGGTTGGTGAAGCCCCCCTCCCCGCCTCTCCAAGCTCTGCTCATGCCCAGAGACCTAACAGGACTCTCAGCCACAGGCCTCGGGGTGCCCCTGGAGGGGGCTTTCAGGAGGGGAGACCCCCTCCGAGGAGGGGGACGATCAGGATTGCCCAGCAATGGCCCCGGATGCAGCTAGGGGCCACCATCATCGGTCATCTGCTGGAGGCAGCATCGAGCAGGCTGTAGAGGTGACAGTGGTCCCATAGAACCCGCTCTTCACCCTGGAGGGAGAATCACAGACACCCAGAGGCCCTCCCCGTCTCTAGGAGCCACCCTGGCTTCTGCAAGCACCCAGCAAGAGAGCCAGCCCCTTCCAACTCAGACTGCACCTTTGGGGAGGGGGCAGGTCTCAGCGACCCTTTCGGGAGAGACACCACCCTGGGAAGGATGCTTCCAGGAAGGGCCAGTGACAGAAGGGCTTGGGAGAGGGAGGCCTGCGAGCCAGGCTGGCATGGGTCACTGTCCTATCCAAGGATGAGGAAAGGAATGGAGGAGACGTGGGATAAAGCCTGGAGCCCCGAACGTGGAACCCTGGAACTAGAGGGGGTCCCGAGACCCAGCCTCAGGACCTGGCCCCTCACCTGGTGAAAGCGATCACGGACGGGCAGCCCAGAGAGATCTGTCCGCGCAACTCACACCCACAGCCTGGGCATTACCGCGGTTCATCGGGAATGCGCCTGGAATGAGCATCCGCAGGAGGCCGCCGGCCGGCCCCGTTTTGCTATTCAGAACCGTGTGTCCCCTGACCGCCCAGGCCTCAGTTTCCCCAGCGATAAACGGGGGCCAAGGGAGTTCCCACCATGGCTCAGCAGAAACGAATCCGACTAGGAACCACGAGGTTGCAGGTTCAATCCCTGGCCTCGCTCAGTGAGTTAAGGATCCGGCGTTGCCGTGAGCTGTGGTGTAGGTTGCAGACGCGGCTCGGATCCCGCGTTGCTGTGGCTGTTGCTGTGTAGGCCGGCAGCTGTAGTTCCGATTAGACCCCTTAGCCTGGGAACCCCCACATGCCATGAGTGCGGCCCTAGAATGACAAAAAGACAACAAGCAAACAAAAAAGAACAGTGTGTTAACACAAGAAAAACCTGGAAACCTGAGAAATAAACTTAAAAAAAAAGTTTTAAAAAAAAATAGGGGGAGTTCCCGTAGTGGCTCAGTGGTTAACGAATCCGACTAGAAACCATGAGGTTTCGGGTTGGATCCCTGGCCTTGCTCAGTGGGTTAAGGATCCGGCGTTGCCATGAGCTGTGGTGTAGGTTGCAGACGCGGCTCGGATCCCGCGTTGCTGTGGCTGTGGCGAAGGCCGGCAGCTACAGCTCCTGTTAGACCCCTAGCCTGGGAACCTCCATATGCCGCGGTGCGGCTCTAGATAAGGCAAAGAGACAAAAGAAAATAAAAATAAAAATGCCTTTGACCCAAGAGAATCCAATCAGAAGATGGCAGCCGAGTAGAAACAATGCCTGAGAGGCCGGACAAGGCCGAGAGAGTGCGCCCCCGCCTTCCACCCAGTCCCCTTCTTGAGCTCTTGCCAAGAAATATGATGGAAAGTTCCAGAACACAGAGATGGAGGCAAGGCCTCAGAAGGGAAGGGAAAGACCCAGGTAGCTTCCGCGGAGAAGTAGGAGGCCCAGGATTAACCTGATGAGGAAAAGCCTCAGAGAAGGTGGGCAGCCAAAGAGGGAGGTGCTGGCATAGAAACAGGATGGCGGCCTGGGGTCCCCTCTGCCACAGGTGCCGGTGGGGTGGTTCCAGACACCTCGGGGGCCTTCGGGATGAGGGCAGAAGCCTCGGAGCCCAGGATCAGCTGCAGGACCGATTCTTAGAGCTACAAGCATGAGCAAGATGTCCAGCCCTCAGGGAGCTTCCAGTCTGCCGGGGGGAAAGAGACCCAAAGCAGGGAAGGAAGCCCCAAGGGACAAAGGTGGAGAGCCTGTGGACCCCCCGGGGAGTCAGAGGAGCCCCCCCCCACCCCACAGAGCCCTGAAGAACAGGCTGAGTTCAGGGTCAGCCCTTCTCTGAGGAAGACCCACGACATTGAGTCCCGAGAGCCTGTGTCCCTCAGGTCTGGCTGCGTAGGATGTAGGATCACCATCCATCCACTCTCATCATTACCTGCTGCAAATTCTGAGTCTCCACGCAGGGCCCCGACTCCTTGAGATGGGGCGGAAGCACCCTGGGCTCAGAGCCCCAGCCGGCTGGGTCTTGAAGGGTGGGCGGGGTTCTCACCCCTGGGGAGTCCCCCAGACTTGTTCCTTCCTGGCGGTCCAGGTGTGGCCCCGGCTTCCAGCTGTGCTCTCACAGAAGGATAAGGAAACACTCAGGGTGAAGGGCAGGTGGATCCGTGGATAAGTCTTAGAACAGAAGAGGAGGAGGTGGGGGAGGAGATGGCAAGGGAGAAGAGTAGGGTAGAAAAATTTTTAAAGGGGAGGTATCTCACTTACGAGCGCCCTTGGAACAAATTAAATCCTGAGCCTAAAGACAAAAGAAGGAAGGATTCGTTTCTGCCCAGATCCCAGGTGTGGGGCAGCAGGTACACGTCGTCCTTTGCAGGCTGCGAGTAGGTGGTCTGGGACACCCACCACCTTCCATCCGCTCCTCCCACCCCTAAATGCTTTAAATCCATCAAACTAAATGAAAGCAGCTGCTGTTTCAAAGAAATAAAGGACCCTCGTATTTAAAAACCCAGAGATTTTGAGTGGAGAGGGAAAGACCTATATATAAATGTAGGTGTTTTTTCCCCCAGAAGTACCACTTAGCAATGCAAACCTTAGGCAGCCCTGGAGAACACTCGCCAATGGGGATGGACTGGGACACTGGCCCCGCAGGGACTGACACCAGGGTCGGATGCCTGTGTCCTCCCAGTGTGGCCACAGCAAAGTAGGAGGGCGATGGCTACTAGTTAACTGATGGCTGCTTTCCCCATTAAGGTCCTTAGCACATCCAGAGCCTGTTTCATGAGTCTGGCTAAGATGTGAGGGGCTAACTGTCCTGAGGCAGGTGCTAAGGGGGCAGGAGGTAAGCCTGCGAAGAGTGCAGTTCCTTGTCCAACCAGGAGGGGGTCACCGAGAGTCCGGTGGTCTGACTCTGGAACTCTGAGTAGAATGAGCCTCTAAGCTCCAGGGCTCCTCAGCAGAACAGAGGGAACCCAGCTGCCTGGTGGCACGGAGTCCAGGTGCGGTCAGGCTCTGGCACCTTCCAGCACCTTTCCCAGTGAGAAACCACTTCCCGCCCAGCAAAAAATTTACTTACGTTGCTTCCTAGAAGACGAATCTTTGCCAAGTCGTTGCCAGTGTTTATTCTGTTCCGTTTCGTGTTGCTTTTGCATGAATTACAACCTCCCCTTTCCTAATGCGATTGGATTGTCTGGAGGCAAGGAAATTGGGTTTGGGCTAGAAAGATAGATGGATGGAGAGAAAAGCCTGGGTGGGGTAGGGGCGTGATGTAAGGCCGGCTTGTCGGACAGCTGCCTTCCTGGGGCTCGCTGTCCAGCTCCAGGCAAGATCAGCCCGAGTGACAGAATCTGGGTTGTGTGGAATCAGCCCCTGCCTTTGGAGATTCTTTCTAGGAGATGTTTCTCGATTTCACCTTATTGATCATCAGGAGAAAAGGTGAGGCAGAGGCTCCTCTGGGCATTTTCTTCCAATTGCTACCTCTGTCCCCAGGCTGCCATCCATCCATCCAGTCACATCCAGTGACTTGGGGACCCTAGGCGGTGCTTCTGCATCCTACCCTCAGCCCGGGCGCCACCCTCGGCTGGCCGGCCTCCTCCACGTCAATCACCGCTACGCTGTCCCGCCTTCACAGCGTTGCTTCCCCTGAGATCACCTGTCCACATACATCTTTCCCAGTTCAAGCGTCAGCCTCTTATGTTAAACCCCACAACCTCTGGAGTCTGGCCAGCACCTCCGGGCCAAACAAAGCGTTCTAACAGGAGTCGCTTCTCCTCTGCCTCTGCCTCCACCTGGAATCGCCACCACCACCACCACCCCATGGCCCCGAGGGCTGACCTGGGCTTGGTTAGAGTATGACCATTGAGCTGAGTGTTAGGGAGTACTGCAGATTTCCTGGTTTCCTCTGAAAGCCCCTGGGCGTTCTTCTATTCATTCAACAAACAGTAACCGCGTGCAGCATCAATACGGTTGGTTTAGTAAGATGAGTCAGAAGGAGTCCCGGCAGCTAAGTTAGACCCCAAAAGGGTGATTATTTCTAAAGTCAGAGAGGAGGAGGAAGGGCCGTCCAGGTAGAGGAATCCTGGAGGTCAATGGCCGGGGTAGGAAGTGTGTTCAGGACAAGGGGGGAATGTCAAGGGGAGGCTGGGCCGAGCCTGAGTCTACAGACCAGTGTGATAGGCCAGTCCTGTTGGAGACTCGCTCTGGCTGTAGGGACTAGGAAGGAACAGGAGGCAACGGGGACCTGGTTTGGGGCTGGGTTGGGGTCTCAGCTGTACAGAAAGAAAGGACGTGAATTTTGTAGCCGTTTCGGGGGTGAGATAAAGGAAGTCGGGGTGAGACCCGAAAACAAGATGAGAAGTGTATCAGTCTTTCATTTCCTTTCTTGGCAAATATTAATGGAACACCTGCAAATGTGGGGTCCAAGACAGGGAGGACGTACCAAGAGCAGCGTCCCATGGATTCAAACTTAATGATGGGGCGGGCACTTTGATGGTGGGGGCACCGATGACAGAGACTCTCATGCAGAAAGAGTCTGCTTCCAAGGCAGTGCAGGCGACCTTTTCGCCTCTCACATCTGTGGCCTTCCTGCAGGCAGGAGGCGCTGGCGCCTGAGAGCCTGTGGGGCGGTGTGGCCGACCACAAGGCCTGGGGCAAGACAGACACCGTCTCTGGGTCCACCTTAGGGTCCCATGCACAGGGCCACCAAGAGCCAAGGGGCCTTGGTGGGGCAGGTGACACGTTTCCCATTTGTGTGACGCTCACAGTCCCGCCTTCGAGGACTGGCCATGGCGAGTGTCGAGTTCTCCCCATAGCCCCCAGCACGTAGCCACCACTTAATAAGCAGTAGCTGTGACTACTCCTACTGCTGTGATGACTATTATTACAGCCCCAAGCAGGGCTGAGGGTGATGTACTTTTACCTGCCACCATCACTGGCAGAGAGCAGGGCCACCAAAGATATTCCATGCCACTCTGAGGGACTCTTGGCTGGCATGCCCCCCAGGCTCTCCTACTGGCCAGCGAGCAGGTGGTACGTGCCACCCAGAGAAGGGGCCGGCACAGGCTAGAGGGTGGAGCCTTGCTTGCCTGCCGGCCTGCCTGGCAAGAGGGGGCTCCGACACCCAGGTGGGCGGGCGCGTAGACAGCCCGCACCTTGAGGCGTGCCCAGAGGGAGGAGGCCTGCAGAGGCCCACCGGGCCACGGTACCCGGGAATGCCACTCCCTTGCAGGTCCCAAGAGACAGAGGGCTGGGGTTGGGTACCTGGAGGGCGGAGCGGCGATGGCAAGGGCCGTCCCACTTTATGCCTGATGGCTGCTCAGGGTGTGCTGACTGGGGCGCTAAATACGGCTGCCCTCCCCGAGACCCCTGTCAGGAGCCACTGAGCTGTGAACGCACGCTCTAATGCGGCCCAGCTTGCATTCCCGGGGAGGGTCCCGTGGAGGTGAGTGTTGAGCAGACATGTGGGCGAGACCACACACGCATGCACACACGACACGCGTGGGCACACAGCCTTCCCTCCCTGGACCACAGTGGGGCAGCGCTGGGACCTCAGGCACCAGAAGGCACATCCCATGGAGGTTATTTATCCTAGTGTCCCTCTCGTCCTGGGGTGCTCGGGGTCGGGGCAGGGGGTGGGGTCACTCTGCTTTTTCCTTCTACAGTGTGCCTAGAGCAGCCCGATCCTGTGATTTCCCCTCTTCGGAACCGCGTCACCCTAGAAGGGGTCTTTGGGGCCCTCCCCTCTGCAGTGCCCCCCCCTGCCCCCGCCGCCTCGTGTCCAAGGCTCATTCAGACAGAAACGGCAATGAACAGGCTCTTTTCGTTGACAAGACTCCCACATTCACCGCGGGTGTGGCTGTGGCAGGGCCACAGGTGGGAGGATGGGGCCCCGGAGCACAGCGCCCTGACCTGGATCCCGCCCCTCCCACCCTCTACATACTAGGCTTGTGGCAGAGGAATGCCTTGTCCAGTCCCCCCCCCACCCCGCCCCCGGCCAGGAGCCTGTGCATTATTGCGCGGGGTTCCCAGGGAATGTCCTGAGGAGTGACCAGGACCTCGGTGGGGGAGGGGGAGGCATTCAAGAACCCCCCCACCCCGCCTTGCTGCTGCCCTGCCAGGGTGCCTCGCGGGGTCAGCTCAGGGGCCAGCAAGGCTGTGCGCCCCCCACCCCACCCTCCCGGAGGCCCCAGCAGGGAGATTGGGAGCGCAACATTCCAGCCACCACGGAGATCATCAGGGATCGCCATGGCAACGGGGGTGCAATTAAGGGCCGTTTCAGCTGGGAGCAGCTGTGTGCACTTTATCTGCCTTGAATAAGGAGCAGAGAAAAAAAAAAAAAAAAACTGGGGAGGGAGAGGGGGCGGGGGAGCCGCTGTCGCAGCCGCCGCCGCCGCTGCCGCCGCCGCCAGGCGGGAGGGAAATCGCAGACCTCTTCCTGTTCAGAGAGAAAGTGGAGAAGGGGGCGGGAGGAGAGAGGGAGGGAGAGAGAGAGACGGAGACCAAAAGAGAGCCAGAGAGAGAGAGAGAGAGAGAGAGAGAGAGAGAGAGAGAGAGAGAGGGAGGCACCGCGGGGCAACTGGGACACCGCGGGGCGTACAGAGACAGCGACAGTGAGCCCTAGGGAGGGACTCAGAGACATCCCAGCAGCGCACACGCAGCCTCAGTCTCATCAGAAACACAGACACAAGCACAAAGAGGGTAGGAGAGAGAGAGGGTGAGAACTCCTAACAGAGATGAGAGCAGACACGGGGCCAGAACTCCGCTCCCCCTCCCCCTTTCCTATAGGGGAACTGTTTTCCCACCCACCGGTGGGGCCTCTTGGTTTCCCCTTGCCCCGCTGCGTGCACACCAACCCATCCGGCCTCTGAGCCTTTGCACCTCTGTAGCCCTGGCCTGGCCACTCCCAAGATCTACACTTCTTGGTTTCCTCCTCCAGGAAGTCCTCCATGCCCTTCCCCAGGACTCCCTCCTCTGGGCAGGAACTTCGGGCCCCCTTCTGGCACAGTTCTCACGGCCCGGCCCGGAGGGCCCACACAGAGTCCTGCTCAGGGCCCGCATGTGGAGGTGGTGGGCAGAGAAGAGAGCCTCATGCTAGTAAATGAGGGATGCACCCCTGTGGTTCAGAATTCAGTCTCATTTCTTCCCTTCCCCAACTGGGTCACGAATTCCGAATTCGGTCTTGAGATCTCTCTTCAGCAAAGGTGTCTCAGCAACCCTGCCTGGCTGGGGAAGACATGGGGGCTGCACGCAGGAGGGCCTCTGAGGAGGCTTGGTCTCGCGGTGGGTGAGCTGAGACGCTCTTCATTCCACGAGCTGTAGATGATCCTTTGCCGGCTGGTCCAGCACCCTCCTGCCTCAGGGCCTTTGCACTTGCTCTGCCCTCTGCCTGGGACACTTTTCCCACAACCTCCCTCGGGTTCATTGCCTCGTTTCCTTCAGTTTCTTGTCAAATGTTACCTTAGCAGGAGTTCCCGTCATGGCTCAGTGGTTAACGAATCCAACTAGGAACCATGAGGTTGTGGGTTCAATCCCTGGCCTTGCTCAGTGGGTTAAGGATCCAGTGTTGCCGTGAGCTGTAGTGTAGGCTGCAGATGCAGCTCGGATCCCGCGTTGCTGTGGCTGTGGTGTAGGCCGGCAGCTACAGCTCCTGTTAGACCCCTAGCCTGGGAACCTCCATATGCCCCAGGTATGGCCCAAATAAGGCAAAAAGACAAAAAAAAAAAGTCATCTTAGCAGAGAGGCCTTCCCTAGCCATTCAGTATAAAACAGCTCTCTTGGGAGATCCTGTTTCGACTCAGTGGTAACGAGTCCGACTAGTATCCACGAGGATGTGGGTTCGATCCCTGGCCTCATCCAGTGGGTTAAGGATCCTGCATGGCTGTGGCTGTGGCTGTTGTGTAGGCCGGCAGCTGTAGCTCCGATTCGACCCCTAGCCTGGGAACTTCCATAGGCCGGGGGTGTGGCTCTAAAAAGCAAAAAGCAAAACCCCAAACCCCATAAATCAGCTGTCTCCCAGCCCCAGAGCCAGGGTCCTTTACCCATTACTCTCTCTTACTGTTTCCATCCCCACACCACCTGCTCCCTCCTGACAGTCTAGTAGGTGGAGACTGCTAGACTGTGCTTCATGAAGACAGAAACTTTGTTCTCTTCTCTGTCCCAGGATCCTGAAACAGGACCTGTCACACAGTATCAAAGGGCCATTCAGTAAACCCTGCATGGCAATGGCTGGCAGCAGAATTTCTCCCACCCGCCTGGAGTCTCGCAAGCAGAGTCCAGATGGAGCTCCCAGTGCCTGATGTCCCTTTCCCTCGGTTCCACATAGTCCCAGCCCACCCTCTCCTTGTCCCCCATGGGCCCACCGACGGGACAAGGCCACACTGATCCGCTCACCTGTGCTCAGAGTTAACCCATTCTCTCCCCTGACCTGGGACAACGTCCTTCCTCTTTTCTCAGGACCTGAATGTCACCTGCCCAAAGGAGTTCTGGTGTCCCTTCCCCCCGCCCCCCGGAGCCCTGCCCTCCTCCAGCCTCAGAGCCAGGCCTTGCCTGCAAAATCCTGGCTGGGGTGAGGAGCTGTGGTGGGTGCTCCTGCTTCTGTTCCCGGCAAGCTGTGACCAAGCAAGTCACGTCATCTCCCTGACTTGGTTTCTTGGCTGCAAATCAAAGGGGTACGACTGGGGAGTTCCCGTCGTGGCTCAGTGGTTAACAAATCCGACTAGGAACCATGAGGTTGCGGGTTCGATCCCTGGCCTCGCTCAGTGGGTTAAGGATCTGGCGTTGCCGTGAGCTGTGGTGTGGGTCGCAGACGCGGCTCGGATCCCGCGTTGCTGCGGCTGTGGTGAAGGCCGGCGGCTACAGCTCCTGTTAGACCCGTAGCCTGGGAACCTCCATATGCCGCGGGTGTGGCTCTAGATAAAAGGCAAAAAGACAAAAAAAAGGGGGTACAACTGCTTCAGGGAGGGCTCCCGTCCAGACAAACCCTCCGGGGGCTTCAGCCTGCGTCGTGCTGGCATCGAGGGGTCAGTTGGCTCCGCATCAGGGTGGCTGACCAGGGGCTGCCGCTTGTCGGCCAAGAGGTGGGCGGGGTAGCATCTGCTGGGCTGTGAGGTGGGAAGAGGCAGCGCCATACATTCTAGGAAACATCACCCCCACACACACCCCGACAGAAGCAGGCCTTGGAAGGCACGCAAAGAGGCTGGAGCAAGGGCACGCCGAGGCTGCCAGACCCAAGCAGGTGGTGGGGTGGCCACATCTATTCCTGGCAGTGCCCTTGAAGTCGGTCAGAGTGGCTCCTGGCAGTTCCCGCCAGCCTTCCAGATGCCGGAGCGCGGTCAGGGGCCAGTGCCTGTTCCCAGAGCCCAGGCTGAAGAGCAAGGATGTGGAGGCAGCCGCCACTCCCAACCCCACCAGCCAGAAAGTGCCTCTTCACTGGACATCCCCACCCCCGCCCAGCCCTCGAGTGGGCGCTGAGAGCAGAGATGGGAAAAGAAGGAAACCCTTTGGGTGAAACAACGGGGGGCGGGGGGGCACGTAGGAAGTGGGCCTCGCCGGGGGCGGGGAGCGTTCAGCCACAGAAGAGGCTTGCACTGGTCAGAGAGGCCTCGGCCCATTCTCGGCAACAGGGCCTGGGACCGCCCGGAAGAGAAATAAACACCCTCAAGACCCGCCCAGGCCTCGGGCCCCCCATCGTCACCACAAGCCTCAAGGCCTCTGGCTCAAGGACACTCGTTCCCCCAAGTTCAAGGCCGGAAGTGGATGTGTGTTGATGGCGCAGAGATTCCGCAGTTATCTGTACTGACTATGCTGTGTTCTGCACAACTGGCCTTTCAATGGCCTCTGGGCTCTGGCTAGTTTTAATGTGAGGAACGCAGAAAAACCCCGTGTGCTAAGGCCAGGGCAGCTCTGAGAAGAGACGTTGCTGGCGGCATAATGGGCGCCAGGAGCCCAGGGGGCTGCCTGTGTGCAGTGAGGGGGACACCCAGCCAGGGGTGCTGGCTGTCAGGGTGCTCAGTCGGCTGGTGTAAAGCACACAAATCGGGGTGGGGCGAGAGGCTGAACACATCTTAAGTGTTCCCCCAGAAAAGACATACAGTCGACAAGTGGGGGGACACGGGCGCAAACCTGAGCAGTGGAGTAGATGCAAATCGGAAGAGAAGGTCAGATTCCAGAGGCAGTGTACAGATAGGACTGCCATCCCCAGGGCCCGCCAGGCTCCGCCACCGAGCTTTGAAGAGGGCTCCACGCCTTCTGGCTGCCAAGAATGTGCCAAGGGAGCCAGGGCTGCTCAGGGGCCTCTGGAGCCAGGGGACAAGCTGCTGAAGAAGGAGGTCCAGGTGGGGACAATGGGACCAAAAGGGAGTCCCAGACACAAGGGAGGTTGGGGTCTCATCCCCACTCCGACGGTTCGCGTGGGGGAGGGACTGCAGCCAAGTCACCAGCTTTCCGCGTGTGGTGTCTGGAGCAGCAGCTGGGGACACTCAGTCCCAGCCTGGCTGCACGCAGTGAGAAGACACACACGAGGCCCTTCTGAAACCTCAGCCATGAGGATGAGGCTTTCGATCAGGACAGATCCTCTCCCCGCTACAACGGGAGCTGTGCGAACTCAGATTCCAAGTGTGTCTGGTGATCGGCTCCTGGGCTCTGAAGTCCCTTGGCAGCTGGAGGCACAGGCAACACTCGCCCCCCGCCCCCGGCCCCTGCGTGTCATGTCATTAGCCTCCCCAGAATGAGACCCTGCCTCTGTGAGACCGAATCTTGTATTTTACTCCACTTCTCGTGCCAGGGCAGAATTCCACTCTGTTTTCCTCACTTGGGCAACTGCTCGCAGCCTGCTGGATTGCTGACTGTAGCGTAGGAATGTTCAATGGTGAATCAATGAAGGAGCGAGGAAAGGAGGTCGCTTGTATACTCTCCATGCCTCTCCTTTTGGGTGGAAGCTCCTTGAGGGGATGAGAAAGGCTGACACCTCTTGCGCTGATCGCGGGGTTCTGCAGAGAAAACGCTCAGGAGTATTGAAGTGACTTAATTTCCGCACCAGACACCCCATGGCCTTCCCATGAGTGGTTCCAGGCATAGCAGAAGCACAGCACCTGCTCGATCCTCTGAAAACAGGCTTGAGAATTTGGGGAGAGGGGAATGGGGCTAAGGAGTAGCGAGAGAGGAAGGATGAGAAGCCAAAAGAGACTAAAGAGTGATGCTAGTGATTAAAAGAAATGTCAGCAGGAGTTCCCGCTGTGGCTTAGTGTAAACGAACCCGGCTAGTATCCATGAGGATGCGGGTTTGGTCCCTGCCTGGCCTCCCTCAGTGGGCTAAGGATCTGGCGTTGCCATGAGCTGTGATGTAGGTCACAGACGCGGCTCAGATCTGGCGTTGGTGTGGCTGTGGTGTAGGCCAGAAACTTGCAGCTCCAGTTTGACCCTAGCCTGAGAACTTCCATAAGCTGCAGGTGTAGCCCTAACAAAAGAAAAAGAAATGTCAGCAAATATGCAATAAGTGCTTGCTGTGTGTCAGGAACGGTGCTGGGGGTTCTCATCTTATCGTCCACTTTGGAGGTTGGGACCGTTTTGCAATGAGGTGAAGCTGTCACAAGAGGTTGAGGACTTTTAACCAAAGGTATGAAGCCCCAAAGGAGCAGAGCCAGGATTCAGACCCGATCCTGTGGGATCAGTGGCCGCAGGCTTTCCTGCCCTCCCTCATGTCAGGAGCCCAGTGGTGGGAACCCAGGGCCTCACTGGGCAGCAGCAAGAGGTATTCTGTCCCCGACCCTAACTGGCTCCTTGTCCACGTCCTCCCAGGGGAAGCACCCCCAGGTGAGGACCCTAGAGGGCTGGCCTCATCACCCAGGCTTGGCCTGGCCTCTCTACCCTGGGACTGTGGAAGGGAAAAGGGTCAGGAGCGCCTTGAATACAAGGTTCTCACTCTCCAAATCTATCCGGCACCTGCATAGGCATAGCGAGTGTTCAAGAGTGATGGGAGTTCCCGTTGTGGCTCAGTGGTGATGAACCTGACTAGTATCCATGGGGACGAGGGTCCGATCCCTGGCCTCTCAGTGGGTTAAGGATCCGGCGTTGCCGTGAGCTGTGGTGTAGGTTGCAGACACGGCTCGGATCTGGCGTGGTGTGGCTCTGGCGTAGTCAGTCCCAGGTACACACACACACACACACACACACACACACACACTCACACACTCACACACCAGTCCAGCCCACCTGCACAGACCCTCACAGCCCAGTGGGGTCTCTTCCTGCTGAAGCAAACTTTCTTTCTCTGGAGCAGCGAGAAAGCATGAGGGGAAGATGGTGCTAGAAAGTCACAGGTCAGAACCCTAGTTCCTTCCGTTCTGAGCCTCCCTTTCGCTTTCCGTAAAGTGGAGATATCAATACCCACCCCGAGGTGGGTATTTATGAAGATAAAGCCCGGTGCACATGCGGTGCCTGGCACAGCTCAGATACTCGAAGACGAGGAGGAGGAGGATGTGGCGATAGGCAAACGGACCACGTAAAGCTGCCGGGTGTCCCTAGGGCCACCATCTCCTCTCCTTCAGCAGACATCCTCTTTCAGCCTCAGAGCAAGCTCCGTGGGAGACAGGAAATGAATCGGACCCTTCCCTCTCTTCTCTCTCTTCTTCCCAGGTTCCGGTCGGTGTGTCTGTCCCCGCCGCCCGTCTCTGCCCACCACCTCTGCCTCTGTCCCCCCTCTCCTGGCCGGCCTGCTCCCTGTGTTCTCCTTTGCTTAATCTTCTTAATCATCGCGTCCTTGTAACTCAGCCCCAGCTGTCTGGCTGCAGTACCGCCCCGTGAGGTGACAACCCTGAGTTACACATAGGCACTTGGAGGCCAGCACAGTGACTGACAGACCCCAGACCCCTCCTCAGCACGCCCCAGACTCTCTGCAGGGACAGAGCCCTCCCTCCGCCCCCGAAACACTGATTAAAGCCCTTTCTGACTCTATTTCTGTTCCCAGGGGAGGGATGCAAGGAGTAGCTCCGGGGTCACGGTCACGCTCACTGGGGCAAGACCCCAAGTTGCGGCGGTGGGGGAGGGGTTGGCTCAGACCAGCCCCTTGGGCATCCGTCTCAGTGGGGGTGTGGGGGGTTGCATAAGGAGGCTGCGTCGCCCTGTGTGACCCCCCCACCCCTTTCTCCGCCTGTCCTCAGCCGGCCGCCTAGGGCGTCCAGCAGGGAGGTGCAGGAGATTCCTGGCCCCACCCTCAGGCTCATTGCATTTTGAGCAAGGGCACCCAAGTTAGAATGGCACGGCCCCTCCCCTTCCCCGAGGGGCCGGGCCCCCAGCCCTCTGCACCTGAAGCCTGACCGTCTGTGTACACCCACTGCAGACCCGCAGGCAGGCCAGGGATCCCACGCACAGGATGTTCCAACAGCACCCTCTCCTGGAAGCTCCGTCTATTTTTGGAAAGTCAGACTCCGCTCGCTCGCTCGCTTTGGGTTGATGGCATCTGGAGGCTGAGAAACTCCCTGGGGAGACAGTAAGGGGAGGCCAAAGGGGGAAGGGCTTCACGGGGGAGCCTGTGGGCCAGGACGGGGAGAAGCCACCCCCCTCCCCAAAGAGCTGGGGGTGTGGAAACTGCTGCTTCAACCCCACCCCCTACATCCCCCAATACTGCTGGCGAGAGAGAGAGAATGTGTGTGCTTCTGGAGAAGGACAGCATTGTTTATTTTGTCTGTAACCTTGGCTTTTGGGTAGAGCAGGGCAGTGGGACTCTTTGGAGCCTGGAGCAAAGATTTTAATATTCATAAATGACCTCGCCGTAAATGGACTCCAGTGCTACGGAAGGACTCACGGACGATGCCCTCCACCTCCCCGCACAGCTGCTTCTCTCAGGGAGCTCATCAAGCCTGAAGAAGCAGCTCCTGGAGTTCCTGTCGTGGCTCAGTGGTAAACGAATCCGACTAGGAACCATGAGGTTTGCGGGTTCGATCCCTGGCCTCGCTCAGTGGGTTAAGGATCCGGCGCTGCCGTGAGCTGTGGTGTAGGTTGCAGACGCGGCTCGGATCCCGCGTTGCTGTGGCTGTGGCGAAGGCCGGCGGCTACAGCTCCTGTTAGACCCCTAGCCTGGGAACCTCCATATGCTGCGGGTGCGGCTCTACATAAAGACAAAAAGACAAGGAAAAAAAAAAAAAAGCAGCTCCTCACCAACCAGCATCCCCAGTCCTAACTCAGACACTGCCCACACCAGGGTCTGCAGAGGTATGAAGGCACTGGGGGCAGAGTAAACCCATGGGGCCCAGGGCTGTGGGCCCAGCACCTCTCCTGGCTCTCACACACAGTAGAAACTCACAGCCTAATAGGTCTTCTCCAGGGACTTTCAGTATAAACTCATTTCATGGGCACAGTGGCTCATCTCACAGATGGGAACACTGAGGCAGGAAGAAGTTAAGTAACCGGTCCCGGCTGGCACCCCCAGTGCTGAGCGGCAGTGCTGAGGACCAAAAGCCGGGCATTATGGATCGTGGTGAGAATTTCATGGACACATGTATTCCTCGGGCCTATATTCAGTGACATAAACCACTAAATCTTAGCATCTGATCTAGGCCTCCACACTGGGAATATGCACCGTGAATGTGTATTTCATTGACAGCTTGCCGGGCATTGTGTGGTGGGCAGTAAATATCTGGTAGATGCAGGTTGGATGAACTGGACGCCGAAGAGATTGAGCTTGTGAATGTGGTAAGAGGCTGGGCTCCATGCTGGTGGCCCCCATGGGGAGGGAGGGATGCAGAGGGCTCAGGTTCTGCTACCCGCTCGCCCAGACTCCGGAATCCAGGGGCAGGGGAGCCCGACCCCTCTTCCTGAGGGCCTCGAGGGACGGATTGATGCTTTAGCCTCTACTCCTCACCCACCCCTCTGGGTGTCAGTGTGCTGGTATGGGATGGGGTGCGGGCGGGGCAGGGGTACAGCTGGGAGAACCTCCCTTACCTCTTTGCTGACCCACAGGCGATCTCGTGCATCTACTCTTTTTTGGGGGGGGGCGGGGGGGGGCACACCTACAACATGTGGAAGTTCCTGGACCAGGGATCAAACCCAGCCACAGCAGTGACTCAAGGCGCAACAGTGACGACTCCAGATCCTTAACCCACTGCGCCACAGGAGAGCTCCCTGTGCGTCTGCCTTTAAACAAGCAGAGGGACGACTCCAGTCGTTTCTTCCTCTACTTTTATAAGCAAAGGAAGGAAAGGGAAGAAATCTCAGGAAGTCACCAGGCAGAGACTGGTGAGAGCTTTGCCCCTGGCAAGGCCCTACAAGCTGGCACTAAATTCACAGGAGACGGGGCCCCACAACCCACCAGGCTGCACAGGTGGGCACAGGGCCTTGCATAGAATTGGGGTTCCTGCCTCCCGGTTAGCTCACATTTGGGTCCTCAAATGGGCTCCCCAAGAGCTGCTCACTGGAAACAGAAATAGCCACCTATGCCTTAGGATTGGGTGCTGGGGGCCTCAGGGTTGGGGTGGTGCCCTCCCCCAATAGAATTGAAACCACTCAACTCAGATTGGGACTTGAACCCACGGGCTGGGACTCAAACCCAGCCGAGACTCGGATTGGGACCTGAACCCACTGTCTTTTCTTTAAAAATCACACACCTGTTCTCAGGACTTCCTGAAGTTCCTGTTCTTTATGCCCCAGTGCAGGAGGAATTGAGGGAGAAGCAGTGTGATAGGTAAGAAGTCGGAGTTCCCATTGTGGCTCAGTGGTTAACGAATCCGACTAGGAACCATGAGGTTGCGGGTTCGATCCCTGGCCTTGCTCAGTGGGTTAAGGATCCGGCGTTGCCGTGAGCTGTGGTGTAGATCGCAGACGCGGCTCGGATCCCGTGTTGCTGTGGCTGTGGCGAAGGCCGGGAGCTACAGCTCCTGTTAGACCCCTAGCCTGGAAACCTCCATATGCCGCGGGTGCAGCCCTAGATAAGGCAAAAAGACAAAAATAAATAAATAAATAAGTAAATAAAATCACACACCTGTTCTCAGGACTTCCTGAAGTTCCCGTTCTTTATGCCCCAGTGCAGGAGGAATTGAGGGAGAAGCAATGTGATAGGTAAGAAGTCGGAGTTCCTGTCGTGGCTCAACGGTTAGCGAATCCAACTAGGAACCGTGAGCTTGTGGGTTCGATCCCTGGCCTTGCTCAGTGGGTTAAGGATGCGGCGTTGCCGTGAGCTGTGGTGTAGGTTGCAGACGCGGCTCGGATCCCGCGTCACTGTGGCTGTGGTGAAGGCCGGCAGCTGTATCTCCGATTAGACCCCTGGCCTGGGAACCTCCATATGCTGCGGGTGCGGCCCTAAAAAGCAAAAAAAAAAAAAAAAAAAAAAAAGTGATAGGTAAGAAGTGGATTTATTGAAGCAGACAGAGTGTGGGCCACCTCAGAAGGTGAGAGAGCAGCCTGGGAGATAAACATTCCAGAGACAGAATGCCATCCATCCCCAAAGGCAAGGCAGTGCCATCGAAATGTGCGATGTTTACTTTCTATGGGCTGAGTGATTTCATAGACTAACCAGTGGGAGGACTGTCCCAACTATTTGGGGGAAGGGGTAGGGATTTCCAGGAACTGGGCCACTGCCGACTTGTTGGCCTTTTATGGTCACCCTGGGAACTTTCACGGTGCCTGTGGATGGACGTGTTACTTGCATATGCTAATGTATCAGAACGAGCTCATAATGAGGCTCAGGGTCCCTTAGGAGTTGGCTCTTCTGCCATCTTTGAACCTCGTTGGTTCCAACCAGTTTATGTCACATCTCCTGCCTCCCCTTCCCTCCTGTTTCAGAATTTCGGAGCATGGCGAAGACAGGAAGCTCGGTATAAACCAGCCCAGCGCATCAGGGGACAGAGACGGCAGGGTGGTTGATCGCAGGCACTGTGCAGGAAAGGGAGAGCTTAGCAGGGCGGAGAAGGCAGGTTATGGAGCCCGGCCAGATGCTCCTTGGAGAGGTCTGAGATTTCCAGGTTGCCTCCATCCCTGTGCATGCGACTCCCGCCGCCTCCAGCATCCTGCAATACCGGCTGCCAGGCCGCTTCTGAACAAACGTCCAGAGAAACACAGCCCGATCTGTTACCTGGCATTTGGAAGTGTGCCCTGTGGGCAAAGGCAGCCCGTCTGGCTTTCTTCTCCCCAGTCACCCCAGGGCCTTCTCCCCGAGCTCGCCATACGGCCTGGGCCCACCCCTACTCGGCAGTTTCTGGCGCTGTGCTCCTCCAGAGATATGGACGGGCCATCCTGTCTCCCTTCCTAGAGGGGCTTTTTGGCCCACCCAGCCATCAATTTGCAAATGGGCCATTTTTCCGCTTCAAAGGCAAAATGATTTTTTTTTTCTCTGAGATCTGCAGTTTTTAAGTATTCTCAAATGACCAGCCAGAATCAATCTGAGATCCAGGCTTTGGTGCATGTTGCGTGGGGATTCTCAACTTCCGTCTTCATCTCTTTACGGCAAGACCCAGGGACCCAGCAGTGATGGAGGGGCCCAAGGGTGGGGTCCCAGAGAGGTCTCGTTACTCATTTTTTTTTCAGTCTGTTCCTTCAGCTGAACCACGGCTGATGATTTTTATCCCCGCCCTGCAACCCTACCCCATCCACTTTCCCAAAGCCCGTGTGTAATTCATTCTCCCTTCCTGAGCCTGCGGGCCCAGTGGCGTGTCCAGCCCTGTGCCAGGCCCTGGTGGGGAGCCCACCTCAAGGAAATGGTTCAAAAACAGGATGGTGGAAGATCAAGGGTCTCTGAAGTTCAAAGTTGGAGATCCAGGGGAATTCGGAGAATGCTTCTGAGCTGCAATCAGGAGGGCTTCCTGAGAGAGGGGGACTGAACTGGGCCTTAAAGAATAGAAGGCTTCTAGGGTCATATGTTGAATGGCGGACGGGGAAGTGATCTGGGTGCTGCTCCCAAAAACCCCAGGGTGTGTAGATGTCTCCTCCCGTTTCAAGTGAAACTTCCGCAAAAGAGGGTGACCTTGGAGTTCCCGTTGTGGCGCAGCGGAAACGAATGTGACTAGTAATCGATGAGGCTGCTGGTTAGATCCCTGGCCTTGCTCAGTGGGTTAAGGATCCAGCGTGGCTGTGAGTTGTGGTGTAGGTTGCAGACGCGGCTCGGATCCCGCGTTGCTGTGGCTGTGGTGTAGGCCGACGGCTATAGCTCCAATTGGGCCCCTAGCCTGGGAACCTCCATATACCGCAAGTGCGGCCCTAAAAAGCCAAAAAAAAAAAAAAAGAGAGAGAGAGAGAGAGGGTGACCTTGTGAGACAGAGGGTGACCACGAGGCAGATGACCTGGCTCAAGAGGGTGGCCCCCTGGCTGCCCCACCACATCCGCACCAGCTGGACTGGGCTGCCCCAGACAAACCACCCTGCTCACTAACCCCCTTCCTAATTGCCCCGTTACTGTAAATATCTTCCCATCCGAACAATTAGCCTCCTGGTTTTAAAGGGGTTTTTTTGCTTGTTTGTTTTTGTTTTGTTTTCTGGTTCTGAGGCTCTAACGTTGGAAAACGCGAGCACAGCCCGCATCTGTCTGCCGCTCTCCCTGCCACCAGCCCAGCCACTGATGTTCTTACAGCCAGTCCCTGCTCCTCCTTGGGTTTGTTCCTCCTCCTGTTGCTGGGCTGTGGGAGGCAGGGAGGAGCCAGCTCCCTGCACAGTGTTTGAAACAGGCAGGAAAGCAGGGAGGTGGCTCGGCCGCTGGAGCCTCCTCTCGGATCTGCCCCACCCTACTCAAAAATGAAGTCCCAAACTTTCCCTCAATGGATATGCTGAGTCACTGGTGAGGGGGTGGGGTGGGGAGAGTCAGAAAAGATCTCAAGTCCAGAAGGGTTTAGATTATCAGCCGCGTTGTAGTAACAACGATCGTCATATCCTCACCATCTGGTATTTATATTCCTTGTACCACTTTACACATTATCTTCAGGTCCATCGGATCCTTTAAACAAGCTCAGAAGGAGATCAGGGGAGAATTCTTTTCTCCCTCTCAACAGAGGAACCTAGGCCCAGAGAGAACGCGCTGTTTACCCGGGATCCTAGAATGAGCAGGTGGACGGAGAGTCAAACGGATGGGTGTTCAGATGGGATGAGGTGGAGTTCCCGTCGTGGCTCAATGGTGAACGAATCCAACTAGGAACCATGAGGTTGCGGGTTCGATCCCTGGCCTTGCTCAGTGGGTTAAGGATCCGGCGTTGCTGTGAGCTGTGGTGTAGGCTGCAGACACGGCTCGGATCCTGCGTTGCTGTGGCTGTGACGAAGGCCGGCGGCTACAGCTCCTGTTAGACCCCTAGCCTGGGAACCTCCATATGCCGCGGGTGCGACCCTAGATAACGCAAAAAGACAAAAAAAAAAAAAAACAGATGGGATGCGATTGGTGGTTAGGCAACCGGGTGGTTAGGAGGACAGAAAGACTATGACCGCAGCCAGTAGCCGACTCACCCCCAGCCCCAGGCCACTCAGGGCAGTGGTCACCTGCCCCATAGGATGCAGTTGGTTGTATTTTAAATTAAGCCAGTGCCATTCACTCATTATTCCCTGCGGGTCTCACCTCCTCCATGGAAGGGGAAACAGCTTCTCCTCTGTCTGTTCCCTCACCTCCGTGCGTGTATTTTTGGAGCTCAGACTGGGGCGATCGGGACCCATGAGGAAATGCGCTCCTAGACGGTGGGAGAAGCGAAATCGGGGCTCTGCCCGGGACTGAGAGGTGAGCTGGGTTGCTGCCACGAACTGGGCACCCAGCCACGGCCAGCAGGGCTCGCGGGGGCTGCATGGGAGGCAAGGACACGCCTGCCCTTCCTCCCGGTTCTCCAGGATGTCCTCAGAGCTCCAGGGGGAGTGCACAGCCCAGCGTCCCCCCCACCACCCCGCTCCCCCTGGTTGTCAGTTCCAGCACGTTTCCCCCTCGCCAGGGCCCCCCAGCCAAGGCTGCCTGAAAAACTCCACTGGGAGCATGTACAGGACACCTTGGGTCTATGTAACATTTAATGGCCAAATCTCCTCAGGCCCCTGCATTAATACAGAACGATCTTACTGGTTCTAACCAGACAGAGTCACTCCGCTAATGGCTTCAGGGCTGAGCCTGGGCAAGGAGGAGGCGAGGAAGGAGGCAGAGGCCATATAGACACCTTGCAATGGCCTGGAGGGGCAGAGGTGGGCCATTCCGAGGGCCGGGGGGTCTGCCCATGACCTTGGAAGGCAGGGCCCTGCCTCGTTCATCTCTGCACTCCGAGAGCCTGGGGGCAAGGGTCATGTCCACTTCCACGGACACAGAGGGGGCCGGAGGAACTGTACCCTGGCCAGCCAGGTCCTTTTGGGCCCCTCCATATGCCTCTGCCCTTCGAGGGTTAAAACGGGGCCGCCTGCCGTCTGGTGCTCCCTCCAGCCAGACCCCAGTCCAGGTCTGGCTCTGCCTCTGACCAGCTGCTCAACCTCTCCCGTGTCCCTTTGCTTTTCCGAGCCTCAGTGTTCTCATCTGTAAAATGAAAGGCGGCCTTGCAGTGTCCCCCGGGGCCCTCTGCAGCGCCAACCTCGGCCTGCAGGGCTGCTGGCTCTCGGGTGGAGGCAATTTCCCAGATCACCGAGCCCCCACCTGGCCACCGCTGTGTGAGGGCCTCCCCTGGGCCCTGGCCGTCTGGAAACCCCGCCATCCATCTTCGTGAATATCTGGTTAAAACACTCACCTAATCCTAACCTAATCCTTTCAATTTGGGGAGAGAATTGAAGGGGAAAAAAAAAATCCACGAGCAGCCTGAAGCCTGAATGCTAACAGATGGGTAAAAAGTATGTATAAATTACACCCGCTGCTGTCAATTCAAGCTCTCCAGATAAAGTGATATGAAAGGTGTTTCATTTATAGGGGAAATTAATTGCCAGCTGTATGGCTGGATGGTGTGAAGAAGCCATAGCCACGCGGTGTGTCCCATATTTTTTTCCTGTCTGGATTCAATGCCTTCTGTGCCAGGGGCACCGGATCGACTGCAGACCTGGGGGTGGAGGGCACTGGGATGACGTGACCCCAAGGTGGGACACAGCCAGGGGACTTCAGACATTGTGGGGGCCCAGGGCTTTGGGAGGCAAGGTGCCGCCCCTCCCCTCCACCAGCTCCGACCCTCTTGCCCTCAGTTTCCTCATCTCTCAGAGGTGCTGCTTGAGCTGCATCTATTCTGTCTGTGAGGACATGCCTCCTACTGTCAGTGCCCTGGTGGGGCCTGGACCCCACAGCCATCCTCTCCTGCCCCTTCCTGCCTTACCAGGCACCCCCAAAATGGACACTGTCCGCTAAGTCAATGGGCAACATGGCACCTGGAACACCAATCATGTCGTGTATTCTGTGTCCACCCACCTCCGTCTGCAGCCAAAGGGCAACACTTGATCTCTCTGGCCTCAATCTCCACGTCTATAAAGCGAGGCTGTCTTGAAAATCTGGGGTCCATAGATGCCAACTATTGCCTTTGGAACGAGTAAGCAATGAGATCGTGCTGTATAACACTGGGACACTCCATCTTGTCACTTAGGATGGTGCATGATGGAGGAGAATGTGAGAAAAAGAATGTGTGTGTGACTGGGTCTCTTTGCTGTACTGTAGAAAATTGACAGAACCCTGTAAACCAGCTATAACGGAAAAAATGAAAATCATTGAAAAACAAAGTGAGCTGTCTTAGTCAGCTTAGGCTGCTATGATAAAATACACAGGCTGGGTGGCTCCGACTAAAGGCACTTATTTCTCATGGTTACGGGGGCTGAGAAGTCCAGGTTCAAGGTGCTGGCGGATTCAGGTCCAGGCTTACAGACGACCACCTTCAGGCTGGGACCCCACTTGGTAGAGAGAGATGGAACTCCAATCACTTCGTCTTCTTAGAAGGGCACTAATCGCATGGTGAGGCCCCATCCTCATGACCTCATCTAAATGTCACAACTTACCAAAGGCCCGTCCTCCTGATATCATCACACTGGGGGGTTCAGGCTTCAGCATATGAGTTTGGGGAGGGGGGGACGCAAACATTCCGTCCATAACAAAAGTGCTTAGCAGGAAGGCCCACGGCTCCGTTCTCCGTGCCGGTGTGCTATTCCAGATATTAAGGGTCTTATTATAGCTGTGCCCACCATAGCGATCCAGAAGGCCAGTGGACATCTCTGCAGCAGATGGAAGCAGCAAGAAACCTAAATTCCCCTTCACCAGAGGTTGTTTCTAGGGGAAGCTGCAGGACTCACAGGAGGGGCCGGCCCTCCTGGGCTTTACCTTGGTCCCCTGGGACACAGGATGGGGTGGGGTGCGGAAGCAGAGTATTAGCAAAGCCAAGAGAGCTTGCCCCCCTTGCTCCTAGTTTCTAAAGGACCTACCTCTCCCCCCACCACACACACAACTGACACCACCAAAAGCACCCTTGGGATCATTTCCTAAAGGTGCCCTTGACCCAGCAGCATTTCTGAGAAGGGCAGACTGGGGGCAATACTCAGGACCAGCTCCAGAGTTCTCGCCCTGCCCCCTCACCACATCCACGTCCACGGAACTGGGGCAAAGCCTCCAGCTTGGAAAATTGCTGGGTGGGTCCTGCTTTCCCCACCTTCCCCTTCTTTCTTTCTTGGGCAGGAAGCCGGGCCTGCATTGAGAGAGCCAATTAGGGGACATGCAGGACCTGGCACGTGCCGGAAGCCGCCTGTGCACCCCCCCTCCCCAGGCCCCTGGGTCTGGAGCCCCCTGCTGCACCCGCAGGTCCCACCAGCCAGCTGCTGGCAGCGCCAGGGCACTTTCTATTCTGGAGGGGGGAAGGGGCGAGTGGGAGGGTTTGCGTCCTGCGCCCTCCCCCAAACATTTAGCAGAACTGTTAAGACAATGAGCTAATATTCTATTCAGATTTAAATAATAAATTAATCTGCATTATACTGAGGAGGCCTGAGAGAGACTTAATTATCTGGTGTACTTTAGGGTGGAAATAGAAGGTTGGAGATCGTGCTGGGAATAGACAAAGTTACCCGTGATCACGCTGATGCAGGCCCTGAGATGCCGGCCACTGGGCCAAGGGAGGGAAGCGCTCCATTCGATCTGGCCCCCAAATTCCCTCCAGCATCCAGGATGGAGGCCCTGCCATTTCTGACCACCCCTCTAGGGAGCACAAGGGACACCGCTGCTCACATCACTTGTCCTGTGCAGGAAGCAGGTAGCAACAGGGAGATAGGAAAGGGAACTGGAGACCCTTTACAGCCCAGAATGGTTGCTGGGGAAGTATAGCCCTGGCACGTGCCCGCCACCTCTGTGGCTGTGTGACCTTAGGCAGGCTAATTAACTTCTCTGAGCCTGGGGTTCCATCTGTAAAGTGAAGGTGCTACCACCTGTGTCCGGAGTAGCTGGAGGATAAGATGCTACCAGATGTGCAGCTTTTAGGACAGAGCCCAGGGGCAGGAAGCCCCCAGTAATGAGGGTCTGAGCTCCTCCAGGGCATTTTCAGGGTCGCAGTGAGCTGTGTAGGATGAGCGTGTGGTTACCCCGTCTTAAACAAACTTAGCCTGAAGCAGGGTTGCCGAGTTGACGCTTGTGTTCCTCAGCTAAGCGAGCAAGCGCCAGACCTGTGCTTAATTTTTCTCCCTGGCTGGTTGCTGCTGCTCCCTGGGAGCGGAGCTTTTCACACCCTGAGCCAGCCTGCCCTAGAGAGGACTATTTTCAGCCCAACAGCTACAGCAACAAAGATGTGAAGTCACTCCTGCTGCCTGCAGCTCGCCCCACCTGCCCTCCCCAGCTCCTGGGGGAAGTGAGGGGAGAGGCAGGGATGGGGGCGGTGGCGACCAGCCGGGAGTTCTTCCCACCTGCCCTCCAGCCCCTGCCCTCTGACCCCCGGAGCCCATTTCCTCATGTCCACTAGTTTTCTCCTCCCCTCCCTGCAGGCTGTCTTGAGGCTAGGATGGGGCTGTGCCCAGGAGATGCCCCACCCCACCCCAAGTTCTGTCCCTTGGATGGGCTAGAGGACCAGGGTGTCAACTGAGGCTGAAGCAAAGGGAGCAGCTGGCTCTGCTGGGAGTCGCTGCCCGGAACCAGGGACTTGGTAGGTGTGTGATGAGGTGGGGGCTGGGGGGGGGCACCTGAGTGATGAATCATGGCAGAGAACCCAGGCAGGTGGGTGTTGCTGAGATCCTGAGCTGAGAAGAGCTTGATCGTTTGTTAAGTTCAAAACCCTCTGTCAGTTGTCTCATTCAGCTTTGCAAAGAAAACTGAGGATCGGAGACCTTCCTAAGATGAGAGAGAGAAATCTAGCAGCTGGGGGGCTGCGGGGGGGCGGGGGTAGGAATCCGTCAAGTGGTGCGGGAGCTGCTGCTGTGGGTGGAGCAGGGAAGTCATAGTAGCCTCACCCAGACCCAGGCTAGAACCACTCGCGTGGGTGCTCAGACACACCCCAACAAGCCAGAAG